>CM064895.1:1413838-1731338 GCA_030347415.2 Decapterus maruadsi | reverse complement strand
TTTTTTCAGGTAAAACCTCTTTTAGGCCACGGAAATAGGCCGTTTCTTTGGGTTCATTCACAACAATGTATGTTGTAAATCTCTGGCCAGGGCTATGGGCTGGAGGAGTGCAGAGAGTCTTCTACTGCAATTAAAGTACTTAGGGGCTATTTGTAGATCATACAACCACACTTTAAAAAAAATGCCACTATCCCTTTAAAAACCTTTATGATTAAATAATTCTGGGGTTTAATACCACGATTAATTGTGAAAACAAGTAATCGTGACATCCCTATGACGGAGGTATCTGCACGATGTGACTGTTTAATGTCTGTTGTCTCGTCCTGCAGATCCTGGTGACATCACTCCATACTCAGGCTTCTCCGAGTATTTCAATGAGATCGAGAACTGACGTGGAGACTGGAGGGAAGAGCTTCTGTATAAATGCTTGGTAGTTTCTCAGAGTGTGAATGTGAACGATGCACCGAGACAATTTACAGACTTGTAGAGCAAAGCTTCTGACGCAGCGTGGACCTGCACCTGCACCTGCCCGTACTGCTGTCTGTCCTCACTGCCCCGCCCACTTCCTCAGTGTGGTTTCACTATCAGATCATGGTTCAGGATGACACAGGGCAGGATCATACAACTCTTTTACACACAGAGGGATGGGTGGGATTTCTGATCACGACAAAACGCTTCGTCACATCCTCCTTCACACACTCACAACTCAGACTTCAGACCTATGGAAGCTCTATGCAGTTACACATTCATACATTTGATTTCCTCTGTTTTCCCACAGTAACAAAACTAAACTTTGTTTTCCTAAGATAATGACAAAATTATTGGATTGGATCTCAAAATAAAAAAAACATAGTTTATTTATAGTTTATGCAGTGTCAGAGAATTGGGAAAATATTGATCAATGCATCCCATTTTTCTTTAATCAAGGCCTGACACAGGTTGAAATAACTTTATGCTTTGCTATAGGCAATAACACATTAGTATCTATCACCTAAGAAAGAGGTCAGGCAGCCTTCAGCTTTATTTGTATGTTTTAACCCTGAAAGTTTGGTTTTCTTGACATCTCAGGAAAATAATCAGAGCTTCCATACAGGCCTGTTGACACTATGCACAAAATATCCCATGATATTTATGTTTAGTCCGTCATAGTTGTGCTCCAATGGGAAATTCAGTTTGACTCCAGAGTCCTGCTCAAAGTCCTTCAGTGTGTCAGTATTACAGGTCTAAAGAGAACAAGATGCATCCTGAAGCCAAAGAAGTTGTATATATAATACTCATTTCTAAGAAGTGTGTCTGTAGAAGTGTGTGACTCAATAATAACTAGTCACCACCTGATAGTTGTCTTCCTACTCCACTCAGATATGTTCTAGTCATGTGAAATATGAAGCATTTGTTTGCCACAATTATTTTGTGAAGTCTAGGTAATGGTAGAAAGTGTTTTGTGAGGTCACACCGACCTAAACATTTGGCCTGTAGCCACCAGATCTAATCAGTTTAAAGGGATAGTTCAACATTTTGGCAAATTGGCTGTAGCCACTCAGATCTAATCCGTTTTGTGGACACGTTGTGACCTGCACAACCACCACGCTATGAGATAATAACGGAATGATACGAAACTGAGCCGTTTTCGAGGTAAATTCATGAAAAACGGCTGAAATTCAGGAACAGTTTTTTCTCCGTAACCCTGGGCCCAGTTTTCCTCTGTTTTTCTCATAGGTGAGTGATGATAATACTTGTTTTGGGATTTTGTATTTGATGAGTTTAATGAGAGAAACCAAGAAATTCCCTTAGCCTCCATAGCATAGCTCTGAGCAGCCTGCTACTCCGCTCCGCCGTACTGAAAA
Organism: Decapterus maruadsi; assembly: GCA_030347415.2. Taxonomy (NCBI): domain Eukaryota; kingdom Metazoa; phylum Chordata; class Actinopteri; order Carangiformes; family Carangidae; genus Decapterus; species Decapterus maruadsi. Next base: position 1,729,494 of record CM064895.1, on the reverse strand, counting down.
TAGCTTACACCTACATTTAAAGGTAACGAACCTACTGCTATAACTATAGCGATTATGGCAATGGGCCAATTTGCCAAAATGTTGAACTATCCCTTTAAAGGGAAACTTCGTTTTTTTTCAACCTGGGCCCTGTTTTCCTCTGTTTTTCTGTATATGTGAGTGATGATAATACTTGTATTGAGGTGTGTCCAGTATTGAGGCGGCAGGCAGCCTGCAGCCCAGCTAACGCTCTTCAACCGGGCAAGTGGCTCCGTCAAAGTTCAACCTATAAACCTGCATTTTGTTCACACTGACAGGCTCAGATAGTTACAATGAGTGTCCGACAACATACTAGCATACATGTGAAAGCTGCGTGAAGAGCAGCCCAACATTTTGTTGTTACAGTTTGTAAATGCTCCGGTCGTCTCTCTTCACCTCAGTCAGGTAACAGTATTCCCCACCGCTGTTTTGCCGCCAGTTATCGCGAGATTTCAGAACGAGATCTCCAGCGTGGTGAGATCTGGACACAGATCACAGCAAACAGCGACCTCCAACTAAAGGTAGAGACAGAGCCTCCCTTCATTTCTCACTCATTGTAACTCTCTGAGCCTGTCAGTGTGTGAACTTTGACGGAGCCACTTGCCCGGTTGAAGAGCGTTAGCTGGGCTGCAGGCTGCCTGCCGCCTCAATACTGGACACACCTCAATACAAGGATTATCATCACTCACCTATACAGAAAAACATAGGAAAACAGAGCCCAGGTTAAAAAAAAATGAAGTTTCCCTTTAACATGAGTTAAAGCAGATATCAGTGGAATGTTTTTGTTAATATAAGTCCTAAATAGTCCTATTTTCCGTCAACAATCACTTACATGGAGTGTTTCAGCCGTAACACGAGTCTCTCCGTCACTCTGCTCTGCTGTAACCCGAGGAGAAAAATATCCTTGTAGGATACAAGTGTTATCCAATGAGGAGAGAGAACGCCATGAAGGGCTGTGTGTGCAGCCAAGGGATGCGTGTGAATGTGATGACGTAGCACGAGGACCAATAGATCCATGACGAGGGCGGGGGCTGCTAACTCATGGTGCGTTCAAGGAAACTCGTACTTTGTGTTTTTCCTTCCTGTGAAGTCATACCAGTTCGATCCCTTGGCTTCACACACAGGGTTCATGCCGTTCTCTCTCCGTTGGATAACACTTTCCCACAGGCAACAGGACAGGAAAAACACAAGCTACGGGTTACCTGGAAACACTCAAAGTTGTAGTTTTGACTTGAAGCTGTAAATAGGTTTCAAAAGCCTGACTTGAACGCATTAACAAAAACATTCCACTGATATCTGCTTTAATGTTTGTGCCAAATTTGAAGCAGGTCCATCAAGACATTTCCAAGATGGGAGAGAATGGGACGAATAGACTCGACAATATGACTGGCTGTCAATGTAGAGTAAATGTAGAGTAATAAAAAGTTTCAGCAGAGCTCTGTGTGCAACAGTGATGTGTTTTAGTAGTTCTTGGAAATGGCGGAGGACTCAGATGAAGTGGATTACATTTTCTGACAGGAGCATTAATTTAGAATAAACCAATCTCCACGACGGAATTGATGATTTAGTTCAGCTCAGGGAGGATTGAGGGGCTCGGAGCTGGAAACTGCATGAGGACACTAGATCTCTGGGTGTTTGTGCATAGTGTCATAGAGGGTTCTGACTGCTGCCCTGCCGAGGAATCACACCGCTCACAGTGACACAACAACAACATGAAGAACAGACAGTACGCTTCAGCTCAGGCACGGCCTCTCCACGGCCTGGAGCTTTTCATCATGAGGACTGGACCTGACAGGCCTACAGTAATAAAATGTGTTATAATAACCCTCTGATCCACAGTTTCTTCTCTTCTGTATATATTTGTTCTTCAGTATCTGGTGTTTTGGACGAGAGGGGATATAGCTGCTTCAGGAGGCACATGGGAAATGCTCAGCTACTTTCAAATTCATCACACATCTCACATCTGAATGATCTCTGATTAGTTTGTTTTTTTATCAATGAACTCCATTGTGACAAAGGATCTGAGTCCAGCTTCTTCTCCTGGTAGATCTGGTATCACCTGTTCATCTGTATCTGGTCAAGGTGCTGGAAACCTTTCTGTTCATTAAAGGGATAGTTCAACATTTTGGCAGATTGGCCCATTCCCTATCCCTTTAACGTCTTAATGTTTTTACCAAACCTGCTGCAAGTAGCTGAGTGCTCTGCTGTGTATCTATCTGTCCTGCTGAGGTATGAACCAGACTCTAGTGCTGACCTCTGACCTCTTGATTGTTAAACTTTTATGTAACAGAATTATAGATCACACCTTATAAATCATTCCATAACTACAACTACACTCTGTGTTGTGTATATCTGCCATGCTGCTGAGAACCTGCAATAAATAGTCTGAGTCATCGTTTGAAATTTCACCCTCATGTTTTTTGGCTGAGAGACTTTGGTTCATGAGTCGGTCACATTTGATTGAAAAAAACAAAAAAAAGTCAGAGCATCAACCAGCGTGTGAAGCCCCTCGTCTGATGGAGGACCTGCAGCTGAAAACCATCCATTTAACACATGTTTGGGACAGCAGCAGGAGAAGCCACACACTGGACCCAGCAGCTGATCTTCAGAGTGCACAGAGGTGAGTAGGCTACAAGCTGGGCCTAATGTGAGGTGTTGGTCTTCTACAATCTTGTTAATCATAGCAGTGCTGTGCAGAAATGTGGCAACATGCCTTAGAATGGGCCCTGTATAATAGAATATTCAAGTTTTATGATGAACTTCCTTGTGTTTGGTTAAAGCAGATATCAGCGTAATGTTTTTGTTAATATAAGTCCTAAATAGTCCTATTTTCCGTCAGCAATCACTTACATGGAGTGTTTCAGCCGAAACACGAGTCTCTCCGTCACTCTGCTCTGCTGTAAACCAGGAGAAAACTTTCCTTGTGGGATACAAGTGTTATCCAATGAGGAGAGAGAACGGCATGAAGGGCTGTGTGTGCAGCCAAGGGATGCGCGTGAATGTGGTGACGTAGCACGAGGACCAATAGATGCATGACGAGGGCGGGGGCTGCTAACTCATGGTGCGTTCAAGGAAACTCGTACTTTGTGTTTTTCCTTCCTGTGAAGTCATACCAGTTCGATCTGGTACGAGTTCACGGGTCGGAAGTTACGAGTGGCCGTTATAGTGACTTTCACAGGCAACAGGACGGTAAAAACACGAGTTACGGGTTACCTGGAACGCTACAAAGTCATAGTTGTGACTTGAAGCTGTAACTTACGATTTCAAAAGCCTGTCTTGAACGCAGCATTAGCCAAAACGACCAGACCGCTGATATCTGCTTTAAGTACTGTAGATCAATGCAGCTAGTTCTGACCGTCTAAAACCAAGTTCTTTTCTTTTCTTTTTTAACCTCTGTAAGTAAATCTTTGACTAGATAGTCAGTTTATTTAAAATGATGTGTGTCCACCAGGACCCATCACATCCATCCAGAGAGGCTGCTGCTGGAAAACAGGAGTTCCATTTGATGCAGATAAGTGTGATGTGGTTATTAGTTTATTGCTGCAGTTTATAATACTATTTACATTAGTTAACTAAAATAAATACTTATTTCACTTGAACATTTGTCAGACATGAAGTAAGAGAGCAGAGACATGGAAGTGGCTGATGAGACAGAGACGGAGACAGAGACAACCTATTGTTCCTGACACTCACAGAACAGCAGCTTCACTTCATCTTACAGTATCATCAAGGACCACTCACATGGAGGGAGGTGATTCACTTGATTAATAAGTGGTGCTCAACACAGCCTGTGTAGTGAGTGTGGCCACAAGGGCCCACAGCAGGATGTTAGTTTGCTCACATCTGAGCTGATTCTAATGTTCAGCACTATCAACAGTTTAATGGGTAGAATGAGAGAGATATGTTTATGAAATCACAACACAGATGTGGAAAAACCTGTTGACTAAGAGGGACTAATGACTAGTGAGGTGTTGTAGAGACCACAAAGAGCCACTGGAGGGCGGCACAAGACCAGAGCCATATGAGCTGACAGCTGCTGGCTGAAGACTGACAACTCAGAGATAACGCAGATAATAATAATAATAGTAATAATAATATAATTTCCTGTGTGGTGGCTCAGGTGTAAACAGTGACCTCTCGTAGATATTCTATCAGTAGCTCATGGGTGAATTAGTGAGAGAAAGGAGCTGAGTCTTTGGATGATGATGATGATGATGATGATGATGATGATGATGATGATGATGATGATGATGATCAGAGCCGTCCACCTCTTCTTAGACTCTGCTGTCTGTTCCTCTGCATCACTAGAATAGAAAAAACTGACTGCAGTGTGTCGTTGAATAATGATGTTGGAGTGTGTTTGATTTCTCCTCAACCAATCACACGCTCTGAATCAAGCCTCTGTTCAGTTCTATGTTCTACCAATGTTCTTCTCTAGTCGCTGAGCTGCATTTCTAACCTTTAGAAAGATTCATGAGTTTAAACTAGAGATGCACCGATCCAGCTTTTTCAGTCATGTGGCACAAACAAAGAAGTGAAGTGTCCTTGGGCAAGACACTGAACCCACATTTCCGATGTGTCATCGGATGTATGAATGTGTGTGTGAAAAGGTGAATGTGATCATTACATTGTAAAGCGATTTGAGTGGTCCAAGTGACTCGAAAAGTGCTATGTAAGTGCAAGTCCATTCACCATTTACCATTTACCATACCTGATGTAGCTATTTAGTCGATATCTGGGCCAATATCCGATCTTAAAGGGGACATATTCTGCCCCTTTAGTTCCCAGGTGTCCTAAAGACATGTCTGTGACATACCTCAGTCAAAATGCCCCAAGGATCAAACATCACAGCTCTTTTCTTCCGCTCAAAGCAGCCCTGTTCAGAGCGGCTGGTTCCGGTGTCTGTCCCTTTAAATGCAAATGAACCACTGCTTGCCCCGCCCTACTCCTTCTACTGGTACCAGGTAGGGGTGGGATTATGCAAATCTGAAAACTAGTTACATCATGGCCAGACAACTGAGGGAACAGCTCATACAACCACATGGATTTCAACCTAGAGAGACTGAAAATTACAGATTTTTTGTCAATTCTCACGGTTTTGGGGCCAGAAGACAAGACAAACTAAAGAGCCTTCAAAAAGTGATATTTCCATAATATCCATCCATCCATCCATTTTCTATACCGTTTTATCCTTACGGGTCACGGGTGAGCTGGAGCCTATCTCAGCTGACTTCGGGCGAGAGGCGGGGTACACCCTGGACAGGTCGCCAGTCTATCGCAGGGCTAACATATATAGACAGACAACCATTCACACTGTCATTCACACCTATGGGCAATTTAGAGTCACCAATTAACCTAACCTGCATGTCTTTGGGCGGAAGCTGGAGTACCCGGAGAGAACCCACGCATGCACGGGGAGAACATGCAAACTCCACACAGAAGGGCGTGTTGGAAGGAGTTTGTGACAGTGATCATATAGAGACAAGAAATATGTGGCTTTTGATTTAATTTGTCAAGCAGATTAGCATTCAGCATTGTTTTTATCATTTTATCCCTCTAAATGGAGACATTGTAGGTGTGCAGCCCCTAATTTCCACAGAAAACCAATATAACACATCACATTCTTTGAGAAGTCTCTGTAGGATCAAACAAGACATTCAGATATGACTCCTAATCTTAGGTCTCTGTGTGATTGATTAGTGTTTGGCCTCACCACCAGAGTCAGTAATGATTGTGTTAAAGGGCATCGTGGGTAATTCAGTGCTCAGTTACCTGCAGGTGGGTATGATTTAAGTAGAGTCTTGAGTAAAAATATTTCGCCATGTGTTCCAGTGTTTCTCAGCGTTGTGAGGTGTGGTTGAGTGGAGGAGATTAGCAGGTGAAGTGTCATTGATAGACCAGGATAAAACACTGATCTTTTATTGATCTGGATGAATTCAGATTCAGAGAGAGAGCAGTCAGGTGACAGGTAGACCCAGACGACGCCTCCTGAGCCACAGGACAAAGTCATTACACCGCTCAGAATAAAAAAAGGCTAAATAAATTATTGAAGAGTTGCTACCCTTGCACCGAGAAGCAACTAATTAGCTTGTCATCATTAGTGAGAGGTGGTCAGTGTGACAGTTGCGAGGCCATTGATTGCACCCGGCGATTTGGTCGACAATCCCTGGAGGTTAATCATTGACAGGATGGAGGGGTCAGCCTCTCCATGGCTCGAGGCGCACGGGGTCGGTCGATAACCCTTCATCTGGAACTCCCTGAGAATTTGTCTCGAGAGCCGCTGCTCCTCAAATCACCGATAGCTCCAACTTTATGAAGAGATTAGAGACACACGGAGGGCCGTTGGAGGATGAGTAGGCAGCAGAGTCAGGTGAGCAGCAGCACGCTCTCTGAAAACCACCCAGACAATGGAGACAATGGAAACACATGGATTATGTGACATCATTAATCTGTGCTAGCGCAGAGGGACAGGAGCCATGCTAGACTACGTGCACATGATGGACAGGAGACAATAAATAGATACATAAATAAATGCATAATTATGTAAATCGTGAAATGCATTGGTGATGAAATATGGTACTTCTATATTTTTTATGATCCTGCAAATTATTTATTTACTGTATTAATTTATTCCTTTCTAGAAATGTTATTAATCATCAGCATCATCATCATTATCATCATCATCAACCACCTTTATTTACGTAACATAGTGTTGTCCTCCTGGGTCAAGGAAGAAAGGACGAAGGGGAAGATGTGAGGAGAGAAAGAAGGGGAAAAGGAAGGAAAGATAGAGGGAGGGAAGGAACAGATTGGGTCAAATGGGTCAGGGAGGAAGAAGCAAGGACGAAGAAAAGGAATGAAAGAAGGGGAAAAAGATTGTGGAAAGAAGGAAGGGATAAAGGAGAGAGGGAACAGATTGGGTCAAAAATGGTGGGGGGGGGGGCATGTCTGTGAGTTTGTTTTCATGTGGGAATCCAGTTTTATCTGGTTCATATGAGCAAGCATTATTTAAAATACAGCTGTGAGCAACTGGCACTGACCCCTGTTGATAAAGATGGTGTAGCCACCTTCAGATCACACCTAGCATTAATACATTACTATGTATCTATGTCATAAAGGAGTCATCATGAAGCACCATGGCCACTACTGTACTGTAGACAGGCCACATGTTGTTATGTCCTCACTTCTGTGTTTATTGAGCAACAGTGGCATGCACAAGGGGTGGTGGAGGGGGGTGCAATTGTTGAACAACACATGCTAAGGTGCCCCCTGGGAGCCAAAACGCGTGTTAAAGTGTCCTCATGGGGGGCGAAACATGTGCTAAAGTGCCCTCTAGGAGCCAAAAACGCATGCTAAAGTGCCCTACTTGGAGCTAAAACGTGTGCTAAAGTTACAGCTAGGAGCCAAAACGTGTGCTAAAGTGGTCTCATGGGGGCCAAAACGTGTGTTCAAGTGCCCTACTTGGGGCTAAAACAAGTTACAGCTAGGAGCCACAACGTGTGCTAAAGTACCCTCTAGGAGCCAAAATGCATGCTAAAGTGCCTTCTTCAGTGGTGAGAGGGAGGATGAGTAGGCAGCAGAGTCAGGTGAGCAGCAGGGGACTACCGATGGAAACTAGCTCTGTAGCTATAATTGGGTGCATTTGCATTTTATTTTTTAAAATGTATAGGAATGCACACTGTCCCTCCTCAACAAATAAACTGAATTGAATTGAATTGAATTGAATTGAATTGAATTGAATTGAATTGAATTGAATTGAATTGAATTGAATTGAATTGAGAATGCGCTATATGTGCCCCCTTTTTTTCCTGATTGCCCCCGCCCATCATAAAGTCTGTGCACGCCACTGTTGAGCAAACACCTTTACATTATCCTCTTCGAAGCTGATGTCAGTCACCTGAACAGGTATGTCTGGGGTTTGGAACCACAAACATTTAAGACTGTCCTGTGAAACCCTGTTTGATTCTTCAGTGTGTGATGTGCTGCACTGATCTACTGCAGAGAACGGAGGGAGGTCATGAGTGAGGATGCACCTTCCTCCTCAATATACAGCGGCCCCGTGTTTTTATGTTTCCAAGTAACTGATCAATATCACACTGATCATTATTGAACTCACATCTGCTCTGCTTTTGTCCTCCCTCAGTCTGCCCTCCTCCCCCAGGAAAGCTGAGCGTGGGACTGAACCCTTCTCTGTTGGAGGTGGCGTCTGCAGAATGGAGAGTGAGCAGACGGAAACCACACCACACACACCGCTGTAGCTTCATGTGATGCACGCTGTGTTCATTGACTGATTTGATTTGTCTGTATTGTCTTTCAGTGTCAAGTTTTAACATTGCTTACATGGCATCATAACAACATCCTCTGTCCTTAGACCCTCACATCCACTGAGGAAAGACTCCATAGAAAACCCTTTAAACAGGAAAGCATTTAGAGAAACCTCATGGTGAGCAACAGAGGAGGATCCCTCACCCAGGATGGACAGACGTGACATAGATGTTGTTATAGACAAGAAAATAGTTTATAGCATAGAATGGGAAGGGAGGGCAGGCCGATTTAACAGCAGGGGAAAGGAGGTGATGAAGGCGGCGGTTGGTGGAACTCTGAAGAAATCTGTGGAAACACAGGGAGAGTGCAAGACACCAAGGCCAAACTACAAGTGCAACAGATAAGATAATAAAGAAAAGATAATGACAGTTCAAAATGTGCGAGAGGAGAGGAGAGGAGAGGAGAGGAGAGGAGAGGAGAGGAGAGGAGAGGGATCCATGTAACCAGATGTGTCCCCCAGCAGTCTTAGCCTATAGCAGCATAGATATCAACTAGTTCAGGGCCCTAACTAAAAGCATAATTCCCATAAGTCTGAGGTAAATCTAAATTATATTTAGAAATAGATGTAACGGAGGTCTGTGGGTGTGCCACAGTCATGAGGCACCAGTAAGGTGAAGTGACGGGTTGTGGCGGTAGTGGTACTGGAAGTAAACTTACTCACCCATAAAAGTCGTGCTAACCTGCCAAGCGGATATCTCCCTCTTGGCGAAGTGGTTAGCATCGCCGCCTCCGATGCGGGAGGTCGTGGGATCGAGCCTCGCTCAGGGCAAGCCCGAACCAATCAACATCGGTCACATAGATATGATTAGAACTGTCAAGACTTTCTTTTGTATTCCAGTCATGAGATCATTTATAATTTATCTTGTGGAATCTCCTCATCAGGACAATGTTAGGTTCAGATTAGCCAGATAACTAAAGATAAGCCTAGTTATGTTGAAGTGGCTTCACTGTAAATTAGCCTGTGCATATTCTCATTTGTCCAGGTCATTGTATTTCAAAGGGACTTTTAAATCGAACGCAACTGGACTTGGTTATTTGTCTGGGAAGACGTTTCACCTCTCATCCAAGAGGCTTCATCAGTTCATGTACGCATCTGACCAGGCTGGGACTGGTCCAACTTTCTGGTGTGGAGACCCATGTATTTAACCTCTTCACTGTAAAGTGCCTCTGCCTCAGCAGGGGCTGGAGCTCCTTTTGGCCGCCACTGGGGGGCGATGTTCTACAGCACACTGTGTCACAACGACGTTCACCTGCTGCAGGACAACTGTAAAGTTAAAACACTCTGTAAAGACACACATGAACCTATAGTGCATTCCTGCATTAGTCGGGTGTTCTCCAGTGGACAGTGGCTGACAACCAGCCTCAGGTGAGACTGATGAAGGATGAAGGTCTGTCTCAGGGGTCAAGAACATCACAGGACACTCCACACTTCACTGACTGATGTTCTCATCATGTTCAGATTCTGACACAGATGAAACAACAACATTGGTCCTTGGCTGAGACCAGAATTAACAAGAAACTCCTAATAAATACACAAGTGCTGATTTTAAAAATGCATGATTTAAATACAGCTCTTAGGTTTTTTCATGGAGTCACTTCTAGGAAAAGATCTTCTGATTTATTTTTGTCTGATGAGGTACATATACATACATACATTTTCTTTCTTTCTTTCTTTCTTTCTTTCTTTCTTTCTTTCTTTCTTTCTTTCTTTCTTTCTTTCTTTCTTTCTTTCTTTCTTTCTTTCTTTCTTTCTTTCTTTCTTCCTTCCTTCCTTCCTTCCTTCAGTTCAGTTCAGTTTATTCGATTAGCATTTTACCACCCCTCCCTTCTCGACAGATGGAATTCACTTAATATACACAAATACATACTACAATGAGGAGTGCTAATGGACAAGGTGTAGGCTGAAGCTCTACCCTTTTTACCAAAACAAATGAGAAAAGAGAGGGAAAAAACAAAACAATCAAACCAAAAACAAATTCAACAAGGCAACTTTTAGACTACATGGTCGGAGTTCTACCATGAGGATTTAGATCAAACAAGCTTTCACAACATATATTCTTTTAGTAGCCTACTTTGGTTTGGTTAACACCTCTAACACAAACACATCGCTGTTTAATATTAGTTCTTATTTTTTCAACACCTAATCCCATCAGTTCATACCGACTCTCTGATTTCAAACAGCCTCACAAAGCCTTCCTTTCTTTCTTTCTTTCTTTCTTTCTTTCTTTCTTTCTTTCTTTCTTTCTTTCTTCTTTCCTTCATTCTTGAAGGTTCTCAGTCATCCAGGTCATCTTAATCCAGTTGCTTTTTTATTATAACTGGTTGGAGCGGTTGTTTAATGAGTGAGGGGTTTGAGCGACGCCTCAGTGCAGCAGGAGACCTTGGTGTGAGACTACATCTGTTTACACCGCTTTGATTGTGGCATCAGAAACATGGTTGTCACAGCTCCTAATGCAGCTCTCAGAACAGTGGAACCTTTTGTACAGACACTGCATCTGTTGTATGCACATGGTTCACTACTTAAGACGTTTTCTCATTGTGTTGTGTGCTGTGATGCATTTCTCATCTGACCGTGACGGCTCATAAAGGTTGTACAGTAGCTACACACAGTACACACACCTATTTCCATGTAGTGTGTGACCTATAGTGACAATAGTGATCTGCTGAGATGTTCACAGAGCAGTAAACATAGTGCAGTCCAAAAATGTCTCTGTTTGTAAATGTATATGAACACTTAAGATTTAAAAAAGAAAGAATAAAAAAAAATCTAGTGTTTGAGTCCTGAGGCTCTGTTGTGGGAATTGTGAGAATGATTGTTGTGATGTGTGAATTGTATCAAATCAAGTGAGAAGAATCGTAATGAGAAGTGAAGTGAACCCTAAAGATCTAGTTAGACATGTGAGAGTTGTTAGGAGCAGAGTGGAGCTGTCTGAAGACAGAGGAGGACGGCCTGGACTGACACTGTCCTGTCTCACAGGTCTGCTGAGGACAGACCACGGTCACTGAGAAGGCTGAATGATGAAGTTCAGGTAGATGGTGCAGACTGGAGTGTCTGCAGGTGGCATGTGACCTTTTATTACTGATGAACACAGATACATTTATCACACCTAGCTGCTGCAACGAGCAACAGCTTTATATGAACACTGGATTTGATGTTATTTTTAATGATATTTTTACATTAGGGGTTCACTGCAGCCTTGGACTGTAACACCCTACAAAACACCATTAAACTTTCTGTTTGACTGTATTGTATTACATTGAATTTTTCTATGTGTAGGCTAATTAATATAACCTTTTTTTTCCACTTAGCACCCCCCTCCCCCTTCCCCTTAAGAGCTTCTAACTCTTTCAGGCTGCACTTGAAAATAAGAATTTTGTTCTTAATTTGCTTGCCTGGGTAAATGAAGGTTAAATAAATAAATTAATGTGATGAATTAATAATAACCTGCACCAATCAGCAAAGAAATAACACAATAGGATCTCATATAAAAAGAACATGCTATCATAAGAATTAAAACAGCTAAATTATCATATAGCTAGATGGACACTCGAATATCAATTAATTCATTTAATGAGATAAAGTGAGCAGGTCGCTGACGGAGGGGTGGTGGTCTCCATGGAGCCGGGTGTGCTGCTCCGTATTGACGCGGGCAGCGGCAGCAGCAGCAGCATTAACAGCAGGGGGCTGATCTCTGCCTCCAGAGGTCATCCTCGACACTCTTACCACTTGTTGCCAAAAGCAGCTCGAGGCTCCGCCGTTCAACACCAAACACACTTCAGCTACTAACTCAGACCGCTGCCCGGACCTGGATGCTGCACGCGGAGAGAGAGAGACCCTGACCCAGGACTGGAAACAAGACTCTGATCCCTCTGAGAAATCACCTCGCGCGCCCGACGGACAGAAGCATGGTTGATAACACGAGTATAGCAACTAAATCAGCGTTGGTAAGCGACCAGCACTGCTTCTTTCCCCCGGACTGTGTGTGTGTGTGTATGTGTGTGTGCGCGCGCTTGGTTCTACTTATGTTACACACTCAGTGTGTGTGTAAGTGTGTGAGAGTGTGTGTAGGGACAGTTTAACTGTCTTATGTGCTTGGTAGAAGTTTTCACCTCTGCCTGTGTGTTGTGATGTTTCAGAACCAGAGTCAGACTCAGGTACCGACCCCGGGTCAGTGTGTGTACTGTACTGAGTGTGTGTGTGTGTAATCAGGAGCACAGGTAGAGGTTGTGTGTTTTCATGGTGAAGTGCCGGTGAGTGGTTACCGACCGTCCTGTGTCCTGTGTCCTCCCCCCGCAGCAAGGCTCCTTCTCGTCCGCCGGCAGCCTCCCCCTCCCGGCTCCCTCCGCCTCCCACAGCCCGTTCCCCGGCGCGCTGTCCCTGTCCCACCCGGCCGGCAGCGGCGGCGGCAGCGGCGGCATGAAGCTGGAAGCGGTCATGGAGAACCTGCAGCGGCAGCAGGCAGCCCGGCTGGCTCTGGAGGAGAAGCTCCGGCAGGCGGAGAAAGAGAAGGACCTGAGGTCCATGGTGGAGTCCCAGATCCACCAACAAGCCCTGGCGTTCCGCCACTACCACGCGGCGATGCGCGGCGCCCTGGCCGCCGGAGTGGCCACCTCGTCCCCCGTGGCGCTCCCGCTCATGGATCCGGTCCGCAGGGTGGACGGGGACGGGGACCGGGACGGGAGCGCGTCCAGACCGGGCAGCGACAAGGACGAGGACGCGGAGGAGCAGGAGATCCTGGACGACGAGGAGGAGGATGAGGACGACGTCGGGCTGAACCACTACCAGCACCGACAGTCCTCGCTGCAGGGAGCCTGTCTGTCTCCGAAGAGCGCTCCCATGCACCTGATGAGCCGGGTCCGCCGCGCCGAGTCTCCGTCTGCGCAGACCCAGTCCCAGTCCCACTCCCAGTCCCAGTTCCAGTCCCAATCCCAGCACCATGAGTGGACGTACGAGGAGCAGTTCAAACAGGTAGGACCCACTGACCACATGGAGCTGATGCCTATGACTGACATTTTATAAAGGCTTTATATTGTTTAATGTTCTAATTCATGATTAGTCTATGAAAGAAAAAACGTTTAAACTGTCACCTTATTAAAATCCCTCTGGATGGTAACTCCACTAGAGGGTCTAGATCAAAACCCAGATCACAAACATTTAAGTGAAATGAGAACATGAAAAGACTAAGTGTATCTAAACACATCAACAATAAGAACAGTTTTCACTGTCACTGTTTGGTTATAATAAATGATAAATTGGTTGAAACTCTCTCAGAGGGTGAAAGGTCACACGGTTCAATTATTTATTAATTATAATTAAAGGTTGATAATTGATCTGTGAAGCCTGAGCGATTTGTTAACTATTAATAAAGGCTTTATAAAGTTTAGGTTTAGGTTCTGCTGGAGGCTGCTCCTCATGGTTAATGTTCCTGGTGACTGACGGTCAGTTATGTCCGTCTGTCCGTTTCCCGCCGGCCGGCAGCGGCCAGATCTATACTCTCTGATGTTCCATGTCATCTCTTATTTATGATGGATCATTTACAGACTTCCCTAAATGTGATGTGTACATTAGTGACTGCATTAGCGCTGCACATTAAAGCAACCCCAATGCATGGAAATGCAATTTAAATAGGGGCTGAAACCAATAGCCTCAGTGCAGAGACAGTAATGTGTGGAGGATGGTGAGACGAGTCTGTGGAGCGTCCAGCTCTGTCTTGATTAGAGGTGTATTAATAATTATTCCTGTGGACAGATCTCTTCAGTTCTCCTTGTTCAGCCTCAGACAGATTTAAAGGGATAGTTTACCCAAAATTGAAATTTCACTTATCATCTACTCACCCTCATGTCGACTAAGAGCTGTGAGAATTTTCAAAGTCCTCCGTTCCTTCTCTGAGTTACGGGGGGGTTCATGCAGTAGTATTTGTCCATAATGGTTGTGAATGGACCACACTTTTTTTCGTCCAAAAAGACACACCAAAAGACATGAGAAATTGTTCTGCTGGTCGGTGCAAATCTCACAGGAAGAGCAGTGAACTGAGACACTGGGAGCTTCTGCTACAAACCAGCTTAAAATAAAGACTTATTTAATTTTTCCTCTGAACAATTTCTCATGTGGGGGCTTCAATACAAGAGGGACATTACAGACGAGCAGTATGGAGGTATTTGGATGTTTTTTGGTGTGTCTTTTTGGACCAAGAAAAGTGGGGTCCATTCACAACCATTATATGGACAAATACTGCTGCGTGGACCCCCCCGTAACTCAGAGAAGGAACGGAGGACTCTGAAAATTCTCACAGCTCTTAGTCGACATGAGGGTCAGTAGATAATGAGTGAAATTTGAATTTTTGGTGAACTATCCCTTTAAAACACACCTTTTACCGTCATTCTGAAGTTTTTTTTTACTGAAATCTGAAAACACTTTTATTTTCATTACGGCTGGCTTCCTGCGTGCTCCGTGTAAAATCAGCCTGTATGCTTCAAAGATTCTTCAGGATGTGCCATTATTGTGGGGGGGGGGGTCATTTGTATGTAGTCATTCAGTGTAATGGTCATGGGACAATAAAAGGATGCTTATGGCTGCTAGGCAGACAGAGTGGAGCCAGCATACTAAGCATGCCCAAAGCTGCAAAACAAAACCACATTTGAAGGCAGTAAATGCATCTTTGGAAATAGGAACAAGATGTGGGCTAAATATAAAACGGCCCCAGTGAGGCGGACCTGCTTTAATCTGATCGCAACCAAAAAAAAAAAAAAAAAAGGGCCAGTCTGTGTTTACAGTGGCTCCTGAAGAACTTCTGTGAGGCTGACAGATGTTAAGAGTGAGAGCTGGGGGAAGCTAAAAATAGATTTAACCTACTTTTTGTTTGTTCCTTTGTTTTTATTTTATATCAAGTGTTTGTTTGACACATGAGTCAGATGTTGAGTGACAGGCCGCAGCGTTGAGTGGAACCTGAAGAACAGCAGAGTGTTAAGAAATAACATAAAAGAAATTCCTGTGGTGACAGAAAAAGATGCTGAGAGGAGACGACACAAAGACCTGAGGCTCGGGGAGGGAGGGGAGGGGGGAGCGGCTGGATGGAGTTTTGGCAGCAGATCAGGAAATGCAGGAAACTGGACCTGGTGGTATTCCCGCCTGGCTCACACCCAAAAATCCTGGGATCTCCCTGTCTGGCAGCGTGTGTGTCTGTGTGTGTAGCTGGGAGTCGGCTTTGTGCCAGACGATTACGACAGAAAGAAAACGGTGCGTTACACACTCACGCCGTGTTTCCTCTCTCTGAAACACTATGGGATGTGTGAGCCTGCAGGCGTCTGGAGGAGACTCGGCCTGCTCCGTACCTTTTATCTGCGGCTGCTGAGTCGTCCACATTTCTTGCAGCAAGTCTCCTTTTTTACAGCCGCCGCCTGATGTTTAAAGGCCGCTGGTGGAAATACTTTGAACTTTTTTTTAGTGTTGTCACATTCTGTCGGTTGATTTTCAGCTGACAAAGGCTAGAAAACTGTGGAAGGAAGTAAAAAAACAAACAAATCAAATAAACAGAGGGGATTCTGGACTGACCCTGAAATATCCAATAACCCCTTCTAGGCTGTACAGTTATTTTCTGAATTATTATACATGTAGTGATAATAATAATTTCATCAATGCAACACAACATGCACAAACATTTTCTTTCCTTTAAAGGGATAATTCAACATTTTGGCAAACCTTTAATTGTCGGTGCAAGCTATTTTTAGAACAGAGGAGCAGAGCCGTGAGCTGCTCAGAGCTACGCTACGGAGGCTAATGGGATTTTTTGATTTCCCTCATCAAACTCATCAAATACACAATCCAACAACTCCACAATGCTCTGCTGGACATAAGAGGAGGGAAGTACAGAGTCTGCTTGCTGAAAAACTGTCCCTGAAGGCAACGCGCATCAGTGGTTTTGCATGAATTTACCTCGAAAACAACTCTGTCTGGTAACGTTGTGTTATTATCTCATAGCGTGGTGAATGTGCAGGTCACAACTTGTCCACCAGAGCGTTTTGGAGTTGTTCGATTGTGTATTTGATAATACCAAGAAACCAAGAAATCCCATGAGCCTCCGTAGCGTAGCTCTGGGCAGCTTGCGGCTCTGCTCCACCATTCAAAAAATAGCTTGCACCAACAAATAAAGGTAACAAACCTACTGCTATGGCAATGCGGCAATTTGCCAAAATGTTGAACTATCCCTTTAAAAGGACCTGTGTGCACTGTGCAGGTTTAAACACAAATGTCAGCGTCTGACGACTCCACAGCAGACTGTAGCCTGGAGCCAGTACAACATGTTGGACTGTGTCAGAGGTGGAGCGATCAATCCTCAACTCATCTCGAGTCCAAGACACAAAGACACACACCGTGTTAATGTGTGACAGTCAGAAACATTACACAACATGTCTCCAAACAGAACACACACTCTGCATCAGAGTTCAGCATTAGTTCTAATAGAGGACAGAATAGAAAGTCCGCAGGGTGTTTGATGTAAAGTAAGAACATGAACTGTTTCATCAGATTCCTTTAGAATTAGATGATATTTTATTTGTAATTCTTTTGCTCAGTGAGTGACAACGTTGTGCGTGACAGAAGGAACACGAGGTGACTTGTCACAGTCTGTTGCAGCTCTTTGAAAACTGGCTCTGCTACTGAAATGTAACCAAGCAGCTTTGTGTTACTGCTGGAAATCTTCAGGGACAGAGACATGACCCCCCCTCACTCCTTGAGCGAATAATGTCACAAACATCAGTGTGTGTGCTGTGCTGTGCTGTGTGTGTTTGTGGAGCCGCTCCTTCTCGTGGATTGTGCCTCTTCCAGCTTGTTTTTCTAACAACTATAGAAAAGTGTTGGAGGAGGAGCTACATGCATGCGGCTCTGCTGGTGTATGATTTCGCCCCCTCCCCCCTGCCACTCAAATCATCCACACACTGCAAAGATATCCATCTCACACACATCATGTGTGCGCTGTAACACATGTTTGTGAAGCAAACATGAAAATCACTGAATGTGAATTCAGATTTGTACCAGTGCAGCAGATTTACTGAGTTCAGTAGTTTTTTTTTCGTTTGTTTTTACAAATTTTTCCCACAAATGAAACATCAAAATCTAAATGTTGCTCCTCTTCATCAGTGAGACTGTGAGGTCGAGGCTGACCACGATATCTGAGCCATTTGTTTTTCATAATGATAATGATAAGTATGGAAGTATATTGCATTCATTTGAATAAAAAAAAATATATATGTTTTTTCTGAATAATTTATTTTTTGTTCTGTTTTCTGAGGTAATTTTTTCTGTTTTTCGTGCTATTTTTTTCCTCCTGCTTTTCAAGCAATTTTTTTTTCTGATTTAGCTTTGAGATTTCAAAATCCTGTGAGAATCTCCCACCTGTAAGTAACGTAAGGACTGATTTCAAAATGAAGGTGCTACATCAGACTGTTTTGAGTGACACTCACTAAGGAGGCATTCTGTATTAACAGGTAGTTTCCTTTCAATATGGATTTGAATTTACTGAGAACACAGTGACAGCATATAAGCAATGTAAAAGGAAAAAAGGGGAAAAAAATGTAAAAGT
This sequence comes from Decapterus maruadsi, assembly GCA_030347415.2. Taxonomy (NCBI): domain Eukaryota; kingdom Metazoa; phylum Chordata; class Actinopteri; order Carangiformes; family Carangidae; genus Decapterus; species Decapterus maruadsi. Next base: position 1,711,573 of record CM064895.1, on the reverse strand, counting down.
GTAAAAGAAAGTGCCTTTACTCATTGTGTTATGAGTAGTACTTATTTTGAAGGCGCTCCCTGACATGTCGTGCTTTCCCCGGGAAGACGTGCTTGTGTTGGAGCCGTCCGTCTGGAAAATGAGTGGAGTTTAAATAAAAATCCTTAACAATGTATCTCATGGATCTAAGATGCATTAATCCGTGATGAAGTGGAGGCTTGACTGCAGCAGTTAAACGATACCTGCAGGAGGGAGATTCTCGCAGGATTTTGAAATCTCACTAAAGGGATAGTTCACCCAAAGTTCAAATTTCACTTACTCACCCTCATGTCGACTAAGAGCTGTGAGAATTTTCAGAGTCCTCCGTTCCTTCTCTGAGTTACGGGGGGGTCCGCGCAGCAGTATTTGTCCATATAATGGTTGTGAATGGATACCAACTTTCTTCGTCCAAAAAGACACACCAAAAAACATCCAAATACCTCCATACTGCTCGTCTGTAATGTCCCTCTTGTATTGAAGCCCCGACATGAGAAATTGTTCCGCCAGTCAGTGCAAATCACACGAGATTTGCACTGACACAGGAAGAGCAGTGAACTGAGACACTGAGGTTCCATTACAAACAAGCTTCAAATATAGACTAATTACATTTTTTTCGGAACAATTTCTCACGTGGGGGCTTCAATATAAGAGGGACATTACAGACGAGCAGTATGGAGGTATTTTTTATGTGTATTTTTTGGTGTGTCTTTTTGGACAAAGAAAGTAGGTGTCCATTGACAACCATTATGCTGCGTGGACCCCTCCGTAACTCAGAGAAGGAACGGAGGACTCTGAAAATTCTCACAGCCGTTAGTGGACACGAGAGTGAGTAGATAATGAGTGAAATTTGAATTTTGGGTGAACTATCCCTTTAAATCAGAAAAAAATAGTTCACCCCAAAAAACAAGAGGAAAAATATTACCATGAAAAACAGAAAAAAATATTCAACCAAAAAATAAATGACTACCGTACTTTTTTTTTTATTCAAGTGAATGCAATACGCTTCCGTAGATAAGAGCACTGCACTGACTTTGAATCATTTGTTAACATGCAAACACACATTTCCTTTCATTTTTCTGTTCCGTTTGAAAGTGAAGTATGATGAAATGAAAGGAAATGAAAGAATCACACAATCTAGCAGCTTGTGTTGCTGTAAAAGGCTGGACAGTTAAAGTGAAGCTCTGAACATCTACTCAGTGTTCAGCCGTTTATTCAAAGGTCCCTCTTGAAAAACAATCAGCCCTCTAATCTGACCCCTCCCCCTCCACCCCTGCACCACCCACTTTAATGTGACCATAAAACCAAGGCAGGGAGACCCGGGCTGGAAAACACACACACACACACACACACACATGCCGCTGCAGCACAACTCCCGTGTCAACAGTGTGTCAGCGACGTGAAGCCACGAAGCTGCTGTAAAACATGACGAAGAACTCTTCTTATGTATTTATTTGTCTTCAGCCGGTACAGTGAGCTGGAGCAGTGCGTGCCCCCCCCCCACTAGGACCTGTGGCTCCTCGTATCCATCTAACAGCTGCAGCTTTAAAATGTGCTCCGTCACTGGAAATGTTTTAATGGCATTCCTGGATTCTTTCAGTGTGTGCCATTACAGTTATATAGAGGGAGGGGGGGGGGCTGTAGGGGGGAAACACACGCAATCATAGAGGAAAAAGTGTGTGTGTGTGTCCTGGATGCTCTGTAGTTTTCTAATAGCTCACCTGGATTAATAAGCAGGTAATGCATCGACCCCAAAAGAGTTAGTAGACAGTTCAACTCAGCTCTACGTGATGTCATCACAGGTCTGTGTGTGTGATGGTGTGTCTACACACACCTACACACTCTCCCAGACTGCTCATGTATTTGTACCTTCATCACGGTGTCGACTTCACCTTCGTCTTGTGTCAGCGTCCTGCTACATCTCTTGTCATAGAGTCTTAAATCAACTTTTACCAGAGCATTTTCAAATTTTATTTTTTTTAAAATTTTGTTTAAATATATGTTCCTTACAACGGAGTATTAGAGCCACATTGACAAATACAAAAATCACAATATAATATAAACAAATAAACAAATGAATGTGGTACTTTTATGCATTAAAAACCTAAGACCCGGTCGCTGCGGACCCTGACACAGAGGAAGGTTCAGCAGGTCCTGATGGTGTGGCCCACGCAGCATCTGCCAGAATCAATCTCAATCTCAGTGCAGTCTCCTCTGCATGTGGCTCAGGCTCAGCTGCAGCAGGAGGACAGGCTCATCATTTGACTAACATCTGATTTTATTATAAACACTGATTTTTAATGCTTTAGTTCCAGAGTTCTTCCATTCATTTGTTTTTTTTAAGTGGTTGGAAGTTAAAGGAAATCTCTGGTCAGTAATTGCTTTTGCTTTGAAATCAGTGATAGATTAAATTATCTCATTATCTCGCTGTTGTTTTCTGTCTAACACAGAAAAGAGCTTGTTTTAATGTTGTGCCATTTGAAATGATAAATCCATCGTTGGATATGTTCACAATGTGATTTCAGCAGTTTACAGCATCTTTAGTTCCTTCTTCTCTCACACACACACACAGCGTGGTTCCTGTGCGGAGCCCCATGATGACAGTGCGATGGCACTGGCTCTTCTCCCCGTGTGTGTGTGTGTGTGTGTGTGCAGGGAGCTGGCATGCAGTGAAAACTGGGCTCGGCACAATTGCTCCATTGAGAAATAGCTGTTTTTACTGCAGAAGGCTCCTCTCTTTTCATTAAAACAGAGGCAGGGTCAGCTTGTTCAAACACCTTCCCCACCCTCAATGTGGGTGTTACTTTTTAATCGCAGCAGCCTGGAATTTCTGCAGCTGCTTGCAAAAAGCCCCCCCCCCTCCCCACTCCAGCCCCACCCCTTCTATTTACGAGATTTGACTATTGGGCAAACATTGCCTCACCGCTGCTTCTCCGACCCGCTTTTTCCACAGTGGTGGGGCCCCCCAGGGTTACCATGACAATGTGTTATCTTTGCATTAGATACATGTGTGTGTGTAGTAGCCTAGTATGTAGCATTGTTGTAAATGTGCTGTAAGACAATATAATGATGCAGGACTTCATGGCAGCAGTGATGGGGCCCCGGAGGCCCTTAAAGGTGGAGTTGCTGACCTGGGAGCAGGCCCTCTGTGAGGGGATGATGTCAGAAAAATTAAAGGAATACGCCAACATTTTTTTTTCGTGTCTTGCCTCCCTCCTGAGTCCATGACCAGCAGATAGACACCATCCTTTCCACTGTGTGTGCAGTAACAAGGGAGATAGAGCTGTATCACTGTAATTAGCTTAGCTCAAACACTGGAAGTGTATGGGTAGTGTTAGCCTGCCTCCTCCTAAAGTCATCAGAGACACTCTTCAACAACTCTAACCGGACCGATCTTGGTCTCAGAGCTGACAAAACTCTCCAGTAAGGCATCTTGAGTGGTCAAATGCCGGTAACGGGACGAGATCGGTCAAAACGGAGGGTTCAAGCAAAGACGGTTTATTTTGGTTCAAGCTAGCTACATCGAGGGTAGGTTAGCTTCCTATTTCCAAGTAAAAGCACTTCTGTATGTAAAGGGTAACGGGTGTTTTATCTTGTGAAAGTAAGTGCGTTGGTCACAATGGCTAGCTTAAGTAGCACTGAATTTGTCCGAACAAAATTGTAAATAGCTGGTATTTAGACAAATTAACGACACACTGCTGATCTAAATGGATACTTTCTCACCTAAACATGTTTGAAATGTTGATAAAGTAGGAGGCAGGCTAACAATACACTTCCAGTGTTTGAGCTAAGCTAATTACGGGCGATACGGCTCTATCTCCCTCGTTACTGCTCGCACAGTCGTAAGGATGGTGTCTATCTGCTGGTCATCGACTTGGGAGTGAGGCAAGACACGGAAAAAAATGTTGTCCTATCACTTTAAAAGGCAGCATGTTTTTAATAAAGAGGCCCTTTTAATTTTGTTACTTAAGCAATATGTGATATTGTTTTTATGCAACAGTTTCAACAATTCCATCCAAGCATGGCTAAATGTTTAAAACTCAATAAATGTGAAAAAGGCACAGTCATTCTGTCTTGCAAAGCAGACTGGAGTAGATCATGAGGATCCTTTGCACACCGATTGACTGAATCGAAATCGAAAAACGATTTTGAATCGAATAGTAGCCCCAAAAATCAGAATCGAACCAAAGAAAAAGTGAAATAGTGAAAGATTCCAACCCCTAATAGGCATGGTCCAAACCAATCAAAGCACCCATAACACTCTTTACAAAAAAAAGAAAAGAAATCGGACCCCTCTATACACAACCTTACATAACTGTTAAGCATGTTTCAGGCGTGTGCAATCAATAATATGAACAATATTACAATAATCAATGTCATTATCATTTGATTTCTTGCGTGTGGAGCCTCAAAGAGCTTGTGTCCATCATATCAGTAAATGTTCTGGATATCGCATCAGATGTTGTCTGATAATGTGAACACGTGTGCATCAACATTATCGTCCGTCTTTTACAAAAACATACGCAGACTGTAAGCTCTACCACTGCGACGGGCCGGCAGCGAACGCCTCACAGGACTCATTACACAAGAAACGATTCAGCAGCAGCACCGACGGATCCCCTCACTACGCCGCAGAGACCTTGACACAAAAACACAGACTTTTATGGCAGGTGTCTAATCTGCTAGCTTGGCGTTTGCCTATCAATGATTACTCAATCTTGTTAGCACACGGCAGCTACCCAGGTGGCACATGCAAATCTGCAGCCATTGACTGTACAGCATTTCATTACATACACTGGGTCAGAAAAATGCTGAATGGTCATTATAGTGAATGCAAATGAGGCTGAAGGTCACGTATATTGAAGATTCAGTGGATTTTCTGCCCCCCAGGTTTGTTATCTGTGGCCTCTGAGGCCGGCTCTGATCTGTGTGCAGTGTGTACAGGCTTCAGTCACAGGAAAACACCACACTGATAACACCACAGAGGAAGGGACTCAACCACTGAACAATAATGCATGTTTTAGCTACAGCGAGAGGGAGGACAGTGAGTGTGGAGCAGCAGGAACAGGAGAACGCACAATTTATGTTTCTTCCTTTCTACAGTGCGTCCCCACACTAATGCTGATTGATCAGCCAGGTCAGAGCTACTTTCTAGGAACCCAGGCCCTTTTCAGGGAAGAGGAACCCTAAAGGGATAGTCCAACATTTTGCCAAATTGGCCCATTACCATAATCCCTATAGTCATAGAGCAGAGCCGTGAGCTGCTCAGAGCTACGCTACGGAGGTTCATGGGATTTCTTGGTTTCCCTCATCAAACTCATCAAATACACAATCCAACAACTTCACAATGCTCTGCACAATTTTATTTTTATTTATTTATGTAAGGAGGACAGTGCACATTAATGGACATAAAATGTAAAGGTGCCATTAAAATAAACACAAGGACATAATAACATAATTCATAAAACAGGAAAAACTCACATGTATCCAACAGAAACCAACAGACAAAAAACTAGAGACAACAACATGACACTACTATAAAAAAAATGAAGAAAAAAAGACTATTTATGGATGGATACAATGGATGAAGATGCAACAATGCAAGACCAGAACAGGGTTTCTTGATGGAGTTGTGCGAGGATGGGTTGAGAACACAACGAAACCTAAATATAATACAGTGTGACGAAGTGCTACAGTGCGCAAAAAAAAACAACAGTCAGGGATGGATAGATGAAATGGGGATGAAGCAATGCAAGAACCAGAGCTTTTTGTTGGAGTTGTGCTGGAATGAATAACACAAACAACAACAACATACAATGTTGTGACCTGCACATTTACCACGCTATGGGATAATAACAGAACGTTACCAGGCAGAGTTGTTTTAGAGGGAAATACAGAGACTGTTTGGTGAAAAACTGTCCCTGAAGGCAACGTGGATCAGCTGTTTTGCATGAATTTAAAAACAACTCTGTCTCATCTCTGCCTCTTCTGTAATTTTCACAATTGGCAAATTCATCCCACAGGCCAGATTGGACTCTCTGGAGGGCTGGTTTTACTAACCAGCCATTACAAGTCTCTGCAGGTTGACTTTCATCATTAAAATGATGAATATGTGAAACAATGTGGCTGAGAATGAATCCATCCAAAGCTCTGCTCACTAACCTGAAGCACACATGAGCCCCGAGGTGTGGAGGAGGGGCAGAGCTACAACAAGGATAAACTTCAGCGCTGACATGACGCTTGAAACATTTCGTCACATCCTCACATTAAAGCAGATATCAGTGGAATGTTTTTGTTAATATAAGTCTTAAATAGTCCTATTTTCCGTCAGCAATCACTTACATGGAGTGTTTCAGCCGTAACACGAGTCTCTCAGTCACTCTGCTCTGCTGCAACCCGAGGAGAAAATTTTTCTTGTGGGATACAAGCGTTATCCAATGAGGAGAGAGAACGGCATGAAGGGCTGTGTGTGCAGCCAAGGGGTGCGCGTGAATGTGGTGACGTAGGGACGAGGACCAATAGATGCCTGACGAGGCCGGGGGCTGCTAACTCATGGTGCGTTCAAGGAAACTCGTACTTTGTGTTTTTCCGACCTGTGAAGTCGTACCAGTTTGATCTGGTACGAGTTCAAATGATCAATATGTGAAACAGTGGCCGTTATAGTGACTTTCACAGACAACAGGACGGTAAAAACACGAGTTACAGGTTACCTGGAACGCTACAAAGTCGTAGTTGTGACTTGAAGCTGTAACTTACGGTTTCAAAAGCCTGCCTTGAACGCAGCATTAGCCGAAACGGCCGTGCCGCTGATATCTGCTTTAATTTATGTCCTTTAATCTTTCTGACATCATCCCCTCACAGAGGGCCAGTAGCTCCACCTTTAAAGCAGCCTCTAAGGGCTCCACTGTGGAGCATAAGTCCTCCCCCAGCCTCTGAAGGACGAGACACCGGCTCACAGCAGATCACTGCATGACATTAGTTTGTGTTTGTTGAGACGTGTCCAGATAAAGTGCAGTGTTCACACGGATCAAGCAGGCTGGATTTGGGGTCAAGTGGACAGATCCAGATCCAGGCCCGGCCCCTGAGACTCTGGACGAGGCTCTCCGAGTCCGGATCGAGCCCTGGACCTTGAGCTTACACTGAGCTTTCCTGTTTTCTGAGCTCACTTGAAACCCAGGAAGGATTGAAATGTGAACTGAATGTATTTTCGAAAGGGGGGGGGGGGTTCATGCAAAAGAGGTGACTGGCTGACAGAAACAGATATACACACCAGTACCATCTGTTGTACCTCCTGTCATAGATTAATGTGTTTGTGCAGGTGTGTGTGTGTGCACATAATGCATGCCATTCCATTACAGTCCTATTCAAGCCTGAGGGGCCTCTCTGTATCAGTGCTCTGACACACACTCAAATGTTAGATAGCAAGTGTGTGTATGTGTATATGTGTGTGTCCCTCTGAAGCGGCTCCAGATTGAGGATAATCTGGATCTGCTCAGGTCAATGGGCCACAGAGATCAGGTGTAAGTTAATTAACCTCTGTGTTAATCCTGCTCACTGAGCTTTTCATAAAGCCCCAACACAGTTTAACAGATGCATCTGGTGAAACAGGAGCAGAGCCAGTCAATGATGACGTCATACAGTTTCTTCACACAGGAGCAGTGTTTTTGTCGTAGTGTATTTTATACTTTTGAGTAAAGTTTTGGTTTTTCAAATGGTCACACTATGTGTCAGACATTTTAAACTTTCTTAAAGGGATAGTTCAACATTTTTGGCAAATTGGCCCATTGCCATAATCCCTATAGTCATAGCAGTAGGTTCATTACCTTTAATTGTCAGTGCAAGCTGTTTTTAGAACGGCGGAGCAGAGCCGTGAGCTGCTCAGAGCTACTGTACACTACAGCTGTGTCCCAATTCAGGGTCTGCATCCTTCGAAGGACCCAGCCTTCGCGGTCTCCATAGGCTGCGTCCTTCGGAGGCTCCTCCGAAGGCTGGGTCAACTGTTGGTAAATGGGACGGTCTAGCCTACGGAGCATTTCCTGATTGCGTCACGACGTCATCACGTAATGACGTCATCGCGTCTGCCGGCCAACCCCTGGGAAAAACGCCGGTCAAAACAAACAGACGTTAGACCACATAACGGACAGACAACACACCAACACGACAACACAAACAACACAAATTTAACTGACAGCGGACAGACGACGACGACGACGACGACGACGACAATGGAGCCCGAGAGTTTGTTTTTGTTTTTTTTAATGTTTGTTTTGCTGGAGGAAGAGGAGAGGCGGCTCCGGCGACCCAACCGGCGTCTAGTCTATCTCCGACTGGGAGAGAGAGCGACGGTAAGTTAACGTTAAAAGCCCTGTTGTTTTAACTGTAACCGTTAAGCTTATTATTTTAATCTATAACCGTTACGCGTGTTATTTTAACCTCTCGTTGTATAGCGTAGTCCGTGCAATTAACATACCTGTTAATATACGATACCGTGAAGTGACAAGCCAAGATTGACATGGTTACATTGTTTTTCAAGGTCTGAAAAGTGCTTGATTTTAGTTAAATGCTTGGCTTTTAACGTGATTGGATTGAATAAAAAATGTGTATGAATCCTGTAAATAACCATGACTAAATTCAACATTAAAATGTGTCTTTGAACATCATAGCCAAAGTGGATAAGATGAACAGATAAAGTATAATTAGTCTAAGCTTTAATATTAAATTACAATTGTCAAGTTGACTAAAATTAAATAGCTACTGTTTAACCATTTATGTTGTCCTCCTTTTCTTCTTTTTCCATCCAGACCAGGGCACTCTACACTCAAATCAATCTCAATACTCCTATTCTCCAAATCTTTTTCAACGACAATCATGACACCAAACAAGATTTTCGGCTGAGCAGAGAGTCCCTGGCGGTGCTGCTGGACCTCCTCCACCAGGACAGACGACACGGATGGGGTGCCACAATCGAGACCTTGGTCTTCCTCTTCTGGCTGGCGAGTGGGACATCGTACAGGGTGGTCTCCAGGGTGTTTGGGATTCCTCGCTCCACTGTCCACCGCATCGTCCATCGGGTTACTGAGGAGGTGGTGGCCCTTCGCCACAGGGTCATCTACCTCCCCCAGACCGCAGAAGACCTGGCGGCAGTAACCCAGGGGTTTGCAGGGCTGGCAAGACACCAAGCTTTTCGCAAAGCTGCGGGAGCAATCGACGGCTGCCATGTCAGGATGACGCCACCAAGCGGCCCTGATGGTCAGTGCTACAGGAACAGGAAGCTGTTCCCCTCCATCATCCTGCAAGCAGTTTGTGACCATCAGGGCCGCTTCATAGACACGTACGTGGGCTGGCCGGGGTCGGTGCATGACTCCAGGGTCCTCCGGCACAGCCCACTGTACAGGCGTGGCGTCTACCCTCCTCCAGGGTACTTCATCTTGGCGGATGGAGGGTACCCATGCCTCCAACATCCACTCCCCCTCATCACTCCCTACAAACGACCAGTGCAAGGTGTGGGAGCCCAGCGCTTCAACGCCCATCACTCAAGGGCACGCTCCATCATAGAGCGTGCCTTTGGGATGATGAAGACGAGGTTTCGCTCCATCTTCCTCCAAGCGCTGGAGGTGCACCACACCTTTGTGCCTCAGGTATGTCATGACACACCTCACACACAACTATTGTTAAATGGTGAATACCAGTACATTAATTCAAATTTAATTTTAATTACATTTGATTAAACTTTTTCTTCTTCTTCTTTTCTACAGGTCATAACAGCATGTGCCGTCCTGCACAACATCTGCCTGGGTGCCGGTGACATCATGGCCCCAGATGAAGTGCAGGACGACATGCCGGAGGATGAGGGGGAGAACGGGTTGGAGGCAGCCAGTGGTGCACCGTGGCGGGACCAGCTGTCTGCCGAGGTGTCTGCCCTGGAGGAGGGTGTCCTCGACCATGATTACCTTTAGAGGGCAAGTAAAATGATTGTGAAGCTATTCCTATTTTCAATGTTTTGTAAACAATTTGGTTTGTTGAAGTAATTAATGGTGGGATGTTCAAAAACCCAGTTAAAAAAGTTATGTAGTGGTATTATTAGTATTTCATATTCTTGCCTCTCCTTTAAACATTTTCAGTGACATGGCAGCCGTCGATTGTGTCAGCCCTGCAAACCCCCGTTGATGGACAATGCGGTGGACAGTGGAGCAAGGAATCCCACACCCACAACCTACCAGTGGATGTCCCACTCACCAGCCAGAAGAGGAAGACCAAGGTCCTTGTGGCATCCCATCCAGCAGCACCACCAGGGACTCCTGCTCAGCCTCACTTTGTATATATGTTCATTTTTTTTTTGTAAATAGTTCAAAATTATATATTGTAAATAGTTAAATAATGTTGTATCTTTGAAATAAATTATTTTGTCAGAAAAACAATTCAAAAGTTTATTCTAGTTGTAAATAAGGTATGGAACAGATAATGTTATAAGATTTTTATTAAACTACATAAACAACAGAAAAAGGAACAATATAATACAAACGTCACAATCACAATCAACACAAAACTCAGAACACAAGAACATCAACCCCCCCCCCCCCCAAAAAAAAAAAAAAAAAAAATCATCTCCTCTCCAAAAACTTTTCAAATAAATTAAATAGCCTGTCCATCCTCTCTCTGCTCTCTCTCTCTCTTCTTTCTTCTCTCTCCCTCTGCAACTCCATATCCTCCCTGATCAAATCCACCAACTCGTCTCTCTCCCTTCTCCTCTTTCTCCTTCCTTCTGTCTGTCCTCTTGCCTGCCTGTCCTCATCCTCATCTTCATCATCCTCCTGCTGCTGCTGCTGCTGCCCACCCACTGCAGCACTTGGCCCTGGTATGTCCTCAGGGATGGAGGCAATTAGGACAGGCGGCGCAATGGACGGCCGCTGTCCTAATACCTCATCCATAAGGACATACCAGGGCCAAGTGGCTGCAGTGGGCTTTCCTCCTACTCCCTGCCCTGTCCCTGGGTCTTTGCAATCCTAAGACAGAGGAAATCAATCACACAAATAACAGCCATTATATGTAAAATGTTTATTTAAGAAGTATTGAACAAGCAGTTTTTCCTGGACTAAAAAAAACAGTTTGCTGTGCTCTTTGGAATGGCATTTATGTAGTGATAAAGAAATGTGGAAAACAAATATTTAACTTCCTGATGAAGGCTTGGTACCAAAACGTGTTGAAGGACAGTGTTTTTTTCTACATTCCTTTATCCAAATACTAATTAACTTGGGTAAAACAAAGGTAGTTTTCATATTATCCAAACCTGCACATACTTTGTATTTCTTTTTAAGATTGTCCCATTTTTTCTTTGCCTGGGAGGGCTCCACTTTTTTATCAAGGCCCATCTTCTCCAGTATTGTTCTAAACAAGACAGAAGCAACGACAAAGGGTAAACACGATCATATTAAAAAAATAATACGGTATGTGAAGATTCATCAGTGACTGACTGAATCCAGGTATTTTTTTTTTTTTACAAATAAATGTATAGAGAACAAATTGGTTATCTGTTTTGCTTTAACAGTTACCTCCATCCAAGATTGGCCGTGTTTTTGGCCCCGGTGAAAAGGTGGTCGTTGTGGCCACGCAGTTTTATGAACTGCTCAGTCTGCTCCTTGCTCCCTACAACAATATAAAGCACATAACCTGAAATGTCCACAGTTGAAATGATTGTACGACATTATAACGATATTAACATTAATAATGATCCCAAGAATAGCTCTGCATTCATTCTAAAAGTTTACATTTTTACAGCCTAGAAATACAACTGGGGCTCACAACCCATCGATATAGCTGTCAGCTGCATTCAGCTTTAAGGGCAGGGGAGGAGTGAACTGCAGCATACACAACTCACAACAAGAACAAATTCAACTGATGTGAGGTATAACGTTAGCCTACTTACAACACTACCACAGTTACAATGGTGTAAGTCCGTTAACGTCAGCCGTTATTTTTAATAACGGTAACTGTTGCTCCTCATATCAACAGGTTAGCCTTAAGCTAAATCACGTAGCAGGCCCTACATTCCGGTGGTTACGTATTAACATTATTAACGTATTAACATTATTAACTTCACAAATGTGTTATAAGGCCCCTTGAACTTCTGGCGTTAAGCAAAAACTGGTGACTTACATTTAAATGTGAACTCGGCACTGCTGCCGCTGCCGCTGGTGCTGCTTTCACCGTTCGCCGCCATTGTTGTTGTGAACAGCGGGGCGCAAAGCACCTTGGGATATGGGAGGCCGCGAAGGATGGTCGCGGTGCATCCTCCGAATTCAGGGGAAAGGAGGACGCATTTGAAGGCTGCATTTGGAGGATCCTTCGAATTTGGACGAATTGGGACAGCCTTCGCGCAGCTCAGTGACGTAATCGGCCTTCAAATGCGCACTTCGAAGGATGCAGACCCTGAATTGGGACACAGCTTACGGAGGCTCATGGGATTTCTTGGTTTCTCTCATCAAACTCATCAAATACACAATCCAACAACTCCACAACGCTCTGGTGGACAAGTTGTGACCTGCACATTCACCACGCTATGAGATAATAACACAACGTTACCACACAGAGTTGTTTTAGAGGTACATTCATGCAACACCGCTGATTCTTTCGCTCGTTTTTTCAGCAAGCAGTCTCTACATTTCCCTCTATAACAACTCTGTGTGGTAACGTTGTGTTATTATCTCATAGCGTGATGAATTTGCAGGTCACAACTTGTCCACCAGAGCGTTGTGGAGTTGTTGGATTGTGTATTTGATAATACCAAGAGACCAAGAAATCCCATGAGCCTCCGTAGCGTAGCTCTGAGCAGCTCATGGCTCTGCTCTGCTGTTCTAAAAATAGCTTGCACCGACAATTAAAGGTAACGAACCTACTGCTATGACTATAGGGATTATGGCAATGGGCCAATTTGCCAAAAAGTTGAACTATCGCTTTAAATGAATAGAAACTTTTTTCCAAAGCTGCTGCTGCTGCTGTGAGCTCACCTCTTTTGTGACATCAGAACTCACCTAGGTGTGCTTCTGATCCTCTCATACAGTATGGAGAGAGTAGAATAATTCTCCAGCTGAAGTCAAAGAAGACATCCTGACGTGTTTGGACTGATCACTGAACTTTGGGTTCAACTGTCGCTGATAAGTCAGTTCCTCTTTGAAAAGACCTGATGTCTTCATTCACACATGAACAAATGTAAATATAAAATCAGCTGATGTGAAGATGTTTCCACTTCTGTGACATGTGAAACCTTCAAACTATAAATACTATTGGAGAGTCTCTGCTGCTGCAGCTGCTCAGCACAGTGATGCACTGATGAGTGTCTGTCTGTTTTTACTATTCTATTCTTTTCCAGCAGTTACAGCACTGGTCACATGACTAGTCAGCCAATCACTGTGACTTAAGTCAGAGATGACATCTGAGAAACAAGTGTGCTAAGTAGGATATAAAAGGACAGGGGGGCCGGGGGTTGAACCTGGTCACTTGTGATGTGTTAAGATTGTTTATTATTAAATAAGATGAATTTGCTGAATAACTGGGTAACATATTTATTAGATTTCATAGTAAGTGTGTTACCTACAGTAGGTTCAGGTTGATGAGCTGCTGCGGTCCAGCAGAAAGACGTGCTTAGGACACATTTAACAGACCCAAACAATCCAATATGGGTTTAAATGTAAACCTCATGGAGAGTTGGAATATTTTCAGTGCTTTATCTTAACATCAAAACAGCACCTTCCCTTGGCACTACACTTTTCTCATTGGCTAAACTGAATATTTTATGCACAATAGCCCCTTAGGGGTCAGCCCGATGTTCCCTCATTTCTACGATTTTTTCTTTTTCACTGAAAATTTTGAAAATAGGTTTTTCTTATTTCTAAGAATTTTCCCAAAATGAAACTCTAAGTCAGGTCGTTGTTTTCCCTTGTTCGAATAGTGGTTGAGTTACTGCTATTGACCGAATGGCACTAACGTTACCAAGCAGCTATCTTAAATTACCCCACTAATAATGTCCAGAATTCCTGGTGTAGCCTACTTACAGTTCAAACTTTCTGCTTCATTTACTACTACTAACACTAGTTGTACTACTGTAGAAGTTTGTTGTCTAAATTGCTCTAACTCATGCAGGTGACTTGTTGTAAGGGGTCAGCCTTATGTTCCCAGGGCCCATGTTCCCAGATTTAGCTAAAAGCTACATCAACTGTCAGCTGCTACTGGATAACAGGTTGGGTGTAATTGACTACCAAATTGGGAGAAATGGGGATAAAATCTGATGCAAATTGATCATAAAGGAAATGTGGGAACATAGGGCCTAATTTTGGAAAGAAAGAGAAAAACTTGTGAGGGAACATAAGGCTGAGGGAACATGGAACATAGGGCTGAGGGAACATAGAGGGGGAATAAAGGGAACATAGGGCTGTGGGCTGATGGAACATGAGGGCTGAGGGAAACATAGAACATAGGGCTGAGGGAACATAGAGCTGTGGGAACGTAGAGCTGAGGGAACATGTGGCTGTGGGAACAAAGGGCTGAGGGAACATAGGGCTGTGGGAACATAGAGCTGAGGGAACATAGGGCTGTGGGAACATTTGGCTGTGGAAACATAGAGCTGAGGGAACATAGGGCTGTGGGAACATAGGGCTGTGGGAACATAGGGCTGAGGGAACATAGAGATGTGGGAACGTAGAGCTGAGGGAACATAGGACTGTGGGAACAAAGGGCTGAGGGAACATAGGGCTGTGGGAACATTTGGCTGTGGGAACAAAGGGCTGAGGGAACATAGGGCTGAGGGAACATAGGACTGTGGGAATACCTTACACCTACACCTAGACTGCAGATAATACGCCTGTGCACGACTACCTCACACAACCTCACATCACATAACCTTAACTATCTTTTTATCAATGAAGACAAAACATGAAAAGTCAAGCTTCACTCTGTATTTTGTAAAATGAAGCGCTCTGAATTTGCAGTCGTTATGACTTATTACAGCACTTACAGTAATCGATACTAAACCCCTGTCTGAATCTTTTTCCCACTGGACATGAATGATGTTGAATTTGAATTGAACTCCCTGCATGTCATTCATGTGACATCATCACAGTGCCTGTGTGTTGATTGTGCTGCTGCCTCCAGCATCAGACAGAGATAATCAAGTGTCTCCTTTAAATGTCTTCAGTCAGGCCGAGGCAGCGGGCCGGCACAGAGGAAGCTGGGAAATTCAAGTGGCGGTGGCAGTTCAGAGCCTCTGATTCAGGAGGTCAGTAACTCCACCCCCTCCTCCTCCCCATCACTAATCACCATCTCCCCCCCACTGCATACACACACAGACCTGCTATCTCCCTCCTCCCTCCCTTCACTCATTGGGCTGTGAGTGACAGGGTGACATCTACCTAACAATAGCCGCTGGTCATGTTTCCTGCTCTCCTCTCGCACCGCTGCAGCCCGCTGGAAAGACAATACGCTCTCTGGCTGATAGAGAAGTGTGAGGTGACACTCTACTGAGAGAGCTTCCCCACTCGCTCCACTAATCAAGGGAAGTCATGAAGTGGAGGCAGGGGCTCGGTGTCAGGTTGCAGGTCACTTACAAAGGTGCAGGAGCCACCTCCACAGTTACCACACAATTTAATGACCCTAAATCAGGATGATACACCCATAGGCCTAATCATATGTACACTAAAACCAGACAGTCAGAGAGGAGCAGCTGCTGGACATAGAGGAGCATTTGGCTGCTGAAGAGCCAGATGTTTCCCTCAACAGCTGGTGGAGACCAAACACAAAGTTAAAGGAGAAGGAACACTGATGCTTGTTCTGACGCCAGTGATGCAGATTTAAGGCCAGACACTATGCACTATGAGATTCAGGGCTATTGTTCTTCCTTAACATGTATTCTTTCAGAAAAGTCAAAAGAAATGGAAGAAAATCCACATTAAGGTGGTTATTTTACTCCGTTTTGTCTCTTTCATCAGTAGATTTCTCAAAATTCACCAAATGTTAACAGCTACTGTGGCAAACTGTGCTGGGCCTGTTGTCTGACCCGTGTCATGTCAGGTGTCATTGTAAAGCTCTCTGTCCTGAACAATTATGTAGGCTCCAAGAATTGTCATTTCCACACATTCACGACCAATCGAAGTAGGATTAACAATCTATGGAATTTTTCCCAAGACGTGTAGGCCTATCTTGCGTGTCATCCCCCCTCCTCTGCCTCCCATTTCCTGTCTCTCTCAACTATCCTGTCAATTAAAGGCACAAAAAGCCCCCAAAAATATATTTATTTTATTTTATATTTAAAAAAAATCTACGGAAGTTTACAAGTCTTTAAAAGCTGTTTTCTCAAAATGAGTTCTTCCTCAGACTCATAAACCTCCACCAGCAGCACTCACACCAAACCTTCCAGTTTTATACCTGTCTATACTCTGAAGGTTTTTACAGAGGATTGTTGATATATCATTCAAAGCCTGATTTATACAACATTGTATTACTAAAAACATGGCGGAAATTTTATATTTTTTTAGGGCTGGTGACAGTATTGTCTCATTAACAGAGTGTAAACAAGAATTTTGAAAGGGGCTTTATCCATTGTTCAGATTTCGGTTCTGGAAATGTATCCAAATTAGCACATATTTCATTAGATATTGCATCATTTACATATTTAAACATAAAATCTGACAAAACTTGTAATACAAAAAATATTTGTTTTACAGTAATGTAAGTGATAAACTTGGGAAGTTTCATGGTGATATCTGTTAGTTAAAGTGTTTACCCTATTCACCTGTAGTGTCTCCCCTTAAAGATTTTCACTGATTTTATTTTTCACTTCAAAGTTTTAGTAACCTAATAAGATTCAGTTAATACGTATTTAGACATTTATAACCATGATGGATTCAGCTGATCTCTTTGTGTTTGGAATATTTCACCACTTTTCACCACAGTTACCAGTTAGTGGCTGCTGAACAGCCGGGGAGGTCCTGTCAGGGTGAGCTCCTCTTGCCAAAGTGAAAGAAATTTTCCATTTACATTTTACAGGGAAATCAGTGAGTGCCCATTTGCATAATCCTGGAGATGCGGTCCTGAGGGGCAGGGAGTCAGCTGGTCTGGAGCCATGTGAAACCATGACACAGTAACTCTCCCCTAGTGGATTGTTTCTTATCGTCCAGCTGTTGACAAATGAATGAACACAGCCAATACTGAGAGAGTAAAACTCTGGATAGATAAAGCCATTTTTAATAATCTGATAAAGTACAAGAATTTATTAATAGTGAAAAACTGAGACAAATTTGAATGTAAATGATCATTTATTGAACACCTGTCTGGGACTACTGCAGTAGCCTACACTTTCAATGTCCACAGGTAAAAAAGAAATCTTGAGAATGAACAAAAAATGGTAAACATAGCCTAAATAAGAAATAAACAGTATCAATAATTAGTATAGACTCATGTTCACAGGACGCCTGGCTCTGTTTTGTTACATCGTCCCCATGAACATGCTTACCAATTATTGATCTATCACTAATAGGCTATAGATAGCGTAATCCTTTCTGGGATTTGGAGAGGTTTGGTGCTTCTAGGCTTGAGGAGGAACAGCTCCATGTTGTGTTGGTGGAATGGACTATAACTCCATAGTCTGATTCTTTTCTGTGTCAATGCATATTAAAACACGACAACGTTTGGACAGCGTCAGGGAGATAAAGTGATGAACGTGGAAAACTGGGAGCATTGACGGTTCCAGCCTGAGAACCTGGTTTCTAGCAGGAGGAAATGAGATGTGACGGATGCAGAGTAATTAGCAGCAGGTGTTAATGGGAGTCTGCAGTCAATTATCCGCTCTGTCCGTCAAGTAGAGTTTCATCCCAGGTGGAGCAATGGACAGTGAAGTGGTTCAGACATGTTGACCAAACAGGACTTCCTGTTAGCTGAAAGTGCTAACTGCTAACTGCTGTCAGTAGCTAATCTTCTTTTAAAGGAGTTCAGAAATGGCCGTTTGTCATGTTTGTCGCGCCTCCTTCTATAAGTTTCCACGAGTTGCCACACGACTTTAACTGAGTCAGGAAAACGAATTTGATTGGGTGTTATCAAGCGTGCGGCATGTTTGGGACGGGACCAAGCTTGGTGTGTGCATGCATAGGCTATGTGTGTGCACGAGTAATGTAGCTAACTATTAGCTCGTAGGCTTGTTACGTTATAGCTTGGCTAGCGAGGCTAAGTGATGGACACAAGGTTCAGGAGGAGGAGAGTGGAGTATGGATGGAGAGGTTGTGTCGGTGGTGGTGGACCAGTCTCCTCGTTTTTCTCAGACATTTGATTGACAGATGACGGATCCAATATCAGTGGCTGATTAATCATGAGCAGGGTGACGTATAATCTGTGTGCCTGCATTATCCGAGATCACCCCTATGTTCCCTGGGTCCTATGTTCCCCGATCGCAATACAAACTGGGGAACATACACTGCAAAAATTCAAAATCTTTCCAAGAATATTTGTCTTATTTCTTGTCAAAATGTCTCATTTCTAGTCAAAACTAAACTCTTTCCACTTAAAATAAGACTCATCACCTAAAAATTTTTCTTTTTAGGTTTTTCTTTCTTATTACAAGCACAAAAACTTGCTCCATTGGCAGATTTTTCTACTTATTTCAAGTGAAAATTTGTTTGAAACAAGTGAAAATGATCTGAAAACAAGTACATTTTTAAGTGATGAGTCTTACTTTAAGTAGAAAGAGTTTAGTTTTGCTAGAAATTAGACATTTTGACAAGAAATAAGACAAATATTGTTGGGAAGATTTTGACTTTTTGCAGTGTAGAACCCTTTTTCTACAAAAGGGTCCTATGTTCCCCGCTGTGTATGTGACCAGGGAACACGCTTTCATCTCGGATTTACTCAAAAATAGAATTTTGCACCAAGTTTGGGCTACATCGTCTGATAGATGAGTTATTACACTGATGTTAAGACCCACAGTGGAATCAAAATCATTTTTCTTTTCTCAATATCTTTAAATACAAACATCTGATTCGAAACCCTTCGGTTTGTCTCTGTTGACGTGGTCAGTGTGTTGGATTCTGAGACTGGAGCAGTGTTGCTGTTTTCCTCCTGATGGAGGACTGGTGAAACATCCTGAAGATGAGCCCAGCTTTGTCTCTGAGCAGAGATGTGAAGGCAGCGATGAGGGGACAGCCTTGAGACTGTACATCGGTGTGTCCTCTGGTTTATGGAGACAGCCCAGTGGAATTCCACAGCCTGTTGACACATGGAAATTGGCTATGTGGTTCTTTGTCCAGGCTTGTTACACACACTCCAGCACACACACTAACTGACTGCAGAGATCAACGGTGGACAATGGCAAGAAAAAAAAGAAAAAGAAAAAGAAAGAAGGACGCCGGGTGATAAATACCAGACGACACATTTACTAAGTCGCTTTAATTGTGACTGAGAGAAGTTCAGCCAGAAGCTGCTCTCTCTTAACAGGGTCAGGGAAACAATCAGTAAATTCAAGCTTAAGTGCAGCTGCAATCAATACAAACCAGATATAGTTCCTAATGTGCTTATGGATTCCTCGGTGTGAAAAAAGGAAACAGTTGTACTTCCTGTCTTTGTTTCTTTCCTTTTGTTGAGAAAACACTTTGTACAAACAGAGGAAGGCTCGCAGCGCTGCAGGAGGAGCCCTAATTTATGGAGAGCCTGGCAGGGGCCACGGGGAAATAAGATGGTGACTTTGATTCACCCTAAACTGGGAAATAATGGTCCTTATTAATAATGTCTGAAATGAATCCAGGTTTATGGGCTTTAAGGAGAAGAGGCAGGAGCAGACATGTTTCATTGTCCCTCAAACAGACACAGGGCGGGTTTCAAAAAACATTAAAATCATGTGTAAAAGAAGCCCTGATGGATTGGTTTACCATCCCACAGATCCTGACAGATGTCTCTGTGTTGTCAGAAAAGGACGTGGAAAAAATTATTCAACGTCGCTCACATGGGAATGAAAAATCAATACTCACCCGGTTGAAAAAAGCCCAAGGAGACTTGTATTATTTGTGAGGGAGTCAGCAGCAGGAAAAAGAAAACATTCTTGTTTTGTTTGTCAAGCAGATGCCATGTGATTGCGTGAGGAAGGATGTTGGTGGACACAGATCACCTTCAGGGAGCCATCTCCGACACACATGAAGCTGATGCCAGTCTCCTTCAGTGTCAAGACACTGGGTCAATTCTAATAATCTGCCCCCACTTTAGTCACTTTATACACTGTAAAAGTCTTGATAGAGAATTAAAGGGATATGCCAACATTTTTTTTTCATGTCTTGTCTCACTCCCGAGTCCATGACCAGCAGATAGACACCATCCTTTCAACTGTGTGTGCAGTAGCAAGGGAGATAGAGCCGTATCGCCTGTAATTAGCTTAGCTCAAACACTGGAAGCGGTATATACGGTCTGAACAAAATAGTAAACAGCACAAATTAACGACACACTGCTGATCTAAACGGATACTTTCTCACCTAAAAATGTTTGAAATGTTGATAAAGTGATATATTTACAGAGTTTAGAGCTAAAATGAAATAAGCTTCTGACTGTTGATTTCAGCTTGGGTAGGAGGCAGGCTAACACTACCCATACACTTCCAGTGTTTGAGCTAAGCTAATTACGGGCGATACGGCTCTATCTCCCTTGTTACTGCACACACAGTGGAAAGGATGGTGTCTATCTGCTGGTCATGGACTCAGGAGTGAGGCAAGACACAAAGAAAAAAGTTGGTGTATCACTTTAAAATTCAGCAAATCCTACTGGCAGGTAGTGAGGTAGTGTTTTACTTCCAGATCCAAAGCCCAGCTCAGTGTAGTTTTACATCTCTCAGGCTTCTCGGTAACAAGAGCTCAGTGAGCCAATCAGAAGAGAGGAGGCTTCCGATTGATTTTGATTGATAGACCTGACATGGACATCTACCTTTATACTATAGGACCTTTACTGTTAATTATGCACTGTCAACACACTGTGGCTATGCACTGTCCCTTTGTCACAGGACAAACACATTAAACTCACAAACCTGAACCAAACTAACCTTAATCAGTGAGGAGTGATGGGGTTATTAATAAGCAATATCATCCTAGAATTCTACATGTCCAGTTAGATGCTGCTCACTCTTCAGTACCTCCAGTGACACAGTGTCTGGTGATGTGTAGCGACACCTCACCGTGACTGAGTGAACCAGAATGAAAACAGAATAACATTCACACAGTAACGCTTCCCTTAGAAAAAAGTAGAATACTTGAAGTTCATTTTATTAAGTATGCTTGAGTATCCACAAGTTTCCAACGTCATCTATGGACAAAACTGGAAGTCAGTTTTTCCGTGTTTGGTGGAATTGTACGTTTACGTTTCCATGGTTTTCAGTCGTTGTCATAGTTGTGGTAAACGCATGGATCTATTAACGCTGTCTTTCAACACGGATGTCAATTTGCGTGATATCCACTGTTAAAAGCTGGTGTGATGATCCATGCGTTTTACAGATTTTCATTGGGAGAAAAAGAAAAGAAATTCATGCATTTACCGCAACTACCGAAACCGTGGAAATGTAAACATAAAATTCCACCGGGAGAGCTAAACCGGCAAAACAGGCTTATGTTTTTGATGTTCGGTAAAAGGTGGATAAGTATAAGTATAGCAAGTATACTATTTACCATGTACTTGTAGCATACTAGAAAGTATACTAATTTAATACTTCTTCGGACTACTGTAAATTGGAACATTTTATAAAAGTATACTTTATAGGTCATTTTAAGTTTACAAAAGTACACTTTCAAGAATACAACAAGTACATTCATCTATACTCCTAGTGTACTAAGTATATAGCCTACTTCTAGTCCACATTTCAGTTTATTGGAGTATACTTCATAAGGTCATTTTAAGTTTACAAAAGTACACTTTCAAGTATACTGCCTCAGTTTTAGTAGGCTATAAAATTAGTATAGTTGTAGTACACTTGAATTTTTGCTAAGGGTGACCTGTTACTGTATGAGCCAAGAAAATGAAATATCACACATCAAGTGTTCCGTTTTATGAGTCCCATTGACAGTCTGCAGGGTGAACCGACACATTCATAAGCAATGACTGAGTCAGGTCAGATCATCAAGTATGATCACACTGTGTGACCCTGAAGAATCTGAGCCTATCACACACACTGTTCTTGTTTGTTGAAGGAACAGCTGATCTTTATTGTGTCCAACATGGAAGGAGTGTGTGTGTGTGTTTGTGTGTGTTTGTGCAGTCAGTCACACAGACAGTGTCTCTGGAGGAATGTGGCCGTAGCTGTAATGTGATCCTGTTTAATCGACGTGCACTCCTGTGAAATCTGACAGGAGCCTGCTGACACTCTGTGAAGGCCTTTGACCTACTTGCCCATCATAACGCTGCTTAGCGCTCTTACATACCTAAGTTGGTCAGAGATCACCGGGGGGGGGGGGGGTCAACATCAGATTAAAACCTCAGATTAGCAATTGAGCGCATGAGGCTGTGGCGATTTATGTAGAGGTGGTGCTACACATGACTTAACATGACCCAAAACCTGCAGAAGGATTAGCCTCCTGGCTTCATTGTGGAAATCTGGCTTGATAATTAGGGTTGCAAAAATCCAGGAATTTTTAAAGTTGGAAACTTTTCATGGGAATTAATGGTAATATATGGGAATAAATTGGAATAAATCTGAAATTTGCCTAAAATAATTTTTTTACATTTATGTTTGGATATGACACAGTTTGTTTAAATTACCCCCAATTTCCAGGTAATTCCCATAAATTCCCATGGAAAGTTTCCAATTTGGAATATTTCCAAAATTCCCCAAGTTAATAGGCTATCCCATGGAAAATTTCTGGAAATTTACTGGATATTTTCCTCCCCTTTGTAACCCTATTTATAATAGGCGTAGTATGTGAGAAACTTAGTTTTTGCATTGCTTATGGTTATCATCACCTGATGGCAGTTTATCTGTTTGCTGCTCTAATCCCACATCCCATTTCACAAATACCAAAGCTGCCCCTGCAGGCTGCTTCCTGTTCCAGCTCAGGACCCAGTCACAGTGTTAATATCGACACTGGTTCGACACGTGGTCAGCTTCACATTCACACTGAGCTGAAAAACCTACAGCTGTTTTTGTTCTTCATTAATGTGTCAATCATTACGAGTAATTATCAGACTTGTTTGATTATTTCCCTTTTTGATTAACTAATCAGTTCATTGATTGACTAATCAGTTAACAGACTGACTAATCAATTTAGCTCTAATCTTTATTGTGTCTGTTTTAAAACTGCAAAGTATGCACCTCATAGCATATAATGTTGGCAGCAGCCATAGTGCAACAGGAAGTGATACAACAAAGAGTAGAGGTGATGTTTTATTTTTATATTAGTCAATAAATCTCTGATTATTTCCAGGAAGTTTCCTGCAGAGAACAATGACTTGGTTCTGATTAGAGTAAACAGAGAATTATGAGACTTAATTTAGCCAGACTGACTATCCAATCATAGCCTACCTTTTGTTTCCACTACATACAGTATGGCTAACAACCATTTCACCTGTAGCAGAAATGTCAGTTCAGAATCAAACTTTATTCCTTTAACACGAGTGTTAACTCTGAGTTTTTTGGTTTTCCTTTTACTGAAGTATTTCTCGTACTGACGTTAGCATGCTAAGCAGCTAGCCCCAGCTCATGACTAAAGACAGGATCAGACTCTACCTGGCCAACACATTTCCAGCGTCGCGCCCGATTATGCATCAGGGCCGATGAATGGACCTGTTGTAACAAAACTGACAAACAGTGATTTTGCGTCTCAGACACTCCGCAACATTAAGTCTAGCATGTTAAAAATGTACACTTTCTTTGCCTAGTCTGAATCTCGTACGACATGAACCTTGATGTCGACCAATAGGATGACAGAGCACTCTAACACATTGTTTACACATAGTGAACATGTGCTTTATGTGGGCAATGTAAGATAATGGTTTTGAGGTGCAATTGGGGGGTGGGATAGAGCGCACACATCGTCAAGTATTGCAGGTGCAAGACCGCACACTGAAGACATTTTCTGTATGTTAGGCATAGATATTCTACGTGAAGTGCTGAAAAATAATAATTTTCATGAGACTTTGTCAGGTGAACAGTAGCCTATACTTTTTTTTTTTAGCGCATTTTTTTCTTGGGATGTTGAGGGTGATATCTTAAAATCGAGTTGCAACAAACCCCAGAATCTTTTTTTTATGCCACTCCCTATGTGTCAAGATACTCTCTGCCAAATGTTATAGTTGTATGACTATTTATGCCATTGTAGTACCTATAATTTCGCCAGCAAAATGACCCAAGAAGAGGGGTTTTGGACCCCGTAGCTTTCCAGCAGCTAGTTGACCGGGTTGTCCACCCAGGTTTTAATCCTTGAAGGTCCTAGATATCATTTCTGGTGTCAAACCTTTTACAACGCTCCGTGTCTGTTTTCCAAAAAACTGGGATTTTGCCCCCAGGATAGAACCTAACTGTAGTCTCCAGTATCTCCTGAACCCACAGGAGCTCAAAGGACATAGCTCAGTCACCAGCACCATGCTCAGCAGAATAAGACATACAAGTGATGTAAGTTTCCCAGGAGTCTTAATGTTTAGGAGCTGAACATGCAAAGATGTAAAACTCTGTCTGAAACTTAGAGTTGGAACTTTTTAAATAGTTGAGATACTGAGAGAGGGCGAGCTACTGTAGAAGCTAATCTGGTGGAGAACCTGAAGAGGCAGTTTCAGTCTGAGTAAAGTTGAAGCGTCAACTGTGACATTAAAGGGATAGTTCACCCAAAATTCAAATTTCACTCATTATCTACTCACCCTCATGTTGACTAAGGGATAGGGACATTTTCAGAGTCCTCCATGTCTTCTCTGAGTTACGGGGGGGTCCACGCAGCAATATTTGTCCATATAATGGTTGTCAATGGATACCACTTTTCTTGGTCCAAAAAGACACACCAAAAAACATCCAGTTACCTCCATACTGCTGGTCTGTAATGTCCCTCTTGTATTGAAGCCCTGAACATGCAAAGAAAAACTTGTCTTAGGGAAAAAAATGAAATAAGTCTGTTAGTCATTTTTTAACATATCGGTTTCCGATGAGTAAAATTGGGCCAATATATATCGGCCCCTACTGTCTCAGTTCAAAACAGGAAGAGCAGTGAACTGAGACACTTGTTATTTGGAAATTAAATACATTCTGAAAATAAAGTTAGACATTCAAAAATTTTGCATTTTTTCTGAACAAAAATTTCTCAGAAACTTATGTCAACACATGAGATATCGGTAAATATCGGTGAGCAGATAATGAGTGAAATTTGAATTTTGGGTGAAAATTTTCTTATCGGTTCCCTATTTGAAATAGTTGAGATACTGAAAACTGTCAACATGTGGAGAACCTGAAGAGGCAGTTAACATTTCCAATAATTACAAAATGAATGAAAACCTGTATTTTAATGGAGCTCTGTCAATAGTAGTTAAGCAAACTCACATACGTTCTATTGTAACTTGTGTTTAAAGCTTTGAAGGTATTAATGTAATGATGTACCAAATGAGGAAATAAGTAATGTGTCATTTAAAAGTTTAATCTCCTTATAAATCACATTCCCATCAGACCTTCAGGCTCAAGTCCTGTTGATGAGCACATGAGCCTGCTGCTGAGCTCAGCTTTTAATTAGATTACCATAACCTAATTCATCTAATAGATGGATGCAAATCAGTCCATTAATCAAGTGACACATAACAAGAGCTTCATGACAGGAAGTCGCTGGACTAAGATATTATTTTTCCTATATTATAAAAAAAAAACAACAACATCGCCCTGAGGAGAAGCAAATGGCTGGGCTGGGTTCTCAGAAGAACCACGTTAAGAGAGGAACTCTAAAAATGAGAGAGGGGGAAAAGTGGATGTGGATAAGCAGGATGGGGGGATGGGTTCAGCTGAGAGGGGAGGGGGGGGGGGGGGTGAATTTATGGCTCAAAGTGCCACATCATCACACAGAGCTGGTATTTCCTGCCAGGACTCCAGGCTGCTCAGACCAGCGCCATGTAAGCAGATGG
The DNA here is from genome assembly GCA_030347415.2 of Decapterus maruadsi. Taxonomy (NCBI): domain Eukaryota; kingdom Metazoa; phylum Chordata; class Actinopteri; order Carangiformes; family Carangidae; genus Decapterus; species Decapterus maruadsi. Next base: position 1,685,467 of record CM064895.1, on the reverse strand, counting down.
CTGAGATACTACACACACACACACACTGTTAATAATGTTCAACAGTTTAATGAACCACAACTACGTCTGTCACACACATGTGCACATGTGTGGACATACATTCGTATCAGTATATCCTTAAAACTTGCTTAACAGAGGTCATATTTCCGTATCATACTGGATTTAATAGGTTTTTTAATGATACAGTATTTGATCTGGATTCTCTGGTTTCACAGGTTGAACACATGAAACTGGAGCTGCCCAACTGTTGTGTTAGACATGAACTCAAACAGATGCAAAACGTTCCGGCACCAGTGAACAGCCACAGAACTGTCTGGATTATTTTCATTGGGACTGTAGATCCAGTAACACTGTGGACACTTTTGATAAATCCAATTAATGAATTAATGCTACAAAAACAGCCTCCATGTTGTGTTCATGGTCATGGACACTGACGACACTGAGCCAAAGAAACCGGACTAACAAGACTGAAAGTAGACCTAAGGCTGTTTCAGCTTGTGTGCGGTCACTGTCATTGAGTGTGATGTGTGTTCCCACTGAAGCTCTTCCACCCACTTGTGTTACTGTGGTCAGATGTGCTGATAAATGAAGAAATGAAATGAGGTCTGCTCTGTTTCCTCATTCCTGTTGTGATGTGTCGAGCTGTGGCTCCACACTGACACGAAGCAAGGACATAACAATTATGCAACATGATCAGCTCCATCAGCTTAGCTGGAAGGACAGCTGATCGTTACTGTTAGTCGCACTGTCTGTTAAAGGGATAGTTCAACATTTTGGCAAATTGGTCCATTGCCCTAATCCCTATACTGTAGTCTTTGTTACCTTTAATTGTCAAGTCCACAACGCTCTGGTGGACAAGTTGTGACCTGCACATTCACCACGCTATAAGCTAATAACAGAATGTTACCGGAAAACCGCTGATGCACGATGCCTTCAGGGACAGTTTTTCAGCAAGCAGACTCTGTATCTACCTCGAAAACGGCTCCATTTCGTAATATTCCATTATTATCTCATAGCGTGGTGAATGTGCAGGTCACAACTTGTCCACCAGAGCGTTGTGGAGTTGTTGGATTGTGTATTTTATGAGTTTGATGAGGGAAACCAAGAAATTCCCTTAGCCTCCGTAGCGTAGCTCTGAGCAGCTCACGGCTCTGCTCTGCCGCTCTAACAATAACTTACACCGACAATTAAAGGTAACAAACCTACTGCTATGACTGTAGCCATTATGGCAATGGGCCAATTTGCCAAAATGTTAAACTATCCCTTTAAAGCTCCCCTGTTGTAAAGTAAAACAGCTTCATGTGTAGTTTGAAATCTTATAAAGCTTTGTATTGATACTGTGAAAGTATCAAAGCCACAGAGAAATGCACATGGAAAGGCCAAATCCTGCAATGTGACATACAGTAGTGGGTCCAGGTGAGACTTGAAGCATGGCTGAGTTTTTTGCTGTGACATCACAAAATTACAGATGTCCTGATGCTGGTTGTAACCTTTAAACTATATGGGATTTTTCTTTTTTGGTTTGGTTTATTTATTTAATTCATCAACAAAGGGCACAGAAATTAATTTAATTTAGACTAATGACATAGTATTTGATCTGGATTATTTGGTTTCACAGTTTGAACACATTAAACTGCAGCTGCCTAGCTATCAGCTGTTGTGTTAGCCTATATGTGTATCATATGAGCTTAAACTGATGCAGAAAGTTTCGGCACATGTGAACAGCCACAGAAATGCACATGTTAAATGTTAGTCAGCCTCAGGATCAGGATCAGGATCAGGATCAGCTCGGTGCTGGGGCTCCTGTGCGTGCTCTCTGGGGAGATGTTTGTTGACTGCCCTATAAAAACAAAGGTATCATGGGAATGGCAGCCATTTGGAGTTGGCTTTTCGGCTCCTATAAAAGGACAGCACACACGGGGACGAGCTGTTGATACGTCAAAGCTACCCCACTCTACTGCTGAGGTTAATGAGACACACACACACACACACACACACAGCAGCCACATAGTCTGCATCCTTCTGCTGCAGGAAGTGGGGGGGTGAGGTGGGAGGGTGGTGGAGGGTTGCGTTACTTTGCTCTCAGCTAGCTCTGTGTGTTTGCTAATATTGACCAGAGGCTCTTTGTGTTTGTTTGTGTGTGTGCACGCATGTGTGTGTGTATTTACCACAGCCATCCCATCCCTACAGTTCACATTACAGTACATAGCCGATGATAGACGGAGGTGTTTGTCCTCCATCTGCACAGACGGACCATTCCTCAGTTCACTGTGAAGTGTTGTGGACAGATCTCATCAGCTGATTGGCTGGCCGTGCTCCTCCCTGGGTCGTCCTCCAGCCTTTGGCATATTGTTACACTCTTAGAAATAATGGTTCCAAAAGTGTTCTTCTACAAGGGCTGAGGTTCTACCTGGAACCATTTGCTTCTGAAAAACCCTTTCCTGGAGAAAGGGTTTTTTTTCGAGGGTTCTTGGTAACACTAAGGGTTCTAGTAAAAGGGTTCTTGGTGGAACTTCCTGTGTGGGTTCTAGATGAAAGAAGTGGGATATTTTCTGGATGAAACCCCCAGTAAGGCTTCTGGGTGAAACCAATACGCCATAAAAGGGATTTTTCTAGAACCTTTCACTGGGGGTTCTATGTGTAACATTTCACAGATGGTTCTAGATATAACCCTTTATGTTGGGTTCTCGGTATAACCCTTTAAGTTGGGTTCTAGGTAGAACCCTCCAAAAGGGTTCCAGGTAGAACCTTTAAAGATTCTACCTGGAGCCAAAAAGGGTTCTCCTGTGAGGACGAGCCGAAGAACCTTATATGATTCTAAATAGCACTTTTATTTCTAAGAGTGTATGGAATGCCATCTAAATTAATGTTAAATAAACATATAAACAAATATCATCATTAAATGAATACATTAGGTAATACATGGGGAAATATATATTAAAGTATAAGGTCAATAAATAAACAGCTAGTTGAATGAATGGATGACTATAAATTGACTACAAATTTCCCTCCTTCGGGATTAATAAAGTTAATTCAATTCAATTCAATTTTTATTTCAGTAATGACTTTTCTATTTATTTTTATTATGCCACATTTATTTATATTCTAACTATTACTTCCACAGACACTTTTATTTCTCGTTTTATACATTTATAAAGCCTAGTAATTTATTGACTGGTTGATATTGATATAACATTTATGTCTCCATTTATGAGTTAATTTATTTCATAACAGTATTTATTCATGCATCTACATAAATAGCCTTGGGGTATTAAAAACTGCATTGTTGTGTACACTGGAATAGGTGACAAAACACACACTCAAACACTCCTTTGTACACACAGTCACATGTTCCTCACCCCCCCCCCCCCCCCCACCCCCCAGTCACTGACATGTCACTGTCCCACCACCTCACTTTGTCGTACTGCCACTTACTGCTGCCACACTGGTCCTTCACCACCTCCAAAATAAAATGCTGATATCAGAGATACACACACACACACACACGCACCCACATGCATACATACACACACACACACACACACAAACACTCATGTCTAACAGAGAACGATAAGTCCCTCCTCTGTCCATGTGAAAACCTCTTTATAGAACAGTGGTTCCCAAACTTTTTTGTCTTGCGTACCCCCTGAGCCATTTTGCCATACCACAAGTACCCCCTCCCTCATACGTGTTGATGATTCTCCAAAAGTGGTCATAACGTAACACAACTGAGTAGCCTAAAAAACGAAAATCATTTCAATTTCTCTCTTCAATTTGTACAAAGACATTTTACACTATTCTCCTGCATTTTAGTTGTTTCTGGCTGTTGTGGTGTTTGTTGTGGTCAAATGTGTCTTCACAGAGTTGTAGGATTGTCACAATACTAAAATTTCAAACTCAATGCCAATACCCTGAAAAATGACATCATATTCAATACAGCAGCAGTGCCTCCCCTCCCAGCTTATTATTGTTCAATTATTTTATTTTTTATTATCAAATAGACTTATAACAGATGTTTGTTTTTTAATTAAATGAAAAGCTAACTAAGAGTTGTGCAATTCCAGCGTGTTGCTCTTATTTCATTACATTCGTTACAACGCATCTCCTCTCGTCTGACGGGCGGGGCTCCCTCCTCTCTCACAACACACACATGCACGCAGACAGCGGAGGAAAAGAGAGGAGTGATTCCGTTAATATCAACGTTTTACTGTAAATTCACCCGACGTGCGTCTAGTTCTGTGTAACTACTCAGGTCCAAACACTATGGACGCTGCCTGCTCTCCTCTGCTCTGCCTGTCGAGTGCGCGCATGTCGAGCGCTATGGGTGCGCCGCGCGCTGTTACGGTAATATCGATACAAACCAGTAACGTATCCAGATGCAATACTTTTGACAATACAAAGCTGTGCTACAGGTTGTTGTCTTCTGGGGGAGCTAGTTGTGGCGCACGTACCATTTCAGTAATGGGCTTATGAAGTGACTCAGAATATCTATCATCTTGGTAATAAATTAATTAATGTTTCTACGTACCCCTGCAATGTGCTCACGTACCCCTAGGGGTACGCGTACCACACTTTGGGAACCACTGTTATAGAACAACAACAACAGCCATTGGCCGGGCTAAATTGTTATCAATGACCGGGGCTGGGAGGGAAATATTAAAGGACAATTCCGGGCAAATTCAACTGAGGCTGTATTTTCCTAACATTTCAGATCTTAAAGAAGGAATCTGAAGATTTTCAGTTTAATGTCTCCTGTTTTGCGGTAATTGTGTCTGTCCCCGCATCGCCACGGCAGCAATGAATGGGAGCGGATGCAAGTTCCTCTGCTTAGGCTGTTTACATCCCTCAAAGCCACAGACAGCGTCAGATGGCGACTCAAACATGCACCAGAAGTTTAGTGGACATGTTTGTAAAACTCTCGTGTGAGACCCAAGTTGACGCTCGGTGTGTTCAGGTGCAGTCGCAGTGATGTATTTGTCAACTCATCCATCCTCCTGACTCTGAGTTTGAAGTAACCTGACTTCCCATCATAATTGCCATGAGCACTGGAGGTTACCTAATTATGACAGGTGGTTACTATAAATTGCAATAATCAGCTTAGGAGCTTGCAGATCTTTCTTGTTGTGCAGCAGCTTGGTGGCGTGTGTTTGGAGCAACAGGAGCTCCTCCCGGTTCCTCAGGGAGGGGACGCAGCTCTCCTGGTCCCTGTGGCGTGCTGCCGACAGTATGCATCCTCCAGCTTCTGTGCTGTGTGTCTGCCCGGGCCGACGTCACGCCGCACTCTGCCTGACCCCTTCTCGCAGCACTTACACCGCCGACGTCTTTGGCAGAGCTTGCGTTGGCCCGGGTCCAGCTGGCTGAGTCCCACGCAGATGTCTGAAAGCATGGGAGAGTGAAATTTACACACTCAGGAACATGCTTCTGTTTGTGGTTAGCGAGTGTGTGTGTGTGTGTGTTTTACTGTGTGTCTGCATCCACACTTGTGAGGACCAGTTGGTATTTTAGCCCTTCTTCGTGAGGTTAGATACACTGTAAAAATTCAAAATCTTTCCAAGAATATTTGTCGTATTTCTTGTCAAAACATCTCATTTCTAGTCAAAACTAATCTCTTTCCACTTAAAATAAGACTCATCACCTTAAAATTCACTTGTTTTTAGATCATTTCATTTGTTTCAAACGTATTTTCACTTGAAATAAACAGAAAAATCTGCCAGTGAAAGCAAAGATTTTTTGTGCTTGTAATTAGAAAAACTTGCTCCACTATCAGATTTTTCTACTTATTTCAGGTGAAAATCTGCTTGAAAGAAGTTGAAAGTGTCTAAAAACAAGCTACTTTACAATGTGATGAGTCTTATTTTAAAGGGATAGTTCACCCAAAATTCAAATTTCACTGTAATGTCCCTCTTGTATTGAAGCCCTGACATGAGAAATTGTTCCGCCGGTCAGTGCAAATCATGTGAGATTTGCACTGACACAGGAAGAGGCACTAGGAGCTTCCGTTACAAACAAGCTTAAAATATAGACTTATTAAATTTTTTTAGAACAATTTCTCATGTCAGGGCTTCAATACAAGAGGGACATTACAGACGAGCAGTATGGAGGTATTTGGATGTTTTTTGGTGTGTCTTTTTGGACCAAGAAAAGTGGTATCCATTCACAACCAATAATATGGACAAATACTGCTGCGTGGACCCCCCCGTAACTCAGAGAAGGAACGGAGGACTCTGAAAATTCTCACAGCTCTAGTCGACATGAGGGTGAGGAGATAATGATTGAAATTAGAATTTTGGGTGAACTATCCCTTTAAGTAGAATTAGGTTTGTTTTGGCTAGAAATGACATTTTTCCTAGAAATAAGACAAATATTCTTGGTAAGATTTTGAGTTTTTGCAGCTATTGGATAGAAGAAGGACCTTACCTGTCCTGTTTTGATGTTTTTATTTCTGCATTCAGTTGTTTGTCTACTGTAAGTATCCTTGGAGAATGAGTCATTGGAATGACAGCAAGAAGTTATTTTTCTGCTGCTGATCAGATGCAACGGATAAAGAAAAGGAAATCCAGAAAAACAGGACCTTGTCAAAACTATGATTTTGAAGAGACGACAGTCTGTCTGTCTGTCCTTAGTGGAAATAACAGCTTTACTCATCCAGGTAAAGTGGGTTGAACCTTCATACTGAAAGGCCAGAGGCCCCCACTGAGACACCAAACATTCAGAGATCAGGCTCTTCAGGGGTCGGGTCATTGGTGGAGAAAGAATGAGGCCCTTTATCTTCCCTCCATCTGGTGATGAGGATATGAGCTCCACTCATTCAGATGAAGTGCTGTAATGTGCTGAGACCGCCCGCAGAACAGACATGTTGAGACTTGGTTAGCATGTGCACAGTGTGGGAGACAGCCAGGACGGACGTGTCAGGAGCAGTGGACCGTGTATCAAATCCAGCTCTGCTGATTCATTCTGGCTCTTATCAAATCCTGACTCAGGTTCTTTGTGTTATGTGAGCAAGACAGGAAAAGATAAAAATGTGTTGAGTAATAGCACATTTTTGTTGTGTTGATTCAATTCAACTATAGGAAGCCACGTGGGAGAGATGGTCCAGACCCTGATCTGGACTAACAACATAAAACCTTTATCTGATGACCTGGAGCTTTGATAGATCCACTGCTTCTCTGTGACGTTCTAGTTGCGATGGAGCGGTAGGTCATATAAAGTCCTTATCTGATGGGAGGGCTGTTGACGAGACAGTAGGTCATTATCCCGCAGAGACGTCAGTGGAGGGAAACCAGGCGTGTGAGGCAGGTTTGTGCGACTGATTAAAGCAGCAGAGGATTTGGGTGTTAGCCTTTGTCTGGCTGTCTAGGTGTGGTTCTGAGGGTGGGGGGTTGATGCCACGGGCTCATCCACATCGATGCAAGTCTCAGGTTTAGCACCCACGACGGTTTATGGCTGCGCGGCCGCCCCTCCCCTCATTCCAGCGGCCTCAGTTTTAGGTAGCCATTTGGCTGATGAAGGCAATAATACGCTGAGAAACACAGAGCCTTTAATTAGCCTCCATGGCTCTTTGAAATGGCTTCCTCCCCACTAACATGTTTTCCACAGTCAGAGACAGATTCCAAGACTGAGGCTTCAGTGACGTGGTTTAAAGCTAAGGACAGAGAAAGCATGAAACTTACTCTTCTAGATTCTTGAGGGGTATTCTCATTGATGGCTAATTACCCCCTCTCTACATGCCTGTGCACGACCAGGAGGCATGTTCGCATCTGAACAAAGGCACAAGATTTAGTGGGTGTAGTGCTCAGTGGGCTCAAACTGGGGCCAAAAGGATGTTGTGAGCTTGTAAACATGATGCGTATGATGCTTGTCGTCAACGTGAACCTGGAGAAGAAATCCGATTGGACAACAACCATTCTGAGGTCTCAGGGCCTTTACATTTACAGGGTTTGATTATATTTGGGGATGATGTAGGAAATAGTGTTATAATATAATTATTATATTATAATAGGCCTATAATAATACAGTTACAGTTTATTTCCTACATGTTAAAAGAAATAAAACATAATATAGAAATGGACAGACATAACAAAACTTTGCAAAGTCAACACATGAACAAAAATAAAATAAGATAACTGAAAATAAAGATAATTTGATTTTTTGTTTGTTTGTTTGTTTTTTCCATATCCGAAAAGGAGTGGGAAGAAGTAAAACTTATTTACTCCCACCCCTTATTCATAAATTATCCATCAAGCTATCTAGTCATCATAGTCTATACAATAAATTGATTTATGAGTTTATCTAACTGGATTTATTCTGATATATTATCACCAATGTTTATATATATACATATATAGATTTATTCTAACATATGATTACTAATCTTTATCTCTCTATATTGTCATATACATATAAAAACATATACAAACACATTCATACATACAAAGACAAACTGAAAGTAACACAAAGAGAGCAACAAATAAACTAAGTGGGTAAATAATACCCAAATAAATAATAAGGAAAGGATGGGATTGTCTACTAACTAGTTTATCCCTCATCGTCTATGGACAACATGTTGAATCCCATATAGTATTTAGAGGAACTAAACACATTAAGCTGTGTCTCTTTAATGTGTCAGTGACTGGTAGTATATCGTAGAAACAAGCCTCTAGTTCATCTGTGTAAACTGTTCTTTACGACCCATCATCAGATGACTAGTAGTCATAACGACCCATCATCAGATGACTAGTAGCCACAGTGAGTATGACAGCAGCAAACCAGGAAGTCAGTTATCAAAGCTATGTAGACCACACATCAGCCATTTATTATGCCACAAAACTCAGTTCACTTTTTTTTTCACCAAAACTTAAGGTTTTAAAGGGATAGTTCACCCAAAATTCAAATTTCACTCATTATCTATTCACCCTCATGTCGACTAAGAGCTGTGAGAATTTTCAGGGTCCTCCGTTCCTTCTCTGAGTTACAGGGGGGTCCATGCAGCAGTATTTGTCCATATAATGGTTGTGAATGGACCCCACTTTTCTTGGTCCAAAAAGACACACCAAAAAACATCCAAATACCTCCATACTGCTCGTCTGTAATGTCCCTCTTGTATTGAAGCCCCCACATGAGATTTGCACTGACACAGGAAGAGCAGTGAACTGAGACACTGGGAGCTTCTTCTACAAACAAGCTTAAAATATAGACTTATTTAATTTTTTTCGGAACAATTTCTCATGTCGGGGCTTCAATACAAGAGGGACATTACAGACGAGCAGTATGGATGTTTTTTGGTGTGTGTTTTTGGACCAAGAAAAGTGGTATCCATTCACAACCATTGTATGGACAAATGCTGCGTGGACCCACCTGTAGGCCTACTGTAAACCAGAGAAGGCACGGAGGATTCTCCCAGCTCTTAGTCGACATGAGGGTGTATAATGAGTGAAATTTTGATTTTGGGTGAAGTGTCCCTTTAAGGTTTTAAGGCCCTTGATTTGTTGTCAGAGTTTCTATCTGTTGGACGGTGCTGAAGCCCAGTGCTTTTTAAAAAAAATAATCCTCAGGCTCTTTTTCAGTGTTGTTTGCACAATAAATGTGTGGATGTTTGACCTCAAAGGATCCACCTGTTGGAGCTTTTGCTGCCCATTAGAAGAAGGAATCTTTTCTGAGCCACCTTTAAAGGAGCCCTTGCATTACTGTGGCATTACTGGTCTTCAAACGCTGACCCTTGAATTGAGACACAGCCACTGTGGGAAAGTAAGAAGAAAGTAAGGAAAGACGTTGGGGTGGGGTGGAAATCTAGTGGAGCACACACAAGCACTCACACACACACACACACACACTGGACACCTGGTTGGTTTCCTCTGATCTGTCATTAGGGCTAAAAACTGTCCAGTCAATCAGATTAGAGGGCAGTGAGGAGCTGAGCGTTGGAGTCCTAAGAACAGAAGGTGGTCGTATATCAGTATAATATCAGTAACTTTACATGAAGGGCATACATTTATACAAGTTGGTAGCCGCGACAGGATAAAAAGACAAAAAAAGAGCTAATTGGGCCTGCATGTACTGTAGCTATACAGGACTAAATGTCTAAACAAATATATTGTTAGCTTCCAGATAATGTTGCTTTGTTAGCCTAAACAAACTAATGTTGGCTGACTTGAAAAAGCTAAATTCACAATACGAGCTAACATTAGCTTAAATATTCAAACCATATCAACAAAGTGAGATTAGCCCAGAGAAGCTGCTGGTAGCCTTAATAGACTACACTAATGTTAGCTGAAACAAGCTCACGCTAACTAAGCTAATCTTAACCTAACACAGTAAAACAATTAAACATTATCCTTAATTAGGTGACAGTGCCACTGCCAGGTAGATAGGGGACTGTTTGTCTCATTCTCGGTCCACTGAACTGGTCCAAAGTCCTGGAGCTGCAGGGTTTTAATTACATTTGCATCTGTTCTTTACAGAGTTAATCACAGAGGTCAAGCAGGAGAGACTGGAGCTAGTCCACATGATGCTGTTAATTAAAAGTAGAAGTCGTGTTTCATCACTGTACATTAAACCAAGCATTAAACCACACTGTTAAACATTATACAATGAATGGTTTTACACTCTCACACACAGGGAGGGATGTCTCACTCGGGTCAGCATGCTCCTCTTTGGATACGCATTGTATAGGAAAGCAGATCTCAGTTCAGTTGTGAGGTCTGGCGGTCAGGGCCCCAGATGCTGCCAGGAGCCTTCATCTGTAAATAGAGATAAATTGTGGGGCAGATAATTGTAATAATCGTTCATATCTGGAAACAATGCACCAAAATTGGCACACATAAGCTACTCCTTGGGGATTGCTCTTTTGATAGAACGGGTCAGCCACCTAAAAATTAAAGATGGCCGCCATTGAAATTGGAATACAATTGCAAAGACTTGTCCTATTTGAATGATCTCGGTGTCAAATTAAAATGAAATCACGAGTGAGTAAAGTTTAGTTTAATTTTGTATTGAACAGTGAGTTCAGATGAATTACAGTTACAGTGTGTTTCTTGAGAAGATGATTGCGGTGCTGTTTTGTTTACCTGATATTTATGTGATTTAAGGTGGTATTTATGAGGTCGAAATGACGTTAACGAAAAAAACAAAACAATCTTAGACGCCACATTGATGATGGTGATACATGTTGGAGATATAGGCTATGGAAAGTAGAGTGTGATGTGTAATTACAAAGACTATTTAGAGATTTTAGAGGTAAATATAATGACATTCATCCGACGGTGTTATCTGTGCCAGCAGCAGAAGAACCCAGTCTGCTGTTCTCAATCACTGCCCACTTCCTCTGGCAGCCTCACACAGTCTCACAATCATTGCTGACTTGATGTAAAGGTTAATCCAGGTTTATAAAGATGTTGTTGAAGGTGACTCAGCGTGATGGAGCTCCTGTCTCCACACACAAGAACACACACCTCAGGAGATTCTGTGCGAGTTGAGCAACATTTCATGGCGGCTCAGTGAGTCTAAGGTGGTGAAACAGTGATGATAGTGACTCATTATCAAATGGTGAAGATTAGCTCAATCAGTCTGTGGTGTTTCTACATAATGTCTGTCCTGTCCTGTTTATGTCTGAGTTACTAAAAGGTGGCACAAGTGCTTTCATTGAATAATAGGCTGTACTCTGACACTCCATATTTTCCGTGTCTCCTGAATTTTACTTGAGGTGTTGATCCATTAGATTATATTTTGGGGGTTTTGAGAAAACACTGAAAACACTGCAGATTTCAGATGAACTGAAGCCTGCGAGCTTGATGGTGGGTATAGGTGGGTGTGGCTTGGTGACTGTTTCGCTGTGACATCACAAACTTCCAGAGGATATGGGCGGCCGGTTTTACAGATCACTCTGAGTACAGGCTCTGTCCATGTCTCTGTGGACTGAGGCAGTGTCGATATGGAACCTAGACCTGCTTTATAAACTACACATGGGCATTTGCCTTTGGACTGCATGGACCTTTAACCTTTAAAATTAAATATGAAAGACAGGTTTAACCCTCCTGTTGTCCTTTTGGGTCAAATTGACCCAACCCGTTTCCTTCCTCCATCCTTCCTTTCTCCCTTCCTTCTTTTCATAATCCCTTTTTCCTTCCTTCCTTTGTTCGTCCTTCCACTTCCTTCCTTGACCTAATGTTCCTTCCCTCCATTCTTTCCTTCTTTTTTCCCTTCCTTCAGTCCTTCCTTCCTTTGTTCCCTTCTTCTTCTTCCTTCCTATTTGACCCAATCTGTTCCCTCCCTCCATCTATTGTACCTTCCTTTTCCCCTTCCTTCTTTCCTCCCATCTCTCACTTCGTCCTTCCTTCCTTCCTTCCCTTCGCCCTTCTTTCTTTCCTTCCTTCCTTCTTTCCTTTCGTCCTTCCTGCCTACTTTCCTTCCTTTTTCCCGTCGTCCTTCCTTCCTTCCTTCTTTCCCTTTGTCCTTCCTTCCTTCCCTTCCTCTTTCTTTCCTTCCCTCCTTCCTTCCTTCCTTTTTTCCCTTCATCCTTCCTTCCTTCTTTCCCTTTGTCCTTGCTTCCTTCCTTGACCTAATGTTCCTTCCCTCCATTCTTTCCTTCTTTTTTCCCTTGCTTCAGTCCTTCCTTCCTTTGTTCCCTTCTTCTTCTTCCTTCCTATTTGACCCAATCTGTTCCCTCCCTCCATCTATTGTACCTTCCTTTTCCCCTTCCTTTCCCCCATTTGTCCTTGCTTCCTTCCCTTCCTTTCTTTCCTGTCCTTCCTTCTTTCCTTTCGTCCATCCTGCCTACTTTCCTTCCTTTTTTCCCTTCATCCTTCCTTCCTTCTTTCCCTTTGTCCTTCCTTCCTTCCCTTCCTCTTTCTTTCCTTCCCTCCTTCCTTCCTTCCTTTTTCCCTTCATCCTTCCTTCCTTCTTTCCCTTTGTCCTTGCTTCCTTCCTTGACCTAGGAGGACACCAGGAGGGTTACTGTAATATTTAATTGTTTTGTGTGGATTGGAATCGTAAAAACAGGTTTCACAGTGGTCTCTGTGAAGCTGATGATCAGCTTCATCACTGCAGGTCTATGGGATGTCCTGATGGCCAAGCCCGATAACTCCCACCCTGAGCAGCAAGACCTGTTCTAAAACCACTTGCTCTCCTACAGTATTTAGTGAAGTGACAGTGCATGATGAAGCTGTCATCCTGCTGTAATGAAACCATCACTGACTGACATTCTCTCTCTCTCTCCCCCCATGTTGCATCATGATGCTGTGGCTGTTGGACTTTGTTTAACCTGTCAGGTAAGCAAATATCTTTCATCCTCATGTTATTTTACTGAGTGTTGACCCAGAGCGACAGCCTGTCACCTGCGTCTTCACCGAACATCTATCAACACTACTTTACATCAGATCACATGATGCTAGATTAGATTAGATTGATTCAAACTGATTAGATTAGATTAGATTAGATTGGGTCTCTCAGGGAAACTGCATCATTATAGAATAATACAGCAAATAACCCTCAATCAGACCTATGAAACCATTAAATGGAGCTTTCACTGAGGTTCCACTGTCCGTCACTCTGACACACTGGTACCTGTGGTGAGCAGTGAAGTTCAGTTGGACAGCAGGACAGAAAAACATCTGATCAGAACACTGATGCTTAGAATACAGATTCAAATACAGTCATAATATGTACAGCTTGTACTTTACAAAAGCCTGGTATGGTTTTAAAAAAGGTACACACACAGGGTGATTAAACTCATACACATGCCCTCTTCTGTGTTATTTCAATGAATTATATGAATATATTAGAGAATTTGACCACGTTACCTGAGATAACCTTCTAAAAAAATAAAAAATAGTAATAGCAACAAAAAATTTAATCATATCATTATCTTTTTGAAATGACTTTATATGTTTTTAATCCTGTATTCAGCCCTTTACACATGTTCACCCCCACAAACTGAAACACACACTCTTCTATCAACACATTCTTTTTTTATTCTAACAAGCCCCACCAACCCACAAGCCAGCCTAGAAGCAAATTATGTGTTGCTGAAAATCATGTGTGCATTTTTACATATCCATTGTCCTATATTGTTCAGTATCCCCATGGCTCATTGTAATAATAGTCATTGACTGTAAATAAAGATGGGGTCTCCATGACATCAGCCTCAGGTTTCTGTAGGTAATGTGAAGCACCATCTTACCAGTCTCTCTGTACCAGGCTGTGAACATGTCTATTTCTGATGTTGAGCTGGATATTTTAAAGGGATAGTTCACCCAAAATTCAAATTTCACTCATTATCTACTCACCCTCATGTCGACTAATAGAATTTTCAGAGTCCTCCGTGCCTTCTCTGAGTTACAGCGGAGCTCCGTGTAGCGCTGCATGTCCATATGAAGGTTGCGAATGGGCCTCACTTTTCTTGGTCCAAAAAGACACACCAAAAACATCCAAATACCTCCATACTGCTCGTCTGTAATGTCCTTTTATTGAAGGCCCGACATGAGAAATTGTTCTGAAAAAAAGTCTATATTTTAAGCTTGTGTGTAGTGGAAGCTCCCAGTGTTGCTCTGCTGGAATCTCGCGCGATTTGCGTAGCCGTGAACTGCATATCAATGCAAATCACACAAGATTCCGGCAGAGCAACACTGGGAGTTTCTGCTACAAACAAGCTTAAAACCTGGACTTACTTAATTTTTTCGGAACAATTTCTCATGTGGGGGCTTCAATTCAAGAGGGACATTACAGACGAGCAGTATGGAGGTATTTGGATGTTTTTTGGTGTGTCTTCTTTTTGGACAAAGAAAAGTGAGGCCGTACCGTCATATGGACAAATGCTGCTGCGTGGACCCCCCGTAACTCAGAGATGGAACAGAGGACTCTGAAAATTCTCACAAATACACAACTAGCACTAGTTTTATTTTGGTGGAAAAGGGGTACATGGGGGCGGGGTCACTGTTGGAGCCACACCCTAGTGGTTCATAGTTTGGTTTCATTTTTCAGCTCCTGAGGCCGAGGCCCAGTTTGACGTCACGCTACTGAGTGTAACTTTAAACTCTATGTCAAGAAATGACTTTAAATGACAGACAGGATTTTCTTTTACAATGACAGTTCTAATAGTAAAGGTCTATCATTCTGTTACCTGAGATTTTCTTTAACCAGCCCAGGTGGCAGATATCATCAGCTGGACTGTGACAGGAGCTGCTCTTTGAATCCTAATAAGTTAGAATTAACATCCGCTCAGGTTTCACTGACCTACAGTATCACATGCTTCCTGTTTAGCTTTAACTTTTTTAAGCGTCCTCACTGCTGGTGAGGAATAAATTAATCAAGCCTGAGAAAGAAACACAGGTTTATAGACAGACCATTAAGCAACTGCCTAACAGCAGCTGTTTAATATCACAGGTCTAACGGCTGCTTCTCCGACACTAAGTAACACCTCAGCTCCAAGAGATGATGGGCTCTGTTGTAGCTCTGTTAGTAGTTGCAGCAGCAGATACGTACATTTAAAGCCCCAGTATGTAATTTGTCTTTTTATTAGCAAAAATCAAATATGTCTTTCATAAATATGTATTTCACTGAAGTGGAATCACACCCACATACAAATGAAAGCTTTCTCGTACCTTAGAATGAGTTGTTAAAGTCGTTACAAATAGAGTATACACATTAAATGTCATTGCACCCCTGTGCACCCCCGTGGACAAACAATGGCATATGGACTTTGTTGCTCATGAGTAGGACTCAAATCAAGAATTCACTTAGCCATGATATGCCCATATCAGTGTGTTTGGAGTGTTTGGACAGCAGGGTGGAACAGACCTATCTGTTTCGACATGAGAGTTTGAAGAATTTCCATTCCATCCCACCTCCTTGATTGGACAGACAGGAAGTATCATGTGTGAGAGTTTCCCGATTTGATCCAGTAGCTCCAGGAAGAGTTGATTTTCTTATCTGTAGCAATGCAATCGGCTTTGACGACTGCAGACTGGCAAAATGTGGATGAGGAATGTTGCCATGCCACCCTAGGAATTTTTCCAGATTTAGAGTGTAGTGAATGAACAAATCTTTCATTAACACCTGGATTATTTAACCTGCCAGGTATAGATACTATTACTGATGGTAAGACCCAGAGCCAGGCACGTCAGAGACAGTCATTTACATGTATTTCCTGTTCACAATGAACAGTTCTATTTAGGAACATACATACACTCTTAGAAATAAAATTGCTATGTAGCCGAAGGTTCATCGGCTTGTCCTCATAAGAGAACCCGTTTTGGAGGGTTCTACCTAGAACCCAACCCAACACATAAAGGGTTCTACCTAGAACCATCTGTGAAAGGTTACACCTAGAACCCCCAATGAGAGGTTCTACAAAAACCCCTTTTATGGCGTGTTGGTTTCACCCAGAAGCCTTACTGGGGGTTTCATCAAGAAAATATCCCACTTCTTACGGTTTCATCTAGAACCTACACAGGGAGTTCCACCAATAACCCTTTTACTGGAACCCTTAGTGTTTACCAACAACCCTTGAAAAACCATTTCTTTGGGGAAAGGGTTTTTAAGGGTTCTCTGGATGAAAATGGTTCTTACTGGAACCCTTAGTGTTACCAAGAACCCTTGAAAAACCCAGGAAAGGGTTTTTCAGAAGCAAATGGTTCCAGGTAGAACCTCAGCCCTTGTAGAAGAACACTTTTGGAACCCTTATTTCTAAGAGTGTAGTCATGTAAAAAAAAAAAAAAAAGAGTGGAGCATCAACTCCTACAAGTCCTACAAGAAAGAAAACCAAGATATGAAACCGCGTTAAGATAATTACAGGAGGTGCTTTACATGTTCCAACACAGACGCCCAAAATTATTTCAATAAATAAACAATTCCGATGACACTGATTAATGAATTGGTTGGGGGTTGTATGGAGGGCAGTTTGCAGCAGGGTGGAGTGGGTGGTGCTGTGATGGGGGAGAATAACCACCACTGATTAGAGGCTGGAGATCCAGTGAATTGAGTGTGACCTCAGTGTGTCAGCAGATCATGTAACATGGAGCAGTTTCCAGCCAGCCTGTGTCACATTGTGTGGGACACACAGCCTGCTGCTCATTGAGAGTTCATGCTGAGCCTGCAGTTATGCTCGGAGCTCTGTCTCTCGTCACCACTGTTTGTGGAGGGAAGGGGCCATGTCTTTGACATTTCTGGCTTTCATTGTGATCTTCTTTATCCCCACCACCCCCCAGTCACTGTCAGTGTCTGTCCTTAGTTTTTCTCTGGATTAGTTTGGCTCTTTTATGCACTCTTTTGTACTTTTCAATCATGATTTAAGTGTTTTTTTCTCCTCAACTAAAATATGAACACCATTAACACATTTCCAAAAAGTTAGCAAAAGAAAATGTAAATGGATTTTCTACAACAAAGGTTCTGGTAATTTCTCAAACAGTAGCACATTGATTCATTCAAGTCATATTTTGGCTGTTGAATGTTCCGTGTTCTTTTGATATGACAGTGGAGGTACAGCCCAAAATGTAGTTTTGGAAAAGGCCTCAGTCCTCAGGAAAATGGCTGTAGGCCTAACACATTTACCCTTCTTCCAATCTTCATGAACTTTGTTAGGTAGTTGCATATAGGATTTCTCCAAATTTGTTAAACGTGATCTTGAAGCAAGTATTTAAGGTAGAGCCTGGAGGTTTTTGCTCAAAAATAAATGCTAGACAAATGAAATCCGGCTTAATCATGAACTATTGGCTCAGTCCTGTGTGGTGGTGACTGTGCAGCTCCCCCTCCCACTGCCTGTATTTTGGTCTTTTGCTTTGTTTTGTTGTGCACGGGGACGCTTCTGGGTAGAGTCATATTTTCTCTCCAGCCAATGACAGAGCTCAGGTGAAGCTCCGTGCAGCACGAGTGGGAGGGTTGCTAGGCTCGCTAGCTATCCCAGATGCTAGTGGGTGCTAGCGGCAGATGGCGCTAACTTCCGCAAGCAGTGGCGACTAGCATCCACCACTAGCACCAGCTTCCCAGCTCACCACAATGTCCCTACTACTTGTTGCAGTATAATTCTCGAGGCTCCCATTGTTAATAACGGTCGGGTATCTGTACGCGGCTCCAGCACTTCACTCGGACTGTATTTCCTTTTTTTTGCAGTCCTCACAACTGGTGCTGACCAAGGGGGGAGTTGTGGGTTCTCACCACTTCCGCGTTCAAAAAGCTGCAGTACTATACAAATTTTATGCTTAAAATTACTGCATAAATTACATTGAGTGACAGGTTCACAGAGAGTTTGATTGCTCCGAGTTCAGTGGGCGGGTTCTCAGCCGGCTAACTGCCACCTCTCCAAATATGACAAGTAGACTCCACCTAGAATCCAAGATGGCGCAGTTCAAATCCCCGTAATAGCGGCACAAAACGGTCTCCCCCAAACCAATGGGTGATGACAGTTTGAAATTAGAAGTTCCATATTGACCAGTCAATGTGGGCATGGCCTATTCATCATTTCATGCCATCTCGTGCCTTTGTCTAACTTGTTATCAACTTGGGTCTATAACTGGAAACCACCTGGAAATACTTCCCCATTAAATGAGATTGCATTATTCCTAATGTTGGTGCTATTTCTCCATTGGTGATTGCATAATACTGTAGCCTATAACAAATTACTAGCTGTTTTAATTCCAGTAAGAAACACAAACAATAAGAACCAGCAGATTATTAGTTGCTGTTTCTTTAGCTAAATGTTACTGAATCTCACATCCTGTGTTTCTCATTGTGAAGTATTAGCGGGACATTTTTGAATTTCATTGACAGACACTTAACAATCACAAAGTTTACACAGAGGCAGCTTAAATTACTAAGTACCTGTGGATCTGCATAAAAAGTAAGGAATACAGACCATTGTAGTCCAGCTGTTATCATGTTAAATCATGGTTGCAGTTGCTACAGTAGTTGAAGCATTAAACCAGCAGCAGAGGGCTGACCCACTGATCCGGGCATTAAGAAGGAAACAGTAGTTAGTGTTTTATCAGGCAGGATTAAGCTCTAACTGGGAGGTTGAAGTGGAGGCACTGAGACATGGCAGCTCAGGACTGGGGGGCACTGAGCTGTGAAATGGGACAGGAAGGGGCTGAGGTGGGACTGAGGGATTTGTACCACACCTGTTTGGGCACTTTGGCTATTGAATCTATTTTTAATGACAATGCAGGACGTGGTGGTTTTCATGTGGGGATAATTAGGACAGCAGCCTTGAGAGCTCAAGAACATGGTCAGCGTGGGACAGAGGCCAGGATCCAGGCAGACACAGAGGGGAAGAGAAAACTGTCCTGTGGTGGGACCGCTCCCACTTTACAGTCAAGCCCATCAACTGAGTTGTTTTCAGGATTTGATCAGTGTGTGAGATAAAAGCTGAGCTGCTGTCAGGAGCTCAGTCTTGCTGTAGCTATATCAGTTACCACCATTACCACCCTGAAGATTGTTGACTGTCACTACACTCTTAGAAATAAGGGTTCCAAAAGTGTTCTTCTACAAGGGCTGAGGTTCTACCTGGAACCATTTGCTTCTGAAAAACCCTTTCCCGAAGAAAGGGTTATTTGAGGGTTCTTGGTAACACTAAGGGTTCCAGTAAAAGGGTTCTTGTGGAACTCCCTGTGTGGGTTCTAGATGAAACCGTAAGAAGTCGGATATTTTCTGGATGAAACCCCCAGTAAGGCTTCTGGGTGAAACCAATACGCCATAAAAGGGATTTTTGTAGAACCTCTCATTGGGGGTTCTAGGTGTAACCTTCCACAGATGGTTCTAGGTAGAACCCTTTATGTGTTGGGTTCTAGATGTAACCCTTTATGTTGGGTTCTAGGTAGAACCCTCCAAAAGGGTTCTCCTATGAGGACAAGCCGAAGAACCTTATATGGCTTATTTCTAAGAGTGTAATTTAGATTTTTTTTTTATGTTGACCAACAGCCTAACAACACAATAGAATAGTCCAGACAGCATGGAGACGCTCTCGTAGCACTGTCAACCAAAAACACAGATGTGAAAAAACTGGTAGGCTACAATAGAACAAAAAGGATTTTATGAAACTAACAGACAAGAACACACAAAAACTCACACAGGACGTCAACACAAGGTGGAAACACAAGACATGGAGCTTCAAAATACATTAGGACATGAACAGGGAACATGAGACAAGCACATTCATGCACAGAGGATGAACCCTTACATTTTCTAAGACCATGATTTATTTTTCCTCTGGCGCCACCTTCAGGACAGCCCACATTGAGAAGTACAGGAGTGGTAATCTCACCCCAGTTATGTTCATGGGCTATCCCAGCCATGACAGGCATTCACATGTTCCCTGACATCAGCTTTCTCACTGACTTCCAGCATCCCTCTCTTATGCTGAATGTGTTTATCTGTGGAGCCACATACTACTGTGTGTGTGCGTCCAGGTAGGTCCTTTATTGAAGGACTGCACCCTGTCACTCCGTTTAAAGGAGTGACCTAAGCTGCATTCATAAAATTGAAAGAAAAAAAAAAACAACTGGTCGCAGTGGGTGGAGTTACCTTGTGTGTGACATCACACAAAGGAGGAAGTGCTATCCGCTCATCTTAAAGAGACAGTCCCTACAAATGGGCAGTGTGCGTTTCTCCGTTTATGACCAGTTTGATGCATGGGGCAGTATATACGTGGCCCAGAGACCTCCCCAAGCACAAATAAATAACCAAAATCACAGTTTTCATGCCATGGGGCCTTTATCTTTATTTAACCTCAGTGTTCTTCTACAAGAGCCTTCAGGATTTCACACAACAAAACCTAATGAATGGCACAGGATGGCACAGCTTTAAATAAAGTTGGACACAGCCTCTGTGATGTTATTCACACATTTCTGAGGAGTCGATCAGAAGATCAGAGTGAGCTGTTTCTCTCTCATGGTGTTGACTCCCAGCTAATTAATGCCAGGTTGTGGCAAGCATACGCTCACCCAGCTGTCACTCAATAGGCCACGCCCTGAAATGTAGGAGAAAATCAGCAGTGGATACAAAATGTGTTTCGTACCAGGCTGTGAACATGTTTTTCTCTGCTGTAAAGTTGGACATCTTAACATGCGAGAGTAAGGGGACTGACTCACTGTTGGAGCCAGACTCTAGTGGTCATTAGAGGAACTGCAGTTTTTGTCACTTTGCTGTTGGCCACATTTTCTGCCCTGGAGGTTGATGTTTTCATGCTACCTGATCTCTGTACAGAGCAGAGGATGATTCAGAAGCTGGACTCTGAAACTCCTCCCATCATGTGGCCTGAACCTGAACCTGAACCTGAACCTGAGCAGTGGCAAGATCAGATAAAGGGGAGGGGTTGAGATGATGATATGACAAACTACAGCTGATGTTAACCTCACACAGAGAAGCTGAAAAGGATAGTAGCAGGGAAAGAAGGGACAGCTGGAAAAAGAGTGCAGGTCACATTCACACCAGTCTTGTTTAGTCCGGTTGAACTGAACCCAGGAGCGTTTAGCCCCTTGGTGCGGTTCCTTTGGGTTGGTGTTAACACTGGCCTCAAAGTCTGGTGCGGACCAAACGACCGCTCTCTGGTCCACATCGTGGGGGTGGTCTCGGTCCGCTATCAAGTGAACTCCAGAGTGGTTTATTAACAGAACTGCACCATTTTATGCATCATATTCATTGACTCAAGGATGCATGGATTCTGTAAACAAGAGCTGCTTTTAGGATGAGCCAACTTCATGATTTTGACACATTTGTGATTATGAACTTATCATATCATTGTCCATTGACCTCACTGGTCCTGCTCGTGTGGCAAAAGAACAAAAGTGGAGCTATAGGCTCTCATTACTGCCTGTTGTCTTGTTGTGATATGACCGTCTGATTGCTGAGCGTCTTAATATAAATGTATGTATTATTTCCTACCGCCTGCAGTCTCACCAGCCATGAGATTCCAAGAGCCAAGAGTTTCGCTATATAATATCTAATTTTTCATGTCACTATATCACCGTTTAGACTAATCTGATGTTTATAAAGTCTATAAAAGCAATGATTGGACAAACATTACTATTTCAGTGGTTATCAAGGGCTAACCGTAACCTGTTTAACTTAAATGATTCAGTGACTCAATAAAAGGTCCATGAAAACATATTTTTTCCAGCGGATATCTGAGTTACAACATGATTGAGCTAACTGGAGTATAGTTTCATGTCGTGTCCGACAACAGGAACAGTTGACGTCCTGATATTAGCTTAGCTACTGCTGTTAGCTCCCTGGTGCTTTCTAGACATGTGATTCCCCCAAACTGAATGAATACCACACATAGCAACACGAAACACACACAGAAAAATAGTAATGTTTCTTCAATTATTTCAGATTTGTCTAAACAGTGATAGGACGTGAAAAACACGAAAGCTAAACTCTTGTTCGTTAATTCTCATTCAAATTACGTGCTGGTTTTCTACTCAGAAGTAGTTGCGATTCATTCTATACATAGGCTTTAAAGTCTGGATCAGCACCAACATGAAGATAAGCAGATGATGCTCCATGATGTAATTGCAAGGGATTTTTTATTTATTTATTTTTACAATTTTTGTCCTTTCTGAACCAGACCCATTGAAAATTTGCAACAATGTATCATCCACACATTAGTTTGAATCAGATAACGGACCTTTAGGTGTGAACCCGCCCTCAGTCTCAGTTTACTAAGCTGGAGCTTCACTGTTTTCACCCCTGAGCACGTCCTCATTTGTCCCTGTAGGCTTCCATAGTGGAAGGTTGATCCCAGCTCATATTTGTCCTCACTAACTCTGGGCTGGTAGCCAACTCTCATGCCTTGCTTGTTTCTCTCATCATGTTGTTTGCTCCACTGTATCAGGTAGCATTATGCGTGTGTGTGTGTGTGTGTGCTGTGTGTGTATGTGTGTCCTGAAGCGTCCATGGTAAAATAACACTTAGAGCTGCCAATATGTGGTCAGCCTTTGCCACTTAATCCTGAGGAGGCACCAGTGCCTCTTATATAATAGCTTCCACATCTTCTCTTATTGCGTGTGTGTGTTCTGGTCTATGGGGACTTTCACTTAACACCACATAACTGTTCTTTCACAAATACTTAACATTGTTAAGAAGTACAGAGCTGAAACCTAATGTTTAAAGGGATAGTTCAACCAAAATTCAAATTTCAGTGATTTTCTACTCAGCCTCATGTCGACTACGAGCTGTGAGAATTTTCAGAGTCCTCTGTTTTTTCTCTGCGTTACGGGGGGTCAGCGCAGCAGTATTTGTCCATATAATGGTTGTCAATGGACACCAACTTTCTTCATCCAAAAAGACACACCAAAAAACATTGAAGCCCCGACATGAGAAATTGTTCCGCCAGTCAGTGCAAATCATGTGAGCTCTTGGCTGACATGAGAGTAGATAATGAGTGAAATTTGATTTTTGGGTGAACTATCCCTTTAATTTTGTTCAATCCTCAGCCTCTCTGCATTTCTCTCCTATAATTTCACATTTCAGATTTATTTCCACACATGTCTTGGCAGAAGTTGGGCCATGAACTGTTGGAATCATTGCTGTCTAAGACATAAAGGATGCATTTAAAGGAGCCTTTGAAATAGGACAGTGTAGTTTTGCTGCTGGGAGCCAGTCTGCCTGTGAAAGATGAGACGCTGACCTGGGAAATAGAGTATCTTTGGTGGAAGTGTAAACACACAGGTTGTTTATTCATGTGATGTAGCAGCTCAGAGTGTGTTTGCTTCCCCCAGTGATCAAGACTGGTTTCAGCTCCTGACTCAGGCTCTTTAAGGTTTAACGATGGTCTAATCATGAATTTGTATCTCATGAGTTCATTAGATCAAAACCATGACATTCATTCCTCATCACATTTTATTTCACAGGTGAGAATCCGCTGAACGTTCAAGTTACAGATGTAGGTCAGTGTGTAGAGACTCGGGTTACAAGTTTAGTGTGTGGAGACTCACAGGTTACATAGTGTGTGTGTGTATAGACTCATGGGATACAGGCATAGCTTACTGTGTGTGTGAATAGACTCACAGGTTACAGGTAGTACTGTACAGTATAGTGCAGGGGTGTCAAACATATGGCCCGCGGGCCAACACCGGCCCAGCAGAGGGTCCAGTCCGGCCCTCAGGATGAATTTGCCAAGTGTGAAAATTTCATAGAAGACAGAAGAGGCTAAATATATTATAAATATATTATAATATTTACTCACCCAGATAACTTTGGTGTCATTACAAGTTGTTGTGATGAAATGAGCTCCAGCCGAGAGCTGTATATCTGTCTAATGTGAGAACACGGGGCAGCGCAATGCAGCCTCTAAATAACACATTGAGCCCTAGTTTGGTGGCGCAGCGCAGGCAGCGAACCGAAGTGCAGCCGGTCTATTGCAAGTTTGAAGCAGTGCAGACTGGCGCAAAGTCTAGTCGGGAGATTGGCAGATCGCGCTCCGCCAATATGGGTGTGGCTGACAAGGAGGCGGTGTCATCCAGCTTGGTCAAAGGAAGTTTCAGTGAGAAAATGTCCCGCCGACTCTGCGCCTCGAAAGCAGACCACCTCAAAGAGGTCAGCTTTCAGCGCAGGCCACCACGGAGCTGGCGGAGAGGGAGATTGGTGACCAGAACAGTCCAAACGTCAGCAAAACCTCACAGACAGGTTTCCACTGTTCCAGATAATGTGTTATTTAGATGCAATAAATAACCACAATAACCGCTATTTAATGCAACTAATGGAATCAACACGTGAATTTATATCTATAAAGAGTGTCCCGTCACATCTGACGTCAGATCAAAGGCTGTTGGCAGCGTAATGTAAACTCCACCTGAATTAACTCAGCAGGGACGAACTGGCACTGGAGCTGTGGATTGCGGACTGAGGGACTGCATGTCACTACCGTGTTGAGATGTGATGATCCAGCGTTTTTTTTATTTATTTATTCATTTATTTACTTATTTTAATTATTACATCTCTCAACAGCCTCGGTTCAGTCAGTATATCTCATCACAGAAAAAAGGAAAAGGACAGACAGGGGGGCTGAGTGTGTGAGTGTGTTAGCAGTCTTGTGTAGTTTATAAAAAAGTTTATTTACCAGCAAAAGCCCAACAACAAAATAACGGAGGAAAACAAAACAACTGACACACTGTAACAAGTCTCTTTCCTGGGGGTCTCCCTGAACCCATGTTTTTCTTTTAACTGCTGCCTCAGCCTGGGTTTCATTAACATTCACAGGAATATAAGGTTAACTCAATTCACCTCTCATACACAGGGTTTGAATAAATGTGAGTTTCTTTATTAGTTTATTAGTTGTTTTTTTTACACTGGCCAGCGGTTCTCAGTGTATCAGATCAAACCTGTTTATGGATATTAAACTCATTATTCAGCCACTCTGAGCTCGGACCTCCGGACCAAAACAGCTGTTTCCTCCTGGGAGGAAGGTGAAGCCTGTGGCGTCGTTATCCTCTCCTCCGTCCATGTCAAAGTAGGAAATGACATCACCGCGCTCAGTTAAAGGTGAGGAGAGGGGCTCTTTGATTGGTGAAAATCGGAATCGGCTGTGTTAATCCCACTTCAGCCTTTCTCTCCTCCTCCTTTTCCTTTCACGCCCCCGACTTATCCCTCCTAAGTCATTTGCGATGGAGGAGGGACAAGGGGCGTGGTGATCATATTGTCATTTGAATATCACCTAGTTAATTCATGTCATAAACATGTTTTGTTCAGAAAAACTATTTCACCAATGTCCGTTTTTATCAAATCCGTTGTTTATTCAAACCTGGATGATGTCATCTCCGAACAGTTATTCTTATAATAATCATTCTGCTTCAGCATTCAGGTCCATTTTTATCTCAACTATCCAGAGCTTTAGTGAGTCCAGGTTGAGGAGAGGAAGCTGTGGAAGCTCAACTTCATCCAGCTGCTCATTTTAGGAGATGACATCATCCAGGTCAGAGGTCAGTAGGTCAACCTACAGACCCCGGATGTTGATAACATGCCACCACGGGCTCAGAGGGGAATAGCACTAGTGCATCATTGGTGAAATGAACAAGTTTTGTGGCGGATAATATGTTATTTAGAGGCTGCATTGTGCTTTTATCAGATAAACTTCAAAACTCATGAGCTCATTTCATCAGAACGACTTGTAATGACACCAAAGTTATCTGAGGGAGGAAATGATTGTATTCTATGCTAGAAATAAGGTCCAGGTTGTAAAAAAAAAAAGAAGGTAATTATCCTTTAAAGGGTTAGTTGAATGTGTGTAGACTCACGGGTTACAGGTGTATTTGAGTGTGGCTGAGTGTGTGTGTGTGTAGCAGTGTGTGTAGTCTCTTCCCTCAGCTGACCTGCTGAGTGACAGGCCAGTCACAGCCTCCAGGTTCACCTGAACCCAGCGTCCTTCAGCCTGCCCCAGCCTGTCTGTTCATTCACTTCACATGCTGGGGGCTGGCGGTTGGGGGGAGGGGGGGGTTATCGTATAGTGTTCAAACAAACAGGAATGCTGCGTAGTGACTTTTTCTCTTTGCTGCAGAGAACCATAACAAACAGAGTGTGTAGATGATAACAGAAGGAAGGTGAAGAGTTATCAGAGATCTCTGCTCATTCTGTTCATGAGTCTGTGATTGTCAAGATCCGCATTTTGATTAAACTCACCTTTCTTCTTTTGTACGAGTTGTTGGATGACTGCATTTTCATTTCATTGACTTATTTCCCGTCCTAAGTCATGTTCATAGATACACAGTGATCATATTGTCATTTGAATATCTGTTAATTCATGTCATAAACATGTTTTGTTCATTAAAAATAAGTGTTTTTTATTAGAAAATATATGTTGTTTATTCAAATTGGTTGTTGTTCATTGCAAAACAGTTATTAATGTGGTGATTTATACAGATATTGATCACGCAATGTGACCACAATTACTACGCACGGCGGTGTGAGGGACATTTGAACCAGCTGTATCAATCGTCCCTCCAGCGACGACTGACACTAAAACCTGTTTTGTCTCTAAACTTCAAAACTATGACATTAAATACATTAGGACCTGTTTATGCACCAATTCATCTGTTGTTGGGTCAGATTATTATTGCATGAAACACACAATACAACTTTTGATCACAAAAAAACTACCGCACGTATATTTTACTTTCCGTAGTCGAAAACCGGTTGGCGCTAATAACTTTTGAATGACGTGACATTAGGGTTGCAAAATTCCGTGAATTTTCAAAGTTGGAAACTTTCCATGGGAATTAACGGGAATTTATGGGAATTAACGGGAATATACGGGAATTAACGGGAATAAATTGGAAATTTACAAAATTGAAGGTTGGCCCTTAACAGGGAACTTAAATATAGTTGGAGAAAATATATTGTAGCATCATCTTGGCTAAAACAACCAGATTTAATGCAAGCAACTTGAATATCTCTGCTACTCCATGCACACTGCTTCCTGCAGGGCTGTTAGGCCACGCACTGTGCATTCCTCCATCACATGCACAGATGATTCCTTGAACCCTGGAGGCCACACTTTTGAGCCCAAAGCACACTAGGAGGGCTCCTTTCATTTAAAGGGACAACCAGGAGTTTTTGAAAGCAAAGTGTGTTCACACTACATTTCCCATGAGCCTCCGTGCACGGTGAAATTCTTGGACCGGCGCAAGACAGACGAACCATAAACAGTGATTTGGTGACATTATTCCCATATTCCCCGCAAAACCAAAACTAAGAAATGCTGGGCGATCCGACCACTAAATAATAACAAAATAATGTTAAAGACAAGATTTTTTTTGATACAGTTTGTTTCAATTACCCCCAATTTCTAGTTAATTCCTATAAATTCCCAATAATTCCCATAATTCCCGTGGAAAATTTCCAATTTGGAATATTTCCAAAATTCCCCAGCTTAATTTCCCATGGAAAGTTTCCGGAAATTTACCGTTAATTTATTGGAAATTTTCCATCCTTTGCAACCCTACGTGACATCGTTTCACGAACTTTCCCAGGATTGGTCGGTGTTGAGAGCTGAAGGTAGTGATGAAATCTGACGGCTCAAGCTTGTGTAGTTTTCGAGGAAATCGCTGTGTATCAACCTAATGTGAAGACATGAACTATATGTTCAGTAATGGTATAGTACAATTTGAAGTATGCTGTTTTTTCAGTGATCTTTTTTTTCATAATTCATAAGTGTCTGTACTGTAGAGCCGGTTAACGTGTGTGTGTGTGTGTGTGCGTGTGAACGTATGTGTTATTGCACATGCTTATCATTTCCCCTACGTCTGTGCCTCTGCACTCTGAGGCCTCGTCATTGATCCTGCAGCATTGTCGTCTTCAGTGCATCTATGCACTTAACATTTTTGCCTTCACTTGCTGTTCCTTTACCTTTCAATATCCCCTCCGCCGCCGACCGCCTGCAGCGCACCACTCACTGCTCCCCTTCCTCAACACACACACACACACACACACACACACACACTGCTGCTCCCCTCCTCCCCTGTGTCCTCCTGAGTGCTGACCTGCACTGCTCCTTTAATATTGGTGACAGCTAATACACTTCCAAATGATCAGTTATTATCTCAGGGGCCTCGTCCACAGGGCCCCACTGATTCCAAAGGTCATGCCTCTGTCTTTCAGTATTGATCATGTGGGCCTGTTAACATGGCTATGGGCCTCACTCAGAGTGAACATTGCCACTAACATATTTCCATCAGCTGTATCTGGCTGCAGAGGCCCATTTAAAAGCCTCTTTGACTCCGTCGCTGCCCCAGTGAATAGAGAGGATGAGGAGCATAATGGATCTGCCAATATGGAAATCTGTGCTACTATAAAATATACTGAGGACCAGAGGCAGGAGGAGACCAGGAGACGTCCTGCTCAGACATTATATGAAGATTTACACCACAGTCACAATATATATTTATTATTATTAATCATTTTCTTCATAATAAATACACAGAATTATAATGTTACAGAGCTGTGGTGCAGATGGTTGAGGTGGATTGGACAAAGGAAAACCAAACTACACCATTACATTACCTGGAATAGAACAATTCTAAGTGTAGTGATTCTATTCCGTCCATATTTATTCTTGCACTGTTCCTATACCACATATTCACACATACACCCATAAGTCCACTCAGGGTCAGTCAGGTTAACCTTTAACCAGGGTCCAGTGACAGCTGGGGAAGATGTGGAAATACATATATAATCTATCTGATAATAAATAACCAATCCATGAAAGACTAACAGGAGACAGAAAGTCATAGTGCATTTGTCATAAATGTGTTGAGGGGTGGATATTTTACACTTTGAGGTTTTTTTCTTTTTTTGAGTTTAATATAAAGTTTTAATTAAGGTTTCAATGTGAGGCGGAAACACTGAAGTGACAAAACCTACAGTTCCTCTAATGACCACTAGAGTCTGGCTGATGCAGTGAGTCAGTCCCATAAACTCCCATGTTAAAGGAGACATATTATGGAAATATCACCTTTTAAAGTCCCCCTCCCACGACCCTTTTTGGTTATTTTAAAACCAGCAGTTCATTCACCTCTGGAGGGTGGGCGGAGACTGTGTTGCTCTGCACCCGCCCAGTCACCCCCTCGCTGACAGCTGGATATTGTACAATTACCGACTCAGCGTGTTTAGCATAAAACTGCACTGCGATTCAATCCCAGACTGTAATATAGTCCAGGCTTCCAGTGATGTAACTAGGATTCAAATTTGCATAATACCACCCCTGTCTGGGACCAGTGTAAGGGGCGGGGGCAAGCAGTGGTTCATTTGCATTTAAAGGGACAGGCACTGAAAGCAGCCGTTCTGAACAGGTTCTGTTCAGAGAGGATGAAAGGAGCTGTGATGTTTGATCTTTGGGGTGTTTTGACTGAAGCAGGTCACAGACATGTCTTTAAGACACCTGGACTATTTTAGTTTGTGGAAAGTGGTCAAAATATGTCTTCGTTAAAGGGATAGCGTATTATAGTGATATAGCACATCGTACGGCCTGCCTGCATGGAGAAAAACTGAGTTTCCAACCAGTTGATGCATCGTTAAAAAATGAATTAAAAAAGTGTACAATACACTTAAACTGCTGTATTATTTTGAGATGGGGATTCTTGTGAGCAGTGAAAATACCCTGTTAGATTGGGTCTGTTCACAGCTCTTTATCTCCTGTGTCTCTGTCCAGCATGAGCTGCTATGGCTAACTGGGGCTATGGCTAACTCGTAGTGTTAACACATTTTCACAAGGTTAGTTGTCATTAGCTGTCAGCTTTGACTCACAATTTCTCTGTGTTTTCATTAACATCATCTCATCCGAAGCCGAAATGATGAACTGGTTCTCTCTCTCTTTTTCAGTTGTATGAACTGGACGACGATGAAAAGCGCAAAGAGTTCCTCGATGACCTTTTCAGTTTCATGCAGAAACGAGGTAAGTGAGTTCCCCCTTGAATAACAGCACCTCACTGATGAGATACCCCCCCCCTCAGACCCCCTCACTGTACAACCAATCATGAGTTTTTAATTGGCTGCTCACTGAGCGACGGTGTGAGGATTGTGCCTACAGCTGCTGCTTTTACTGGAGGAGCAGGTCCGTGTTGAGAGCCTGGCATAATGTGAGGAAGTTAATCACCCTGCAGAGAATAAAAGGCTCTGCCAGTCACAAAGACACGGGCTATTTTAGGAGCACAAGGTCACTGCTTTGTTTTTGTTGTTCTGCATTCCTGGTTCAGTACAACGTGTTTTAATAGATATGTTTGTTTCAAGTCCTCACCTGCCGGACCCCGACTCCCTATACAGAGAGTTTCATTTCTCTTCAGTGACAACTTGAAACAATTATTTGGATTATTTTCAAATCAGCTGTTATTTCCATGTGTAACCATGCCAGGATCAGATCT
Organism: Decapterus maruadsi; assembly: GCA_030347415.2. NCBI lineage: Eukaryota > Metazoa > Chordata > Actinopteri > Carangiformes > Carangidae > Decapterus > Decapterus maruadsi. The sequence continues at coordinate 1,654,634 of CM064895.1, read as the reverse complement.
AAATATAGTTCCTGTTTTCATCAGACTGAGTACACCAAAAAAATATTGTATATATATTTATAAAGTATGTACACGGTTGCCTAAGTTGGAATATAATATATATTTTTTACCTCTTGATTGAAATGATTATGACAAAGTGATTTATTCTTGATAGATAAAGTGTATATCTTCTCAAAACTTTATTGAACACAATCTCTTATATATCACTATGAAACATATCACAAACATATCACGATGAAAATTAAAACGCACTCAACGTTTATAATAGGAATAAAAAGAGGAACATAATCTGAAAAGGAAATTATTGCAACTTTATGGGTAACCATATGAGTTGTTTCAGGCTTCACTTGTTGATTACAAGACAAAATAGAAATTGTTAAGACTAAGATTTAACCCAAGACAGCTGGGAGAAAATGTTTTGTAGTTGTTAGCTGATAAATAAACTACATACATAATTATCTAAATATAGAGTGTTGTTATTAGTTACTGAGAATTTCGCCTTGAGAACCTGCTGAAAAAATGTAGAAATATTTTTCACAGTGCCTTTTCCTCATTATATACACATTTGAAGTTTTAATCAATTTTATTAAAATCTTTTTTTCTTTTTTTATTTCACAGTGAAATCAAAATCTTACAAAGAATATTTGTCTTATTTCTGGTCAAAATGTCTCAATTTTAGTCAAAACTAAACTCTTTAACCTATTTTTAGATCATTTTCACTTGTTTCAAACAAATTTTCACTTGAAATAAGTAGAAAAAATCTGCCGGTGAAAGCAGGTTTTTTGTGCTTGTAATAAGAAAGAAAAACTTGCTCCACCATCGAAGTGAAAATCTACTTGAAAGTAGTAAAAAGTGTCTAAAAACAAGCTATGTTTTATGTGATGACTCTTATTTTAAGTAGAATGATATTGTTTCAACTAGAAATAAGACAAATATTCTTGGTAAGGTATTGAGTTTTTGCAGTGTAATTTTATATTTTCCTGTTTAAATCCAGCTGAAGTCACACCATATTTTGAGAAAAAAATAACAATGACACAAATTAGGGCTGAACAATTTATTAAAGTGTTACTGAACACAGCCAAGACTAATCTCAATATCACAGGAGCAGCAGTTGTTTCTTGATGAAGTGATGAGCATCCATCCCATTGAAAGCTGAAGTCCTCTGACCAGAGTCCAGCGATGCTGTGACAGCTGCAGGAAAGCGCACGCTGATGAAGTAATGATGTAGCTGGCCGGTCACTTGGGTTTTGGAGACAGTATGGATTGTTGTTGGAGCGTTCAATTAGAGATTGATTTTGGACTTAGTGTAGGGAGACATTGTCAGTGTGAAGCAGATCAGCTGCCGCCTATCTCCAGCGCTGCTGCCTGACAAGTGTGATCAGAGAGGCTCGCTCCAAATATCTGATCAATGTTGCTAGAAAACATCACTGTCGCTCTCCACTGACACACAATGTCACATATACACACACACACACACACCAGTTACATACACCAACACCTTCATATACATACACACACTTTTGTATACATGCAACCATCATATATGTTTATGCACATACATACACTATTGGTTACATATGCAAACACACACACACATTACACAGGTAGGCACACTATTACATACATATACAGAACCCTTAAAGGTATAGTTCAACATTTTGGTAATATCGGCCCATTGCCATAATCCCTATAGTCATAGCAGTAGGTTCCTTACCTTAAATTGTCGGTGCAAGCTATTTTTGGAACGGCGGAGCAGAGCTGTGAGCTGCTCAGAGCTACGCTATGTGGCTCATGGGATTTCTTGGTTTCCTTCATCAAACTCATCAAATACACAATCCAACAACTCCAAAACACTCTGGTGGACAAGTTGTGACCTGCACATTCACCACGCTATGAGATAATAACGAAATGTTACAAGACAGTTGTTTTAGAGGTAAATACATGCAAAACTGCTGATGCACGTTGCCTTCAGGGACAGTTTTTCATCAAACAGTCTCTGTATTTGCCTCTAAAACAACTCTTCCGTTATTATCTCATAGTGTGGTGAATGTGCAGGTCACAACTTGTCCACCAGAGCATTTTGGAGTTGTTGGATTGTGTATTTGATGAGTTTGATGAGAGAAACCAATAAATCCCATCAGCCTCCGTAGCGTAGCTCTGAGCAGCTCACGGCTCTGCTCCGCCCTTCTATAAATAGCGTGCACCAGTAATTAAAAGTAAAGAACCTGCTGCTATGACTATAGGGGTTATGGCAATGGGCCAATTTGCCAAATTGTTGAACTATCCCTTTAATATACATACACACACACACCATTTGCATCCACCATCATGTACAGTAGGTACCATCATAAACACACACACCATTGTATACACATATACACACCATCATGTTCATACTTGTATGTTGGCTCTATAAACATTTTTTATATCCTCAGATAAATTTTATTCTGACCTTTCACAATAAGAGTTTTCTTATCTGACCCCAGATCAGCAGAATGACATGGTTTATGTGCGCCTGCCACAGAGAAGCTGTAGTAAAACTGATTCATATGTGATCTGCAGTGTAGAGGAATGGTCAGTGTGTGTGTGTGTGTGTAATAAAGGTAGCAAACAGTAGGAGGATGAGGTGCTGCAGCATCGTGTGTGTTTGGTCATTCATTTGCATAGCGACATAGAAATTGTTTAATGTTTATTAATTAACTGTAACTATGACAACGTTGAAATAGTCTGAGAGTCTAGTCTTTGTCACGGATACAAACAGCAGGATATGATGCAAAGTTCTTGGCCTTAGGTTCATCCAGTAAACCCACACAGAAGGCTCTGTGGTCAGGTTTCATGATGGGTAAACTGGCCAGCTCACCATGGCAACCATAGAAACTACTTCTTTAGCGCAGAGAACAGCTCAAACATCGACTTCTTCTTCAACTTTGATCATCTGCTAGGGGAACAGAACAGCGTTAGCAGTTAGCGTCATTGTTGCTAACGATGTTCCTTTGTCACAAAGGGTGTAACCATCAGCCCACTCTGTCCTGTCTCACTGGGCTCTCTGTGGTGTGGAGCCGCCATGATTCAGGATAGTCCTGCATAGGTCCTGTAGAAACATGCTCCATTTTTATAGCCTACACAACTCATTTAAAGGGATAGTAGCATTTTTTTTAAAGTGTGGTTGTATGATCTACAAATAGCCCCTAAGTACTTTAATTGCAGTAGAAGACTCTCTCCACTCCTTCCGTTAGCAACGCCAGCCCATAACCCTGCCCAGAGATTTACAACATACAGTGTTGTGAATGGACCCAAAGAAACGGCCTATTTTCACGGCCTAAAAGAGGTTTTACCTGAAAAAAATACACAGTTCCATTGTTGGCTATAATATAATTTTTCCAGCCCCTCAAAGTGCAGGACCTAACCAACCCAACTCACGTATCCCTCCGTCCAGGGTTAGTGCCCGCCAATCAGCAGTTAGTTAGGTCCAAATAAAAACTGCGTTTTTCCTGCACTTTGAAGGGCTGGAAAAAATTATATTATACACACCATCATAACATTTTCAAGTTTCCATTATGGATCTATTAAAAATTAAACTTTACTAATGTGTAAATATTTTTTTCCAGATGAAAAACAGCCAGAAGGTGATGTTTTCAGACCGTTTTAGTGGAGCAAAATGGCAAACCTGTTTCCTTTGAAAAGGTCTGCAGAAAAGGGTTTCAGGAAAGCATTGTTATTTGTTTTCTATGGTCTTCTCTCTTTTTTAAAGTATTATATCATTAAAAGAGTTGCAGACACACACACACACACTGCTGCTGCTAATAGGACCTATAGGGCAGGATCTCTGGTTGCACCATTATACTTTCAAGATATTAAAAAGAAAACATGCAACCAACAGTCCTCTATTGAAAACATGTGCACACTTACACACAGACCGAGGCTTCACACTGAGACAATGAGACACAGGTGCAACACATGATGGGTGATCAGGAGGTGCAGGGACCTGGAAAGAGACAAGAGGTGATATGAGTAGGAAACACAAAGAGCAACAACATGAGGGACGACCAAAGGATGAGATGTGAGACCCTACCTGACAACTTCAGTCTGACCCGCACAACGTGTAGGTCAAAGGTCAATGATCAGTCACACTGGGTGTGTCTGACACAATATTAGAGTTGAATTGATCTCATGTGTCGTTGAGCCAGATGCCTGTGAGTCATGGTGTATGAAACGACGTGTGTTCAGTGGAGGTAGACCGCTTCATTAGTGTGGCTGGTTAGACATCAGCCAGATGATCGTGTGTGTGTAGAGCAGACCCACTTACCACAGTAACTGATCCAACAAAGATCACGTGATCCCCGGACCTGCAGGGTCGACACGCATTGTTTTCTCTGTGTCAGTCGGAACTCAGTCCAGACAGATGTGGAGGTAACAGCTGCAGGGGTCTGCACGCACAGACCTGTCGCACACATCCACAGCAGAAAACAAGATGGCTGCATAAGGAAGACACTTTATGTTTATTGTATTTGTTTCAACAAATCGTCCTATTTTTGAAAATAGTGTCTTAATATTAAAGGACAATTCCGGGGCTGTATTTTCCTATTATTTTAGGTCTAAAAGAAGGAATCTGAGAATTTTTAGTTTAATTTCTCCTGTTTTGTGGTAGTTGTGTCTGTCCCCGCATCGCCACGGCAGCACTGAATGGGAGCGGATTCCACTGGTTAGGCTGTTTCCATCCCTCAAAGCCACAGACAGCGTCAGATGGCGACTCAAACATGCACCAGAAGTTTATTTACTTCAACAAGCCGACATGTTTGTAAAACTAGATCTAATTCAAAGTCTCCCAGAGTCTGGCGTGAGACCCAAGTTGATGCTCGATGTGTTCAGGTGCAGTCGGAGCTAACACAGGAATATCAACTCGGAACTTGCACCCACTCCCATTCATTGCTGCCGTGGCGATGCGGGGACAGACACAACTACCGCAAAACAGGAGACATTAAACTGAAAATCTTCAGATTCCTTCTGTTAGACCTAAATTGTTAGGAAAATACAGCCTGAGTTGAATTTGTCTGGAATTGTCTTTTAAGGTTACAGTTGCAATTTTTTAGAATAAATTATTTCAAGAAAAGAAGGAAATTATACATTTACAACCAAGTCAAAACATTACAAGAATAAAGTCATATTATATTCCCAGCAGCAGCCAGTGGACCAGGTGAAGGGACAGAGCAGCTGAACTGTGAAGGGTCAGAGCCTCCTGGAGCCTCCCAGCAGACAATGGCTGTGATGGCCTTCTTTGTGTGCTGATAAATACCCAGGGTGATTTACCGTTGCCCCGGGGGTTGTGGTTATTAATTGATTATTATCTCTGAGGACTTACCATCAGCACTTTTTTCTAAACGAGTCAACTTTTGTCTGCGCCTAATTGCTTAAAGAACACTATAGTAGGTGAAAAGGCTGCTGGAGAGTTACCTTAAAAAATGACCCAGAGTTCGATCGCGGTGACACTAAAAACTCCTCCTGACTCTGCTGCTGCCTCCTCTCAGCCACCCTGACACTGAGCAGGGCCTCGCTGAGTTCATGTCTGACAATGTGTGTGTGTATGTGTTTGTCTTTGATTCTGAAATGTTTGATTCTCTTTATTAAAGCAGATATCAAGAATGAGTTGAGGACGGGGATAAGTCCTAAATAGTCCTATTTTCCGACAGCAATCACTAAATGGAGTGAATCAGTGTTGTTTTCATTAACGATGAGTCTTTCGCTGACTCTGCTCTGCTGTAAACGGATGGTCAGAAAACTGTTGCAATGTGGGAACTTATAGTGTTATCCAATGAGGAGTGACACTCTAGTATGATGAAGTAGGCCAGAGCATCAATTCACGGAAAAAACTGTTGAAATATGTTGAAAAAAAAGTTGAAATATGGAGATAAAAGGTTTCTCCAATAGCCTACTTATTGAATTAAAGGGACAACGAGGAGTTTCTATTCGGTTCTAAAACAGTCTCACGTTAATGTGATTTCACAACAACAGGACTTGTTAATGGCTCCATTTTACCTGGATCAAAAGTCGTTTTGTGACTATCATTATTTTGTTATTATTAGTGGTGGCAAAATGCCTTGAACGCAACATTAGCCGAAACGGCCGTGCCGCTGATATCTGCTTTAATGATGATGAAATATTTCGCTGACACCACTTTTTTGGATGGTCAGACGTGTTGCAAGGTGTTGAACTTATAGATCTGCTATTTTCACAACTTACAATAGGTGTGACACTCTAGTATGATGAAGTAGGCCAGAGCATCAATTCACAGAAAAAACAGTTGAAATATGTTGGGAAAAATATATATATAATATGGAGATAAAAGGTTTCTCCAATAGCCTACTTATTGAATTCATTTGTTAAAAGACTAAACTAAAACTAAAACTAGACTAACTAGACCTTTTGGAGTTTGAGACTAAAACATATAGAACATATAGAAATGACTATGTATTTTAGTCCAAAAGACTACGACTAAATCTAAAATGCCTGCCAAAAACGACACTGGAGTGAACAGAAGCTGCATGTACATGTAGAACTAGAGGAAACATTTAACTGCGCCGTCAGCTGCACCTTCTGTTTGTCTTTATTTATCCGTTGATCAAAAAGCAGTCACATGACTTTTGTTTACACTTATCCAGTAAGGGAGAGAGAGAAAAGAAAATATAATTACAGCTACACTGTAACCATATTCATTAATTCATCCATTCATCAGCTTTATTTATTCAGGGGGGCCAATGGAGCACAAGCTCTCATTTCCAATGGCGCCCTGATTTAGCAGTGCCTTATAAATAAACACTACACAGTGTTGCTCCCTTCTAGAGCCACATTATTATAAAGATGACAATGATGGGTCATGAACCCATCACCCGTAATAAATCTAATAGCCGAATGATAAATTGTATCTAGTGGTTTAAGAACAGAGGGAGAAACATGCTTGTAAATGATGTCACAGTAATCTAAAACAGATAGAAATGTAGCATGTCTGCCTTCTAACAGTGCTGAGGAAGACAGGATTTATTTCTATAAAAGAATGCAAAAAGAGGCTTCAGCTTCTTTAAAACTTCTGCAACATGTCAATTAAAAGACAATTTATCATTCAACCAAATACCCAAGTACTTATAACAAGAAACCCTTTCTAAGGCAGCCCCATCCTCTGTGTCGAGGGTAAAGTTATGTTAGTCAACAGTACGTTTTTTTGTTAAAATCATGTACTTTGATTTTCCTGGATTTAAAACCGATTCAAGACTATAGAGTTCTCTGGATTATGCAGAAATCATCTCGGAGATTATTTAGAGCATGTTCAACAACATTCAGTAGTACATGTGACCTCCACTGTCTCAAACAGATATTTCAGACACTGCAGTGCAGTGAAGGTATGAGTTGAATGTACCTGGATTTATTCAGTCATGTTGATAGATGAATATCTGTTAGTGTGGTTTAAGGCAAGGCAAGGCAGTTTTATTATTACAGCCCAATTTACAACCAGTTTGTCTCAAATGTCTTTCCACAGCATCATTACAACATCCTCTGTCCTTAGAGCCTCACATCCACTGAGGAAAAACCCCATAGATAGAACAGGAGAAAGCTCAGGGTGAGCAACAGAGGAGGATCCCTCACCCAGGACGGACAGACGGGACATAGATGTTGTTGCAGACAAGAAAACAGTTTATAACAGAGAATGTGGAAAACATAGAGCTGAGTGCACCCCCAATCGAATGTATTACAGAGAAGCCATTCCTTTGTGTCACATATTACTACTAAATACTCAATAATATAACTTATAGCCTAGGACATTATACAGTCCCTCCAGGATTTTGTGACGTTGCTAAATGTATTGTATGTATAATAACCTGGTTTTTTACGTATCCAGCCCCCCCTTGGATCGCTTTGGATCAATTCGTAAAACTTATTAGAAAAAAAAAAAAATTTTAATCAAACATTGAGCTTGTTCTGACCCTTTTTCCTACGCGAGATTACGCGCGAGGTTTTGACTGGTCCGGATGTGCAAATGAGGTTATTGTGCAGAAAAACATAAACAGACACGGTTCATGCACTAGATTTCACATACCAGCACCAACTGAAACGAGTTTGTTTGAAATGAAGAGAGGAAACACAGTCAGTCCCTGCTTCACTAACACTAACAGGCTGAACAGGTTGACCAACAGGTTTGTTTCTTTCCATGGGCACGTCACCACACCTTTATTATAAAGTTTTCTCCTCCTGTCCCTAAGCCATCCCATCATGCCCCCCCCTGCATGCATCATGGCGGTCAGCGGCATCCTCTTCCTCCTGGTCTTGGTCGGGCAGAAGCAGATAAACAGTTGGTTTCCCCTGTGATGCTGCATTAATCGTTCATTTCATGGGTTAAAAGAGCAAAGTCAATGAGGAGGAGAAATTCTCATCCCATTATCGGCTCAGAGCAAAGTGAACACGTCAGCGATGAAGCCAAGCATAGAGATGATTACTGCGCTACTAGAGCCCCCTCATGCTCCACATTGTTCCAATTACAACCTCCCTCCCCTCTCAGCGGCTGAGGGATGAACCCAGGACGACTGTTAGCGCTGAATGCCACCGTGCAAAGTGGATTTCTTCCACCTTGTCCTCCATTACTCATTGTCATAATGATACATGGCTTGATTAGATAGTTTGTGCTGACAAAAGGGTCCATCCTCACTCTTTTATTCCTGATATCTCTTTCAGGGAATCACAGAGACAAATACATCACCCTGAGTATTGAACCCACATAAATCTTGTTTTAAGAGGCTTGTCTCTGCTCAGATTCTGTCAGACAAAGGCTCAGACTTTTATTTATTACCCCCAATCCTTGTTTGGTTGGCTATTGTGTCTTCACTATAATAATAGTTTTATAGATCAGCAAAGATACACATTATAATCTGTGGTAATAAAGATAAGCTGTAAGGAGGAGGGTGGAGGTGAGGAAAACGCTGCTGCTGCTGCTGCTTCAGGTGTAAAAGTGGCCCCAGAAAAAGAAAAGAAATAAATGTGAAGTCAAACAGCCTTCACCAAACCTCTGACCAAACACACCTCCAAACTGTTTTGACCTGCTGCCCAGCAGGATCCAGATCTTTTTCTTTCTTTCTTTACCATTTTGTGTTAATGCAGAAGCAATGAAGTTGCCCAATGGTCTGGATTTTTTTTTCATTCTTTCAGTTAATTTCATCTTCAACCCTCCTGTTGTCCTTTTGGGTCAAATTGACCCGATCTGTTCCTTCCTTCATCCTTCCTTCTTTCCTTCCTTCCCTTTGTCCTTACTTCTTCTTCCTGCCTCTTTTGATACAATTGACCTGATCTGTTTCCTCCCTCCTTCTTTCCTCCCTTCTTTCCCGTCTTCCCTCCTTCTTCTTGCTTCTTTGAACGAATCTTTCTTTCCTCTTTCCCTTCCTTCCTCATTCCTTCTTTCCCTTCGTCCTTACTTCTTCCTTCCTTTTTCCCTTCCTTCTTTTGTCGCTTCTTTCCCTTCTTTCTTCCTTGAACGAATCTGTTCCCTCCTTCCATCTTTCTTTCCTTCCCTTTTCCCTTCCTTCCTTCCTTGCTTCTTTCCCTTCGTCCTTACTTCTTCCTTCCTTTTTGACCCAATCTGTTCCCTCTTTCCTTCTATCTTTCCTTCCTTTTTCCCTTCCTTCTTTCCTCCCATCTTTCCCTTTGTCCTTTCTGCCTTCCTTCCTTCTTTCCCTTCATCCTTCCTTCCTTAACCCAGACAACTTACCTCCCTCCCCTCAACCCTGAACTTGTCGCCATCAGTTTAAGAACAAAAAGATACTTCCAGCTGCTGCTCTGTTGACAACAACAACAACAACAACACCAGCTCCACTCAGCTCCGGACCGAGCCTCCAACACACACAGCTGAGCGGCATAGGAGAGAAAACCAGGCTAAATATAGATGTTTGGTTGTTGTTTTATTTCACAACCTTTTCTGAAATTACTATACACTCTTCACCAGATTGGTCATATCTGATATATTCTCATTTTGCTTGAAAGTCCCGTTAAAAACAAAGTTGTTGTTTTTTTTTCATTTAATATTATTATTTTTTAGATTGGCCTTTTCAAATTCATATTTCTCACGTTCTTAATTCTTGGTGTTTTAACGCTCCTGTTGGGTCAAGGAAGGAAGGAAGGAAGGAAGGACAAAGGGAAAGATGGGAGGAAAGAAGGAAGGAAAGATAGAAGGAGAGAGGGAGAAGATTTGGTCAAAAAGGAAGAAGTAAGGACAAAGGGAAGGAAGGAATGTAGGAAGGGAAAAAAGATTGAAAAAAAGGAAGGGAAAAAGAAGGAAAGAAAGATGGAGGGAGGGAGGGAACAGATTTGTCTAAGGAAGGAAGAATGGAAGGAAGGAAGGGAAAAGGTGTAGGAGAGAACAGATTTGTTCAAGGAAGGAAGGGAGGGAGGGAAGGAAAAAGGATTGTGAAAAGAAGAAAGGGAAAAGGTAGGAAAGAAAGATGGAGGGAGGGAACAGATTCGTTTAAGGAAGGAAGAAAGGAAGGAAAAAATCATTGTGGAAAGAAGGAAGGATGGAGGAAGTGAACAGATTGGGTCAATCTGACCCAGAACAGCTGCATGTGATGATGAAGGTGACATTTATTAACATGTATCTGAACCCACAGTGACAAACTTGTGTTGAGAGCAGACCTTCAGAGCAGCTCTCCCTCCTCCATCACCCGCTCTGCTCGTTTTTCAGTCTCTGCCGCAAATCCTCCGCCTCGGAGCGACGGCGAGCTGCACGGCCTCAGACTTACTGCTGCTGTTTGTCTTGTGAACGGAGGGGAACATCAATCCTTTGTTTTAATAGTGTCTCATTCGTTCAAATGCCAGCACCACAAAATGAAGCCGTAATTACTGCCCTTAATTGATGTGGTTTTACCACCTCAGACGATACTTCAGAGCCCTGCTCCCCCCGCGCTCTATAGGCCCCGCTGCTGTTGTTTGCACTATATTTCTGCAGCTATTGATCGCTATTATGGTAAATCCGATGGGCGCAATGGAACTCTATCAGCAAAATGCAGGTTAATTATCTCAGGGTCAACCACTTTGCAATCCTCACAAAGAGCCGGCCGTTCTGTCTTTATTGCCTCACATTAAATTGCAAATACAAATTATTATCTGAGCTCCTTTATTTTGCTAATCAGGGGAGGGTTGACAGTCATTAATGGAGGATGACCTCCCATTTTCCACAGAGTGTTATTAGTGAAGTTTTAAACAAGTCAGGGCTGATTTATCGGCTCTTGACTTTTTCTTTGTCATGTAATGTCTGGTGTGGATGAGCAGCTGTCACACTCATCAGAGTCCAGTGCTTTGTCTCTGCATTAAAATAAAACCTCTGTAATGAAGGGAGCGGCGTCCAGCGGCTTCACAGCTGAGACGTCAGGAACTTCTCTGTGGAACTTATATTTCCTGCTGTTAACGGAGCTGTCAGACATTTGACTGGCTCCAGATAAATTGGCCTTATGAGGAGGTGCAGCAGCCTATTGATGAGAGGAACCAAAGTTAATGGAATTGATTGTGGATATTGTTTGCTTTCTGCAGGGACTCCAGTGAATCGGATTCCTATCATGGCCAAGCAGGTGTTGGATCTCTACATGCTCTACAAGCTCGTCACAGAAAAAGGCGGCTTAGTGGAAGTCATCAATAAGAAAATATGGCGTGAGATCACCAAAGGCCTTAACCTCCCTACCTCCATTACCAGTGCAGCTTTCACTCTCCGAACACAGTGAGTACACAACGCAGATGACTGATAACTGCTCTCTGACACCGGGGCAGCTGTGTCCAACATGACTGTCATCCTGGTGTTACAGAGGAAATACTGTATTTTAGGTTAATTGTTTTAATCTAATGAATCCACTCGGATTAAAGGGATACGCCAACATTTTTTTTAACATGACTTGCCTCACTCCCGAGTCCAAAGCAAGCAGATAGACACCATCCTTTCGACTGAGCGTGCAGTGACAAGGGAGATAGAGCCGTATCGCCTGTAATTAGCTTAGCTCAAATGCTGGAAGTGTATGGGTAGTGTTAGCCTGCCTCCTCCTAAAGTCATCAGCAACTCTAAACGGACCGATCTTGGTCTCAGAGCTGACAAAACTCTCCGGTAAGGCATCTTGAGCGGTCAAATGCCGGTAACGGGACGAGATCGGTCAAAACGGAGGGTTCAAGCAAAGGCGGTTTATTTTGGTTCAAGCTAGCTACATCGAGGGTAGGTTAGCTTCCTGTTTCAAAGTAAAAGCACTTCTGTATGTAAAGGGCAACGGGTGTTTCATTTTATGAAAGTAACTGAAAATGTGGTAGTCACAACGGTTGAGTAGCGCCGAATTTGTCCGAACAAAATTGTAAACAGCTGGTATTTAGACAAATTAACGACACACTGCTGATCTAAACGGATACTTTCTCCCCTAAACATGTTTGAAATGTTGATAAAGTGATATATTTACAGTTTAGAGCTAAAATGAAATCAGCTTCTGACTGCTGATTTCAGCTTGGGTAAGAGTCAGGCTAACACTACCCATACACTTCCAGTGTTTGAGCTAAGCTAATCACGGGCGATACGGCTCTATCTCCCTTGTTACTGCACGCACAGTGGAAAGGATCTATCTGTTGGTCATGGACTCGTGAGTGAGGCAAGACACGAAAAAAAAAGTTTTGTATCCCTTTAAAATGAGATTTATTTTCTTTAAAGGACGTGTGAGTCATCATACAGTATGTGCTCTTTAGCTGCTCTGATTCATGCTATAATTATAGTGTTGTGTGTGACCCGACAGTTAAACTCAGCTGACGTCTTTAAAAAGCAAAGTGAAAAATCATCATCTCATTATTATTTAACAAGGATTTGTTTATTGGCTAAAAAAATGTATTAACATTGTTGTATCAATAAGAGAATTATGACTGATTATAGCACCTGTCTGAATATCTGCACATCGAATAGATTTGTTGTTGTTTTTTGTTTTGTATATTTGGATTTGTTCCTCTGTTTAGCTATTTAATTGTTTATTCTTTTAATTGTTACATATTTATTTTTTGCCTATAATAATATATAATATATAACATAATAAAAACACCATGAGTCTGTTTTGTCAGTTTAAATCTGACTGAACTGAGACAATAATGTGAATTTACTGTTCATATCATTGGTGTGTATTTTGTTTTTAGTGTGCGCCTGCTGCCCACGTCCTTTTTTAGCAATAAGAGATTCACCAGAACTTTAAAACTAATAATAATACTGACATAATAATAATGCTGCAGTTTAAAGGTGGTCAATTCATCTTGGTTTATTCTGTTTTCCCAGTTTTGCTCCCACTCTGCCGATGTATTGATTAATGATTGATTGGTCACTTGGTACAAGAGTGGAACAAAAAGCCAAGTGAATGACGAGCTGCTCCCCACTGCAGGTATATGAAGTACCTCTATCCGTATGAATGTGAAAAGAGAGGACTGAGCTCCCCCAGCGAGCTCCAGGCAGCTATCGACAGCAACCGGCGGGAAGGCCGTCGGCAGAGCTACGGCTCGGCCATCTTCAGCTACTCCCCCGTCAGCACCCCCACCCTCCTGTCCTCACCAAAGATCCAGATGTCCCACCTGCCTACGCTCACTCACAACAGCGGCCATATCTCCCAGGTGCCTGTCATCAAGAAAGGTACAGTACGACCACACCAAATGACAAAAAAAAAAAAAAAATCTTTCACAGACAAGAAAACAAAACAGGAAGTTTCTGTTTCCTGATTGGTTGCCACATCTCCAGCTCATCAGCACAACATGTCACGCTGATCATTCTGATTTTTTGTTTTTTTCTGATATGAAACCCAACCTGTATGATTCACAGAGAAAAATACAAGTACGGAAATGTACTCAAAAGGGTACAAACCCTTGTCGCTCCAGGCGTACCTTTTTTAGAGACAATTTTGTACCCACTGGTGCCAGTACATTTTGTACCTTTTCAAGCATCTAAAGGGTATATATTTTAAAAATAATTACTAGTTACTATGTTAAATCATATTAATAGTTGCCTCATAGGTTACATAGGTTATTTACTTAGGCTACTAATTTTTTCTAACACGCAGTCTCTGATAATGTACCTTTAGAGGGTAAATACGTGTACCTTCGGAGTACCTATATGTACGTTTTGCCATTCTGGAACATTTATGTGCCTTTTCTACACCTAAAAGGTACACAAAGGTACTCTAGAGAACAATAATTGGCCCTATAGGCTACAGTAGGACAGAACTGTACCTTTAAGTACAGAAATATCCCCCTTCTGTACCCCTATTTTCCTCTGTGTTGTTAGCTTTATCAGATGAAGCTGTAGTGATGAACCACAGATTTGCAGCTCCTGTGTCTAATTGTTTCAATGATAAATTCCTCACATTACAAAAAAAAGAACAGTTACTGAAATGAGTTAAAACTAAAGTGAAATCTGATACAAAAAGTCCAAATAAAAACCAAACACTAACCAGTAGGCTATATTTAGGCTTTAAATGGAAACAACTGCAGTGATCAGAGTCTGATGCCGAAACAGCAGCCATGCAAATAGCATAATACTAAATGAATCATGTGATTATTTCTGAACATATGGAATAAGACAAAACAACTTTTGTAGAATTCCCATCCACAACAAACAGATTCTTTTTCTGTCCCTCTGGGAGATGATTCATTTCCTCTTACATGAGCGCTGTGAAAGAAAAGACTTGCACGTGATGTATTACACAAATAACAACATCTATTTGAGAAACTGTTGCACGATTACCGAGCCACGTAAGGAGAAGTCATCGTGTTTGCATGTCACAAATTGATTTCGCAAGCGCTGACCATTTCCATCCATTCATACTCATGTAACTTGCGGGCTGGTGCGGTGCTCATACCCCCCCACACACACACACACACACAAAGAGGAAACATCTTGCAGGACTTCCTCATATCAGAGCCACTGATTTCCGAGACAGTCTAATGCAGCACAGAAATTCCAGCGGCTCTTTAATGGCTTTAGTAGCGTGACACCAACACATCACAGTTATTTTAATGTTGTTTCTCTGCAAGGTCACAGCATGAAATAACAGCCAGCATTCCAGTGAACATCTCTCAGCATCCTCTGGGCCCGGCACCAGACGCTGAGTGGACACCAGAACCCTCAGGTGTCTGGTGCTGTGGGGCCCAAAGTCAACTACAACTGTGGCCCCTGTCAACTAGACCACGACAAAGTGTATACTCTACACATTATACTGGAGATCAGTGTTTTTCAACCTTGGAGTCGGGACCCCACGTGGGGTCGCCTGGAATTCAAATGGGGTCACCTGAAATGTCTAGTGATTGATTGAAAAAAATTGTGATGAAATTTTTTTTTTTTACTAATTATTGTTTTTTTAAAAATTATTATTAAAAACACTGCACACAATTTTTAACAACGGTATTCCATACTTTCACTTTCTCGAATATAAATCAAGTTCAAATGGTAATTTTCCACCATGGTTGACAATAAAGATTTATTGTATTGTTAAATGCAGCATATAAAAATATCTGAGGCATTTCTTGATTGGCAGTGGGGTCGCCAGAAATTTGTGATGTCACAATGGGTCACAAGCACAAGCTCTCATACATAACTTTTTGTCTTTCTATGTGAATTGGGACCTATTTTTTGTGTAGTACTGTGTTTTATCTATTTGTATACTGGTATATTTTTTGTATGTTATGACTTGCCTTAGGACAACAGATGTGAATTAGCAACTATGCTAACTCCGACATATTTACATTGATGCTCTGGCTGACATGTTGATTAATATGGAATGTCCTAATCAAATAAATAAATAAAATAAAATAAAATAAAATAAAAAATACAATTGGGAGCCTCTGCTGGAGATAAATCTATGGGGACTCAAAGATCTAAAACTCAAAGCTGACTCCTCCTGTAAGGAAACAGTGCTGGTTTTAATGGTGTGTCAATGTATTTTCCATCATAAAGGAAAAACCTTTAAAGATATTTATAATAATAGTAATAGTATTATATTATAATTTATATATATTATAATAACCCTAACTTAAAAGTGATTAAGCGGGGACATTTAAACTAACAAATCTCATCTACAGTATTACAATTATTTTTTGTTTTACAAGTTTTGTCAAATTGTATGTTTAAATATAGTAGTAGTAGTAGTGTTTATTTGTCCCCGTAGGGAAATTGGGTTGCAGCAGGTCTCGTGACATTTCGTCTAAAAACAGATAAGAACAGCACAATACAACAGATTAAAAAAAACACACAAAAAAAACAGCACGCACAACTTTCACACTCATCATCAGTGAGTCACAATTTGTATGCTTGTCTCAACCCTGACCTGATCAGACCAGCTGAGCAGGCTGTCAGATAATCATAACAGTGACTATCGATTATTAAGGGATTTGATGGCCTGGGGCACAAATATGTAAATGAGGCAATATCTAATGAAATATGCACTTATTTGCATACATTTCCAGAAGAGAAATCTGAACAATGGATAAAAGTACTTTCAAAATTCTTGTTTTATTAGAGACAAAAGTTTTTAGAGAGGAGGATTTTGGATATCTCTTTTTATCACTCTGTAAATGAAAAAATACTGTCCAGCCTTAAAAAGTCAAATGTCTCCATGTTTTTAGGAATAAAATGTTGTATGAATCAGGCTGTGAATGATATATCAACAATCCCCTCTGGAAAAACCTTCAGAATATACAGTAGACAGGAATAAAACTGGAAGGTTTGGTTTCTGTAAGTGCTGCTGGAGATTTCTAGCTCAGAGTCTGAGGAAAAAACAATTTTGAGCCTTTAAAGACTTGTACTGTAAAATTCCACAGATTATTATTGTCAATCATACTTTTATGGTTTGTTGTTGATACGGAGGAAATGACAATTCTTGGAGCCTACATCATTGTTCAGGAGAGAGAGAGCTTTACAATGATACCTGACATGACATGGGTCAGAATAACTTGATGAATGAAATGAAAGTAAAATTGATGTGGATCTTAATGTGGATTTTCTACCATTTCTTTCCTCTATTGAAAGGAGACACGTTAAGGAAGCAAAATATCCCAAAATCTCAAAATTGATCAGTGCACCAAAAAACAAATGTTTTTGCCTGTAGTGTCTCGCTTCAAAAGCTTTGAATGAAAACAGGTAGCAGCTAATTAATTCATGATTCAAATTTCTAAAATAATCCATCCAGCTAAATTATGTTCAGCTCCTGAACTGAATTTGCTCCTGTGGGCAAATCATTATTTTAAATTATCACATTGTGTTAAACCTGTTTATTCACATTTAAAAAACATCAGTAAAAGTATTGTGAGAAACAGTATAGAAGACAATGGAAACAGCTACCGTCAGCTGTACCACAGCAGCTCTGTGTCACTATCTGAGGACAAAGGAAACAGGAGATTAGAATAAATGATGGTGAAATGATTCTATTTCCTGTGAATGTCTTTAATGGAGCAGTTTCTGCAGATGTGTATCTAATCTTCTCCCTCTCTGCAGAGGAGACCATGATGTCCGGCTGCCTGCCCAGCCGGATGGGACTCCCCATGTCTCCCAGCAGCCACCACGCGGCGGCCGTGGCGGCCCAGGCGGCGGCGGCGGCCCAGGCGGCGGCGGCTGCTCAGGCGGCGGCGGCCGTGCAAGCGGCGGCTCTGGAGCAGCTCAGAGAGAAGCTGGAGAGCGGAGAACCACCAGAGAAGAAGATGATGATGGTGGCGGAGGAGCAGCAGCGGATCATGCAGCACGCGCTGCAGCAGAACCTGTTGGCCATGGCAACCCAGCTGCCACTCAACATCAAGCTCAACAACAGAGGTCAGACACACATACACACACACAGTGTGCTAGCTCATTTACACTGCAAAAACTCAAAATCTTTCCAAGAATATTTGTCTTATTTCTTGTCAAAACGTCTAATTTCTTGTCAAAACTAATCTCTTTCCACTTAAAATAAGACTCGTCACCTAAAAATGAATTTGTTTTTAGGTCATTTCATTTGTTTCAAACTAATTTTCACTTGAAATAAGTAGAAAAATCTGCCAGTGAAGTTTTTGTGCTTGTGATGAGGAAGAAAAACTTGATCTACTATAAAAAAAATTCTACTTATTTCAAGTAAAAAATGATTGAAAGAAGTAAAATGTGTCTGAAAACAATCTGCTTTCTAATGTAATTAGTCTTATTTTAAGTAGAATGAGATTTGTTTTGAAATTAGAAATGACATTTTGACTAGAAATAAGACAAATGTTCTTGGTAAGATTTTGGGTTTTTACAGTGTACAATCATAGTAGGATCCATGGTGACTGCATTTTAGAAGTACTGAGTCATTCCTTCACTTTTCCACCACAAGACATGTCAGTGTCGTTTATTTATTTAAAGGTTTAAAGATCAGGGACAATGCACATTGATAAAAACATTTAAACAAATGTAAAAGTGCCAGAATTAGCCAAAAGGCTATTTTACATCTGTTGTCCCTGGACTGATGTTAAAAGTCACCCTAAAAGAAAATAAAATTATTTAATTGTCAACATACAAATAATACATTCAATGATTAAAAAGCTAAATCTGTGGTGGTTAAAAGACAGGGAGCTTGTATTTCAATAATATATTTATATCTAAATGAATCATGTCAATCACAACTGTATAGATATATATTTCTATATTTCAATTAATAATTGCTAATCGCAGCTATATAGATTATATTTTTTACAATTCAAAGAATCATTGTCCAACCCTGTAACTATGTAAGTGTACTTTTTCTGTTATCTACTGGTCCTCCGTCTTCATGGACTATTTATGTTAATTGTTGTATTGTTTTTAGGACTATGAAAGTAATGGTTTGAGAGCAGTGAGACCAAGTAGTCAAACCATGAGTTATATGGGAAAAGATCATTGAATGCATGCACATTAGTGCAGCCTTAGTCAACATGCAACTGCGGATATGTCTACAGTTTAATGCACTTGTAAACCTTTTTGATATGCTGTTGAAAGGTCAGATTGTTATCAATGAGCACACCAAGGTATTTAAAATGTTTGCAGTGAATCTTAGGATACGTTTAGCGACCAAGGATGCATCAGCTGGAAAAGAAGCGAGTGGTCTGGTCACAGCTCCAGCCTCTGAAGGACGTTGTCCCCTGAACTGGGACACAGCTGATAAATGTCTGTGATCAGGTTTAAAGCCTTCAGTAGGAACTGGTGAGAGCCACAGAGGTCAGAGGCAGACACAGTCACCTGGGGATCTATTAAAATGCAGGATGTTATGCTTTCACTTTGAAAGGCTGCACAGGTCAAACATCAGTATTTATTGTGACGCTGAGTCTGATCAGAATCTTTTACAATCAGGACTGAGATGTGATGCGAGCGAGGTGACAGCGTGAGGCCGGCCCGCTGTCAGAAGCAGCTAATGGCTCCAGCAGACAGCCCCAAACCACTAATGTGCACATAGTTCATCATATCACATGTGTAATTTGCGGCTCAGCCCCACAGATGTTATGAAGAAATAGTTGCCGTGGACGCGCAGGCTGCAGCCAGCTCAAGGCTGACACACCATAAGTCACATGTGACTTAATGATAGAGGCTAAAGGAAGAATGAGGGGCCTATCTGCTGGAGTGTGATATCATCTCTGTCTGCATCACTGCCTCTCTCATATTAGTCATAATAGCAGGCTTTGCACTTGATACGTGATGGAGAAATGAGTGAGAATCTCCCACAGGTTAATTCCCACACACAGTGGTCGTCTGACTGTGGCTCTGTCATTTAAAGATTACATCCAAACACTGTTATTTGTCTCCACCCAGATGAGTGTGTGTTTACAGACGGTTTGATATCAGTGTGTGTGTGTGTGTGTGTGTTTGTGTCTTGCTGCTCTCTGCTCTTAAAGGGGAACTCTGTTTTTTTGACACCTAGGACCTTATTTTTAGGTGTAATTATGCTCATATACTCACACAGACACTTGTAGTGCAGCTTGGAGTTCTTCGGACGTTATTTAGATCCAACCAATCATGACCACAGCGCACGGGGGCCACAGCAACGGAGCTTCTACGTAGGAAACTCGCTCATTTCACCTACAGTACATTTAGAGACATACATGAATGGCCAGTGTTATCATGGACCCTTTACCCACTCAGAGCCACAACCCTTTCATTAATAAGGGCAGCCCCAAAAGATGCCAGTTTATATAATGTCTATTTCAGTATGCCATCGCTCCTTGATTTCCGTGACGTACAGCAGCATATGAGACTCAGTTCAAGCTCCAATATACACTCTTAGAAATAAGGGTTCCAAAAGCGTTCTTCTACAAGGGCTGAGGGTCTACCTGGATTTGCTTCTTAAAAACCCTTTCCCCAAAGAAATGGTTTTTTAAAGGTTCTTGGTAACACTAAGGGTTCCAGTAAAAGGGTTCTTGGTGGAATTCCCTGTGTGAGTTCTAGATAAAACCGTAAGAAGTGAGATATTTTCTGGATGAAACCCCCAGTAAGGCTTCTGGGTGAAACCAATACGCCATAAAAGGGATTTTTGTAGAACCTCTCATTGGGGGTTCTAGGTGTAACCTTTCACAGATGGTTCTAGGTATAACCCTTTATGTGTTGGGTTCTGGATATAACCCTTTATGTAACCCTTTAATAACCCTTGGGTTGTAGGTAGAACCCTCCAAAAGGGTTCCAGGTAGGACCTTTAAAGCTGTACAGAAATGGCCGTTTGTCCCGTCTGTCGCGCCGAGTTGTGCCGAGCTGCAACACGACTTTACCCGAGTGAGGAACGCGGATTTGATTGGTCGTTACCGAGCAGGCGGGATATTCAAAGTTTGGGGCGAGTCCGAGCTCCGTGTGTGTGTGCGTGTTTCAGACGTTTGAACGACAGACGACAGATCCAATAGCAGTGGCTTTTGAATCGTGAGCAGGCTGACGTATAATCCGAGCGCCTGCATTGTCCAATGCGGAAAAAAAATACAACACTTTCATCCCGGATTTACTCAAAAATAGAATTTTGCACAAAGTTTGGCCTATAACGTCTGTTAGATGAGTTTTTACATTAATTTTATGACCCAGAGTGTCTTTTCTGTACACCTTTAAAGGTTCTACCTGGAGCGGAAAAAGGTTCTCCTATAAGGACAAGCCAAAGAACCTTATATGGTTCTACATAGCACTTTTATTTCTAAGAGTGTAGAAATATATATTTTCAAAATAATAGCTCATCAAATAATTCCTCTCACCTGGTTAATGTGATAACTGCCTCTGAAATTCACTGCACGGGTTCTAAGACGTCACTTTCACGAGCTCTCATCTGTGAGACGCTAGCGATGTTTACTTTATGGAAAAAAAAACGTAGGCTACGTGATGCATATTTTGATGGACGTGTGATGTGGTCATGATCGGTTGGATCTAAATAGCGTCCGAAGGATTCCAAGCTGCACTACAAGTGTCTGTGTGAGTATATGAGCATAATTACACCTAAAAATAAGGTCCTAGGTGTCAAAAACCGGAGTTCCCCTTAAGACATTTCTGTCACATTTATTCAGCCGAGTTCTCCAACTGTGTTCCGCGATAGGATTCATCCATAACAGACGTGTACAAATGGCTGTAACATCTTTTGACAGTTCTCTGTGGCCAGACCTCTTTAATAAAGCTCTCCTTATCCTGTCACTCTCTGAATTATCACCAATACTCCACCGGGCGCTGCTCCTGCTCCTTCTGTTCCCTTTCTAAATGCTCATATCGAGTTTTTCTCTCTGCTCCTCTCTTGACAGATGATAGACAAGAGACCGCATTGAACCTGTCTACCAACGGCATTAGCAGCATCAACATGTCAATAGAAATAAATGGAGTTGTCTACACAGGTAAATAGAGGGGCCGTTTGCTGATGTAATTGCAGGCAGGAAATTCAATAAGTTATAGCAGCACCCTGGTGCTTAGTCCTCCACGCAATTTGATGTCTTTGCTATAAAATCCATCGTAATGAAGTGGCAGTCCAATAGAGTTAAAAAAGTTAAATATCTCAAAATTGGGCCTGTGGATTTGAGGTCGATGGGGCTTATTGTCTTATGTGCCTGCCTAGAGTGTGTGTGTGCGTGTGTGTGTGCATGTGTGTGTCTGTGCTGTGCATGCATGTGTGTGTGTATGTGTGTCTATAAATGGAGGCAGCTTGTGTATTGCAGTAATTACAGCCACTCTGCTTCAAACATGGACCAGTTGTGTCAGGGTCTGAGCTTCATGTCTGGGTCGGCTTGATCCAACTCATCCTGACACAGACTGACATCATATTAATTAATATGTCTCTGGATTATCCACATGAATCTGCAGGTCTTTGACTCAGATTCTACAGCAGTAGAATCAGATGTTTGTTCAGATAAGTCAAGTCAGTGTTATTCAATCATAGCTTTGTATTCAAGGCTTTTATCTACAAAACAGGAGACTCCTCAGAGATCTCAGACTGATGTTTCTGCAGAGAGACACTCACCAACCAAAACTTGAACACGTCTTAAAGGGATAGTTCAACATTTTGGCAAATTGTCCCATTTCCATAATCCCTGTAGTTTTAGGAGTGGGTTTGTCCCTTTAATTGTCGGTGCAAGCTATTTTTAGAACAGCAGAGCAGAGCCGTGAGCTGCTCAGAGCTATGCTCCGGAGGCTGATGGGATTTCTTGGTTTCCCTCATCAAACTCATCAAATACACAATCCAACAACTCCACAACGCTCTGGTGGACAAGTTGTGACCTGCACATTCACCACACTATGAGATAATAGAACATTACTAGACAAGTAGTTTTGTATTAGTAGTATTAATGTAGTAATGTTCTATTATCTCATAGCGTGGTGAATGTGCAGGTCACAACTTGTCCACCAGAGCGTTGTGGAGTTGTTGGATTGTGTATTTGATGAGTTTGATGAGGGAAACCAAGAACTCCCATTAGCCTCCGTAGCGTAGCTCTGAGCAGCTCACGGCTCTGCTCTGCTGTTCTAAAAATAGCTTGCACCGACAATTAAAGGGAACAAATCTACTCTAGGGGCGCTTTCATGTAGTTTGATCCTATCATAAATTCCACGTGTGAAAGGTGCTGCGGACCACGGTCAAAGACGTGGTCTCGGTCCTGACCGATGAACCAAGGTGTGAAACCAAAACCAACCAGACTAAATGTATTACAATGTAACAAAACACGGACCTTGGTTCGGACTTTTAGGTGTGGAAACACACTAAGACTAGAGGGATTATGATAATGGGCCAATTAGCCAAAATGTTGAACTATCCCTTTAAACACGTTCTAAATCAAACAGAGTGGTTTATCTTAGAAACAGTGGCTACATGTGAGGTCTGATGTTTGTAATGGAGAGGTTTAAACACAGATCTGACCCCAGGACAGTGGAGCTGACTGACTCAGGCCTGATGTTTGCTCCTCAGGTGTCCTGTTTGCTCGCCAGTCGGCCATAGCGGGAATGACGGGGCACCGCGGGAAACACGGCAGCTGTCAGACTCAGGGAAAGACCAGTCCCACGCAGTTCCAGCCTTCCTGCTCCTCCTCCTCCTCCTCCTCCTCTTCCTCGCTCGATGGACACAGAAACTCCTCCCCCTGAGTTTCTGTCCATCCTTCACCTCCTCTCCTCCTCCTCCTCCTCCTCCTCCTCCTCCCATCCCACCGGGGAGGCGATCCATCCTCTCCTCAAAGACACGGCAGTTGGAGATCCCACCATCAGCCCATCTCCAGCGGCTCCTGTAGGTGGCTTTCCATCCAGTCAGATTCCTCGTAGGTCGCCTAGCAACAGATTGAAAAGCAGCAAATTTGTAATTACAGACTAAAAACTTTTGCCCCTCTCCCGACCACGCCCCTCCTCCCCCCCCTCCTCCTGCTCTGAATCAGTAGTGTGTTTCCAGGACAGTTAACCTCTGTGTCTTGCCATCGTCGTTCACGTCCTCAGAGACACTTGTTCAGATTCATGTTGCTCATCGCCTGATGGTTCGACCTGGACGAAGCCAAACAAGGATGTTTGTAAAAAATCTCTGCTCACAGCTGATACCAAAGAACTGAGCACTGATCCTTCACACCTGATGATCAGAGCAGCAGCACAACAAGAGAGCACACGTTAGCTTAGCATCAGAGACTTTACGCTACATCAGGTGTTCCACTGGACCGGTAGATCAGAACCTCAACAGAGTGACGTGCGTGTGTCCATTCACAGCAGAGCGAAGTGTCTTTCATGTAGACACAGTGAAATCAGCAGCTGCTTAGCAATCAGGCAAATAGAAGCAGATTAACAAGGTTAACACATACATGTACAGTAGCTCTGTCCACTGCAAAAATTCAAGATCTTTCCAAGAATATTTGTCTTATTTCTTGTCAAAACGTCTCATTTCCGGTCAAAATTTATCTCTTTCCACTTAAAATATGACTCATTACCTAAAAATTTACTTGTTTTTAGATTATTTCCACTAAATCTGCCTGTGAAAGTAAGTTTAAAGGTCCCATTCTGAAAACCAGGTTTTTTCTGGTCTCTACATAAAGTGATCCTCCCTGAGCCGACCAACTCCTAGAATGAGGAAAGCAAACGGGTCCTGCATGGACTCTGCAGCCCAGCGACTGGTAAAACGCTGCTCATACAGGCTGTTCAGACTCAGCTCCTGTGGTGATGTCACCACGGTGACGGAGTGAGGCCGGCCCCTCAGCGCCAGAAAACGCCTCCCACCTCTATTTCTATGGCTGCAGTGACCAGCAACAAACTCCTGAGCTAAACTGATGAAATAGCCACCAATTTGAAGTCATGAAGTGGTAATAATCTTTGCCGTGTACAGGAACCATGTTACTTAAAGGTGCATTGCACAGAAACAGCTTGTTCTCAGTAGAGCTCATTTGAGACACTTTTAGACAGCCCACATTCAGGACCACGGATCAGTTTGGGCCAATACATTTACAATACAGTTTAGTTGGACGTCTACTTGGTAAGATTTTGAGTTTTTGCAGTGTCCTTGAGTAACTAACAACATGGCTCTAACACGTCCTCTCAAACCAGTCAGAAACCTGTCAGCCCCGGTTTCCTGTGTGTCAGTTCTTAACCATAGTATCAACTCATATGTATTAAAACTATATTTTAAGGCAGAGTCCAGAAAAGACAAGGGGCCACTTGAGCATCACTGACTTCATGATGTTCAGTGGTTCATACCAAAGATTCTAATTCATCAAAGTAGTCAGAGTGGTTGACACACAGAGGACCTGGGCTCCTGGGAGACCAGGTCTGCTCAGTCCAGTTGGAAACTGAACCTGAAAAAATCTAAAGTGCACACGCAGAAAGATCACCAAAGATTTATTACTCACAGCGTGGTCACAGAGCCACTGTTCATCCAGCTGCAAATGTTGTATCATAAAAACTGAATGGAGCCATTTATTCATTACCTTTTCTTTCAGATGATGTCACATGCCAAAAAAACTAAGAAAAAAAGCAAACAGAATCTCTTTTATCACAGTGGTCCTTGGATATATGTTTGTTGTTTTTTTTTAATGCAGTACCAAAGTTGACCACTGGCACAGATGTTAGCGCGCTAGTCAGACATATTATTAACAGCTGTGTAAGTTAGCGTTAGCTAAAACAATCAGTTCCTAAATACACAGTAACCAATCCAATGTGTTGACTGTGTCACAGAGATGACATTATTTTAGTCTTTATCAGGTTTTCTATTTCTTTTCTCTTTTTTTTGCTATGATCACAATAAGTGAACAGTGAAGTGAAAGTCATATAAATTATAGGATAAATTATTTGGGCATAGACGTAACAAAATATATTAAAAAAACATAAATGATTTTAAAAAGAAGCTCATTAGTCAAATT
The DNA here is from genome assembly GCA_030347415.2 of Decapterus maruadsi. NCBI lineage: Eukaryota > Metazoa > Chordata > Actinopteri > Carangiformes > Carangidae > Decapterus > Decapterus maruadsi. The sequence continues at coordinate 1,628,816 of CM064895.1, read as the reverse complement.
GCCGATGGCGAGGGGGGAGGAGAGCTTCCTCATGAGAGAGACAATGACTGTGATGATGAGCGTGGCTCCGGCGCTTTCCTCACTCTGTAGGGTAAACACTGTAATCCACATGGTTGCTCCACTGATGCGGTTGTGGTCAGAAATACTTACACAACCTGCGCTGAGGCTGAGTGTGGCGCCACAGCAGCAGGAGGCCGAGGCCGAGGCTGCGGCCGCGGCGGCGCTGCACACTGATAAGACGACAGAAGCACAAAGCTGGTGCGACGCAGGACAGCAGAGTAGAGCACTTGAGGCCTGTCGGCAGCAGGAGACACCATCAGTGGTTTTATATTGTGAATATGATCCAGGTTTCTTTTTCTTTTTTTTATTTATGCACTTGCTTCTCTTTCATTTCTCTTTATTTTCTGCTTTCATTAAGGTATAAAACTATTTTCTTTATTGTGAAGGGAAATGGTAAACAGTTTGAAGATATTCGGGGTTTTACTGAGTCTGTTAGAGCTTTTAATTGCAGATTTTATTTATTATGTTTTATATTTGATCCTGCTAACGTTGCATTCAGCTCCACCACTTTGTTTGCAACCCCTGTCTAAGAGTCTCCTCGAAAGCAGATACCTCACCAATCTACCTGTATATAATCATAGTAAAGTATGAAAACAAGATATACCTCATAAATTTCATTTATTTTTATTGTACAGCCACTTGAAATCAATGTTTTACTTCAACAAGATCACTGGACTTTTTTTTTTCTCTTTTTCATTTTTTTGTATGATTATACCAAAGAAGGGAATATTTTATTGACACACATCTACCTCATTTGTTATAGACTGTGCCAACGAGCATGTCCATGATCTTAATTGTCAGTGTATCCATGGTGTTTCATATCCATGTGTTTGTGTGGATACCGACGCTTTTCAGTCAAAAGAAAAAAACAGTAGATGATTCTAGAGAATTAACAACAGCAACATGTTCAAAGTGCTTTTTATGTTGGGTGTTGTGCCGGCGCAACAGAGCAGCCTGTGGTGGGACACTGTCAGGCAGAGCTGATCCGGTCTGCATGAGAACCTGAGCACAGAGACGAAGACGGGGACCCACACCAGATCTGATGTTGGTCCTGTTGGGGGTGGAGCCTGAGGGCTGAGGCATCAGATGTCAATGTGGGGCTTATTTTTACAAATACAGTTTAAAGGGATACGTGTCTTGTCTCACTCCCGAGTCCATGACCAGCAGATAGACACCATCCTTTCGACTGTGCGTGCAGTAACAAGGGAGATGGAGCCGTATCGCCTGTAATTAGCTTAGCTCAAATGCTGGAAGTGTATGGGTAATGGTAGCCTGCCTCCACCTTAAGTCATCAGAGACACTCTTCAACAACTCTAAACGGACTGATCTTCGTCTCAGAGCTGACAAAACTCTCCGGTAAGGCATCTTGAGCGGTCAAATGCCGGTAACGGGACGAGATCGGTCAAAACAGAGGGTTCAAGCAAAGACGGTTTATTTTGGTTCAAGCTAGTTACAACGGCTAGCTTGAGTAGTGCCGAACAAAATAGTAAACAGCTGGTATTTAGACAAATTTAACGATACACTGCTGATCTAAATGGATACTTTCTCACCTTAAAATGTTTGAAATGTTGATAAAGTGATATATTTAGTTTAGAGCTAAAATGAAGCTTCTGACTGCTGATTTCAACTTGAGTAGGAGGCAGGCTACCACTACCCATACACTTCCAGTGTTTGAGCTAAGCTAATTACGGGTGGTACAGCTCTATCTCCCTTGTTACTGCACACTCAGTCGAAAGGATGGTGTCTATCTGCTGGTCATGGACTTGGGAGTGAGGCAAGACATGAAAAAAGAATGTTGGCGTATCCCTTTAAGAACACAGACCAACAGGGTGTCAGCATTCAAACGCTCGTAGCTCCACCGCTGATGAAGAAGAGTGGGCGTCTTCCTCACTGTGCAGCGGTCCTGATGCAGACAGTCCAGTTGACTGTGATGACAGTGGCTCCCAGCTGATTACTGGTGACACAGTAGAGCTGATAATATATTGTGTGACTGTATGTATCCATGGTGATGTTGAAATTGTACAAACACAATCGTGCAGCAGTGAGGACAATCCTCAGCCAATCAGATGAAGCTGACTCCTCGGCTGGTGAAGGTGGTTCATGCTTTTTAATTCTCGTGTTTACTTGAAATGCTCTGCAGCAATCAGACGATACGCAATAGATACAGATCCACCAGTCCCTCACACACACACACACACACTCCTGCACTCAGACTGTGACATCATGTCAGAGTTCATGGAGCTGGACCTGGCAGACCTCCATCATTGAGGTTTGATTGGAGGTTTCATTATAATCTGTGTTGGAAGCGTCAACATGTTCCTCCACCGGAACAGAGCTGTGATGTGGGAGAGGTTGAGAAACATCTTGGTACCACCACCAGGACAAAATGTGTGGGGTGGGTTATAATGAGAAGTAAAAGTCAAAGGGATAGTTCAACATTTTGGAAAATTGGCCCATTGCCATAATCCCTATAGTCATACCAAGTGATTTTCAGAACGGTGGAGCAGAGCCGTGAGCTGCTCAGAGCTACGCTGTGGAGGCTCATGGGATTGATTTCTTGGTTTCCCTCACATTCACCACGCTATGAGATAATAACTGAACTTTATGAGACAGAGTTGTTTTAGAGGGAATTTCATGCCAAACCGCTGAAGCCCATTCCCCTCAGGGACCAGTTTTTTGACAAGCTGTCTCTGCATTTACCTCCAAAACAACTCTGTCTTGTAACGTATTTGATGAGTTTGATGAGGGAAACCAAGAAATCCCATGAGCCTCCGTAGCGTAGCTCTGAACAGCTTGCCGCTCCGCTCCGCCGTTCTAAAAACAACATGCACCAACAATTAAAGTTAATGAACCTACTGCTAAAACGATCAGGATTATGGCAAGGGGCTAATTTTCCAAAATGTTTAACTATCTCTTTAAAAACCTGCGAAAATTGTCAACTACATCCAGAGACGTAGTGCTGCAAACTGAGTGAACCTGTAACAGCTGATTGTGTTGAGTTCACTTCCGCCCGTCTCCATGTGTTTCTTTAACTTTGAGCATCAATGTTCACCAAACTGTTTTTATATTTAAAACAGTGACAAAAAAGCCCCCACCATCATCACATCCCTCAGCATTACGGTCTTTACATACATTTAGAATAGAAAAAACTTCCAGCAGTCTGGATGGATCGGCTCCTCCCTCTTCACAGCTCCAGCTGACTTTCCAGCCAGGTTCTGCAGACCTCCTCTCATGGCTCCAGACACAATTAATATTAGTGATAAAGAATCATATAGGAGCAGCCTGAGACCAGCCAGGACCATCGGAGCACGGCCATGGTCCAGGATCAGTATCAGGACTTTCAGTCACTCAGAGGCTCAGAATGTTGAAATGTCCTCCATCCCAGTCAGTACAAACACAAAGTCTTTGGTCTATGATTTCACTGAATTTAGTGAGAGGGGCTTGATGTCACTCGGCAGATCATTGACCACTTGACTTTGTGTCTCTAACGCTCTGACTGTAACAAATCTGTGCGACTGAAACATCTGAGCCTGTTCTGCAGGGCCATCACACGTAGGAGGATGCTCCAGGATCAGGGCTCATTCAGAACCTGGACCTTCCCCAGTCAGACCCCCAAACCCCCCGTACACACTGCTGAGCAATGCCAATCAGTGGACAGGTCAGATGACGGTGGCTGTCCTCAGCAGAGAGTTTGTGAAGCTGTGCTCTGCATGCAGACCAACTCCTCCTGACCCATGTAACCCAATAACATGTTGTTTACTTTAGCTTTAGCTGTGCTGTAGTTTTTAGACACTAACCGCTTTACTCGCTGTGTATAAGGCTTTCAATGTTTCTTTCATTTCCCTTATGTTCATCTTGGAGGAATCCAGTTGCATTATGGGAAAGCTGGATTGTGGTGCTCAGGGGTTGAAATATACAAAAAGAGGTGAAAGAGATTTTCCTGTTTTCCCATTTGACTTGTAGTGTATTTAGAAATAAAATCATGCTTTTAACTTCAGCCAGGTGTCTGTGTCATTCCTGCCGTCACTGACAGCTCCCTCCATCACTGCAGCTGCTCAAACTGGTTTATGTTGGGAGATATTTCTTTTTATAAAACTTTCTGGTTAACACTTAACACTGCAGTGCACCAGACTAGTTGTCAAAAAAAAAACTCCCACGTTTCCCTGTTTCTTTTAGATCAACTGGCAGAGGGAGTCTTAGGTAACACTTTACTTGACGCCTATCTCTAACGCGTTATAATAACCAGACTTATGAGTTATAATGCAGTTATAGTATGGTACAACTAGAGTTATAAACACTCATAAACGATCATAATGCTTCACATAATGCTTCAACAATAATCATAACACACTATAAAGCATTGAATGAATGGATGAGTTTATTTATTTAAAGGAGTCATAACCTGGTTTTTTACGTATCCAGCCCCCCTTGGATCGCTTTGGATCCATTCGTAAAACTTATTAGAAAAAAAAAATTTAATCAAACATTGAGCTTGTTCTGACCCTTTTTCGTACCGCGACTTTATCGCGCGAGGTTTTGAGTGGTCCGGATGTGCATTGTATAATATGTAATGAGGCGCGCGTTGATTCGCCGCAGGAAGGACAGAGCCGGGGGGGGGGGGGCTTGCCTGCATGCAGACTCCAAAACATAAACAGCCCCCTGGTACCGCTTCGGCGATTTCAGGTAGCGGACGGGGCGGGGTTGGGTGGTGAAAGAGGCAAGTAGCCTCCACGGTGAGGTCACCGTAGGAGCAGAATCAAAATCTCGTGCTTTAGGAAGACACACCCTTGTGTGCTATTCCTGTTCGAAAAAAGAGCCGAAGCGAAAAAACGGCGCCGCTTTCAAACTCCAGCTTTTCAGGCAAGTTTCAACTGAGGTCAAACACCAATATGCATGTTTTAACAAGAGAAATGGCGATTTCCGGGTGATGACTCCTTTAAAACAGGGACAGTGCACAGAAAAAAAACATTAATCTTGTAAAACAAGAGAAGATGCTCTGAGCCAGGTTATAGCACAATTGCTAATTTCCGCCTGTAGTCCAGGGACTTGCTCTAGCATTGACTAAATCATTTTTATAGGAAAGTAGGGGTTATTGCGTTTAAAATAAACCATATTTCATGAATATTACAGTACATGTTTTGTGGCTTTGTTTTGATGCTCATTCAGCATTTGTTTGAATTTTAGTCAGGGTTATACGCAGAATAAATTAGTCAAAAAAGATTAGGATACTGGGGGTTGTTGGAGGCCCTACTGGACTATGGGCCCCTAGAATTGTCATGACCCTTCTCCCCTATGAACGGCCCTGCCCCTGGTCACAATGTCTGTTAATGTGAACAGTTCAGCAAGTGGAAGATGAAAAGATCTCCAAAAGGTATAAAGTTGAAGATCACACAATCCCTTTACATTTTCATTTTACTTTTATTTCTACATCCTTTACATTTTTAAAAGTACAGAAAAGGAAAAGGACCCACAGCAAAGGAGAAAGGGTCTGTGGAGACCAGAACCAGTACCAGCAGACAGAACAGAACAGTTAGCATCTTTGTGTTCATGTTGAAAGGATCGATGTCTTAGGTTTGCGAAGTATGAAACCTTGAATCTGTGTTCCTGAGACTGTCATTGATTCAGTGCAGTTCAAGTTAGAAACACTCAGCCTTGGTGTTGACTGATTACTTCACTCATTAAAGGGATAGTTCACCCAAAATTCAAAAAGTCCTCCGTGCCTTCTCTGAGTTACGGGGGGTCCGTGCAGTATTTGTCCATATAATGGTCGTAAATGGATACCACTTTTCTTCGTCCAAAAAGACACACCAAAAAACATCCATACTGCTCGTCTGTAATGTCCCTCTTGTATTGAAGCCCCAACATGAGAAATTGTTCCGCTGGTCAGTGCAAATCTCGAGTGATTTGACACAGGAAGAGCAGTGACCTGAGACACTGGGAGCTTCCGATACAAACAAGCTTAAAATATAGACTTATTCCATTTTTTTTGGAACAATTTCTCTTGTCGGGGCTTCAATACAAGAGGGACATTGCAGACGAGCAGTATGGAGATATTTGGATGTTTTATAGTGTGTCTTTTTGGACAAAGAAAAGTGGTGTCCATTCACAACCATTATATGGACAAATACTGCTGCGTGGACCCCCCTGTAACTCAGAGAAGGAACAGAGGACTCTGAAAATTCTCACAGCTCTTAGTCGACATGAGGGTGAGTAGATAATGAGTGAAATTTGAATTTTGGGTGAACTATCCCTTTAAATAAAATTAAAAATAAACACATCCTCAGAGAAAGTGTACTGCAGGTAATGATGATAGGTTGGGTAGTAGCCTATAGTATGTTGGTTGTTTATTTCTTTGAGTCCTGTTCAACCAGGCTGAGCTTTATGGAAACAGGAGTGATGACATAAACACAGACTGGCAGAGTTTCTCTTTCCAGAAACTATAAAACACAATTAGAAAAAAAAAAAGACGTTTGCTTTCTTTAAAAAAGTGACAAGTGGGAAACTGAAAAGTCCAATTCAGCAAGCACACACAGTTGAACTAATGCAGTTTGGTTGAGTGCAGCATTAAGCAGGTGAAATGGGGTAAAGATTGGTTAATTAAGGCTGAGAATCCTCGTGTAATTAGGAGCAGCAAAGATTAGTGGGCGTCGATGCAGCGACGAGGATTTGCCAGTAATAGACTTATTATTGGGGTTGGCTGAATGTTACTTTATACTTCTGAATAAACAAAAACAAATTAGAAGCAGTTGTCCAATAATGGGTTATCTTGTCAATGGCTGACAGAAATCCATGCCCCTTTAACACAGTGTTAATTTTATGCACCACTGACAAGCACAGTGCGAATCAATAGCACTACTATAAAATAAGGTGAAGCATCAATCTGCAGTGACGTGGTGGATGGAGGTGGATGGAGCTGTGAGCAGACAGACTGAAAGATGTCAGCAGGCTTTCTGGAAGAATCTGCTCCGAACGTAATGAAGCCTGGGCACAGAGTGTGACGTCCAGACAGACTGACACAGCAGAGTAATCAGATTACTTCCCTTGCAGACGTTACGCACCAAATTTCTGCAGCAGGCCGAGTCGGCTCCGCTCACTGACCGACACCGGTTGGCACTGTCAAATGACCTCCTCCAGCCAGGTCTGACGGCTGCTGACTTCCTACAACAACTTGATGCAAACACAATATCCCTCATGGGTGAAACTGATCAGCAGCCCAGAGTAAACATGAGATCAGCCACCATGTTCTTGTCCATTGACTTGACTTAACGCTCTCAGGTCAGTGATCAATGTGCCAGTGAAGAGAAATTAAAGGTATATTGTGTAAGAATTCCTCCCATCTAGTGTTGTGGTTGTAGATCACCAGCAACTCAGTCGTATTTTTCATGCTGCATTCACGTGAAATCGGTTAGATGGCAGACGGACGACAGCCGCTGCAGGTAACAGTTTAAACAAGCCTCTATGTAACAAGTGTTCCATCAGCACGAGGCAAAACAATACACGTGACAATATGTTGTCATGGCGATGTCGTATTGTTGACCTGACCCACGTTTTACCGTCTTTCTCTGGACTTCTGTGACTAAAATGACATCTTGTTTGTTACTGACGGCCGTTTTTCCAACTGCATCTGAATGCAGCATTCACGTGCAGTCCTCACAGTGTTACCATGGTGACTTTTCACAGACGCCACCTGACCTGAGCCGACAGCTCCGGTGTCTCCGCTGAGTTTCCGTGGTTTCCTACCGTCACGCTGCCACTGAAGGTAAAAACATGGAGACAGGACATGGCAGCCAGTAGCGAGCTGACCGTCTCCATGGAGATATGAATGATATGAACTGAAAGGAACACTTCACTTTGTTGATGGGGGGGTTACTGATGAATGAAAAACAGACTTTTGAACCAAATAATCGATTTTCATGAATAGATAACAGGAGAAGTTACACAATGTCCCTTTAAAGTAGGCTACTGTTTTACAATAGAGGAAATGTAAGTGCTGCCCTGGGTGAGAGTGAATGAACCGCTCTTCAAAGACACAGGATGAAAAAAGATGAAGATTAAAAAAACACACGTTTTGAGACTTCAGTCGAAACGCGTTGATCCCTGTAAAATAAAGGATTTTTAACAATACCTCAGAGTGCCCGCCCAGCCGTTAGGCTAAAGGTACAGACACACCAACTCCGTCAACCGACGTTCAGTCAACGGATCCCATTCATGTCTATGTGGAGCAGGAGCTCCGGCCGCGCGGTGCCCATGGATACAGGAGGAGGAGTTGACGGCCCCGTCGCCGTATGTGAATTTGCATAAAGTTCGATAAATTGAACTTTATGCAAATGAGGTCCGTCCAACGCAATGCGTCCGGCTGCAGAAACTTCGTTCAAACTATCAAACCAGGCGGTGTTGGTCAAATATAAATCCAGACTCTGTTACTGCACTACACATTTCCCGCCTCAAATGTTTTCAGAAACATACTTTAGTGTGTCGTTTAACTGTAAAATTAGATCGTTTGTGACCCGGCCGCCATGTTGGAAACGGCAGAGCGAAACTCAAGCTCGGCACTACGTCACATAAACGTCACATAGTCCTGCCCACTCGCCGGAGCGCTCGCCGGTCCGTTGTGGCCGGATCCGTTGCCGCCGGAGTCGGTGTGTCTGCACCATAGGAGCTAGCTTAAAAATTCGTAAATATAAAACATACAAAACGATAAACAAATCACGTCCGGGCTTCTGACTCCCCAACCCCTACAAAGAAAACATAGAAGAAAAATGATATACAGTATAAACTAGAAAAACATAAAAAGGAGGCAAAATAAAAACACTAACAGACAAAGGAAAGAAAGAAAACTCACCTCTCGATAAACTGACTGGAAGAAAAGAGACAGAAACCAACTCAGCATTGCCATTTTATACCGGCGTGGGGTCGCCCAGGGAGGAATGCAGGGGCAGGACGCCCCAAAAGAACACACAGCCCAGAAAAGAAAATGTCAGGTAATGTCAGCAGTATAAATGAGTAAAAACCAGATAAAGATTTAAAAAACTTACAATTTGATGTAACTCTGTTACACTTGCACCCGGACAGTCTCCTTGCTGTGTCTTTTTTATCTTCAGCTTTTTTTCTTTTTTTTTTACCTTTAGGCTACTGTTTTGTTTTGATTTTTTTTAATGTAGTCATAAGCATTCATAGTGTGGCAGGATGAAGGAGGGCCGGGGCGGGGTTTGAACCCTAGTCTCCTGGGTAAGAGTCATGTACACTGACCTTAGCAAAAAGTAGTATACTTGAAGTTCATTTTATAAAGTATGCTTGAGTATAAATATACAGTAAGTATAGCAAGTATACTATGGACCGCATGTACTTGTAGCGTACTAGAAAGGATACTAATTTAATACTTCTTTGGACTAAATTGGAACATTTTAAGTTTATAAAAGTATACACTGAAAGAAATAATTCAAGAGCCCAGTAAATGTAACATTAATATATAGGTAGGCATGCTTAATAAAAATGCTGAATGTCATCATGACGGGTATTTGATTTGACTACATCAAAATTCATTAGTAAAAATCCAACAGGAATCTTTGTGTGAAATATCCATACTAAAATTAAGTTAATGTCTTTAAAATAAATTCATATTTGACTCACAGATTATATTATTTAAATATTTGTAATAATAAATGTATGTTTTCAACAAATTTTTTGAGAATGCACTACAAATATCAATTAGCTTTAAGTATGTGTGATTATCAAACAAGTCAACTTAATTTTATTGGACAGTAACTTAACAACTTAAAAAAATCAAGTAAGCGGAACAGACTATGTGACGTCTTTCCCCTGACGGTTGGGACAGATCTGAAAAATGGAGGCAGGCATGGAGGAGCATGTGGCCGACGTGCTGGCGGGCACAGCGGATTGACTTGACTATCAACTTGACCTAACCGTAAGTAGCTGATTTTGAATGAATTTATTTTCTTATGATAACATTCCTTTGCATTAAATATCAATTTAACGTTACAAACATTACTATCGCGACGAAGCCATTCCTCACCAAAGCTAATTGGCCTTGTTAGTTAACGTTATTTTAATGGCATAACTTATTTGAAACACTGTGTCGAACATGTTGTGGCATATTATAAGGTAGAGATAGTTTTGGCAATAAAATCAAAAACTTTTCTCCATGCTAAGTTAGCCATATTGAGACTAGCTTTGTAGTTTTTCAGACCGCGTGAACGTTAATTCTGGCGCCGGACTAACTCGGCCCGACCCACGGGTTATGGCAGAACAAGCCCCCGGTCTCTACGGTAGCGTGCCGTGTTACCAGCACCGAACTAGCGGGTGTACAAGCTCAGAATGCACTGTTGCACGCGCCGCATATTTTTTTCGAGTTCGGCTGGAAGTAAGTGTCGGTCTGCTTCAGATATCCGCGGGTTTGGCTGTCTTTTGAGCTGCTATAACCGTCGACCTGGTTCACCTGGGCGAGGTGGTCTCGGTCGAAGCGACGTGCACGGGGTTTTGTTGAGTTTATAGCCATAAACTACCGGTATGCGAAATGTAGTCCATGTATGAATTCTCCCAACTTTGAAATGATGCCGTCTCCGTTCTCATCTCCTTTTCTCCGTTTTTAAATTACTATGCTTGAAAGGCATAAATGGAAGGGGAAAATTGTTTCTATGGTGTAAATATTATAAAAAATGAAGTTATAATTCAGATTAAACACGACGAAGGAAATAAATAAGTTGCTACATGTGCTGTGCCTGTGTTTATCATAGTTGTCTCAAATGTTAACGTCTCAGGCTGGTCTCTGTCTTATATTAGCTATATTAATTATCAGTGCAGGTCTCCAAGTCTGTCTCACTCCCTGGAGCCAGTGTGTGTGCAGTAGGCTTTTTTTTTTTTTAAGTTTACAGTGGCAATTCATAGTGACTTGTATGTTTGGTGGTTAGTTAAAGTATTTTTCATGCATTCAAAATATTTTCAAAATCTGCTTTTCAGCATGGGAAAAAATCGCTGAGGAAGAGTGAGTGGAGAGGTAAGTTGTTTGGATTTAGTAGTAGTAAAGCACACCGGATATTTATTATAAATTTTGTGGGAAGATATACTTGCTGTAGCAGGTAACAGAGACTTTTATTGTGGTCACATTTTTTTCTTTTTCCTTATGTTACAGAATCGGTGTGGAAGCCACAGAAGTGCACGTTTTAAGGAGAAAGATCGAGGGAGGACGAACAGCGGAAGGCCACACTTGACCCAGATCACCACGACCACCTTGTTGCATGATCTTTGGCGTGTGAGCTGCTGATGCTCCCTATAAACCCACAGTAAGGTAACAGTGTATGGAATGGCACTGCAAGCTCTGCACATTTGTGGCATCATCGAAAGGGGGACTTCTTAAACATTATCGACTGAAACATGGACATTTTGGTCGTGGACATTATCTGCCTTGTATTCATTTGAACTGTTCATGTTCCTTTAAAACTTGGGGAGGCTTGCGTACACACTTGTATAGAGCTCACAAATCAGAGGAAACTGAAAATTCACAAGATGCGATAGCTTTCAAATGTAAAATTTGTGACTCATGCTTTCCAAATACTAAAGATTATTTTCAACACATTAACTCTCATCTTAAAAGACTAGAGACAATAGAGTGTGTGTTTGATGGCTGTGAGTTCACGACAAACGTATATGGCACTTATGCTACTCATAGAAGTCGAAAGCACCAATCTTACTCATGTGATGACTTGAAGGCTGATGTCATTGTAAAAATTCCAATTTCTACCAGTGTTCAACAGAATGAAAGCCATTTTTCATCACTGGAATCAACTGATGATGTGGAGTTGGAAACTACTGTAGATTCAGATTGCGAAGGACATACAGATGCATACGTGGAAATAATTGGTTCTCTCTTGTTGAAGCTAGAAAGCATTTATAATGTCACAGGTAAATGTTTAGATGACTTGGTGGAACAGCTCCAGTTTATTTGTGCATCGTCATCTCAACATATTCCAAATTTAGTGAGAAATATTTTGACACAGAATAACTGCACTGTTGATGAAAATGTTATCAGTGAGTTAGTTGAGAAATTACAACTGTGTAATCCTCTAACTAAAGCCTTTGCGGCTGATGGTCCCTTTCATTCTAAGTATAAGAGGGGGAAATACTTTAAAGAAAACTTCAATTTTATCGAGCCAGTTGAATATATATTTGATCCACAGGACAGTGATAGCTTTCAATATGTGCCTATCCTAAAATCCTTACAGCAATTGTTAAACAATAAAGATATTGTAAGCAAAATACTCACAAGTCATTCAGGCAAGGCCTCACAGCTTTCATCCTTTAAAGATGGCGAATATTTTAAGTTAAATGAGTTTTATTCAGATGGAGAGCTAAAAATTTCACTCATACTTTACGCGGACGACTTCGAAATATGTAATCCGCTTGGAACTTCGCGGAAAAAACATAAAGTGACAGCCTTCTATTGGGTACTTGCAGATGTGCCTTCAGAATTAAGATCCCAGTTAACATCAATTAATTTGGCACTACTTTGCAAAGCTAATGATGTTAAGAAATTTGGCTATGAAACCGTCCTGGAGCCTCTCTTGAAGGACCTTATTATATTAGAGGAAGAGGGCATTTTTTTCCCTGCCATTGGCAAAAATATCAGAGGAACTGTTTTTTGTGTTTCAGCAGATAATCTAGGGGCCCACGCTTTGAGTGGTCTGGTGGAAAGTTTTACTGGGCATTACATATGTAGATTTTGTATTGGGGACCATTCAGACTACCAGCAAAAAGAGGTGCATTCTGGATTTTTTCCACCAAGAACAAAGGAGAATTATGCATCACATGTTCAAGCTGTAAAGGAAAACCCTGATCAGGGACATTGTTATGGTGTAAAGAAGGTTTGTCCCTTAACAGAAAAATTGAAGCATTTCCATTTTGTGACAGGGTACCCCCCAGATGTGCTCCACGACCTCTTAGAAGGAGTAATACCATTGGAGTTAGCACTATGTCTTAAATTGTTTGTAAAAAAGCAGTATTTCACTCTGTTACAACTGAACAATTTAATTGCAGAGTTTCCATATAACTGGACCGACAAAACTGACCGCCCTCAACCAATCCCGCTAAATCTTTCTTCTCGCAGATCTATTGGCGGAAACGCACACGAGAATTGGACACTACTGAGATTGTTACCATTCATAATTGGTACAAAGGTGCCATTCACTGAACCCGCTTGGCAAGTTCTCATGACCTTAAAAGACATTACTGAACTCGTGGTATCCCCTGTTCATACCGAGGACAGTATTAGTTATCTCGATAAATTGATTTCTGAACATCGCCATAAACTGTTAGAAGTGTTTCCTGACTTTAAGTTAACTCCGAAGTTCCATTTTTTAGAACATTATCCGGACATGATAAAATGCTTTGGGCCTTTGGTTTGTGTCTGGACGATGCGCTTTGAAGCAAAGCATAATTTTTTCAAGCGTACTGTCAGACACACCAACAGTTTCAGAAACATTCTACTCACTCTCGCCACAAAGCACCAAATGATGCTAGCTTATCATTTACATGCTGATGCTTTGAAACCTGCATTATGTGTGAGTAAAGTAACTAGTATTCCATTGGCATTGCTGCATGAAGAGATACAGGAGTCTTTTAAAAAAGCATATCCAACACAAACCACAGTGGAGCTGACAAGTGCACTGTCATATCATGGAACCAGATATGCAGTTGGGATGATTCTACCCCATGGATCTACCGGTGGTCTGCCCAATTTTGTGGAGATTTCACAAATTGTGATTGTGGGCAGTGATCTAAACTTCATTGTTAAGTTGCTCAACAGCTGGTATTATGAACATTTTAGGGGGTTTGTTTTGGAGCACTCTGGGAAGGTGACCCTGCTGGGCATAGAGCAACTTAGTGATACATACCCACTGACACCATACTGTGTGGGAGGGAAATGCATGGTCAGTTTAAAACGACATGTTATTGTCCAGTATTAGGTCAGTAAAAGCCTTAACTGTATTTGTTTTTGTACAGATGGACCCTGTTGTTGTGAAGGTGATTATTGATCATCATAGTGAGAAGCTCACACTGTCACCAGGGATTCCAGATACAGTGGAGCAATTGCATAAGACTGTGAAGGACACATTTCAGATTCATGAAGAATTCACTCTTCATTACCTTGACGAGGACTTTGGAGATTTCTTCACAATTCATTCTACTAAGGACGTTAAACATAAGGGTACAATCAAAGTGGTTGTCATTCCTTCCATAGTGCTCACAATAGCACCACCAGAGACTGAAAATGTGGCAGATGTAAGTGATGTGAGTGACACTTCCAGCTTTACTTCAAAAACGTTGCCTTCACAGTCATCCTCTAGTTCTGTAGACTACCAGTCAGATGGCTCATCAGTGTCATCACACGATACTATATTGTTGAGCCCTGAACGGGCATTGTGGCCAAGTGAAGTTGAGATTCCACTTTTTTCAGTTGCAACAGAGGCAGTACTCAGGAATGGAAATGAACTGTTTTTGAAAGATGGCACTGTCCTCAACAACACCCGGGTCAAGTCTGAAATAATGGAAAAGCTGGCAGATTACATGTACATTTACACTGCCTATCCCACAGGCCTTCAGGTTGGACAGGTTGCAGAAGCCTTAGTCCAAAAACATCCATGTCTAACAGAACCCGGAAGTCGCAACGGATGGATTGGATGGATGTACAGCCTCAAATACAAAATGGGCAATTATAGGTCCAAGTTAAGAAATCTTGGATTTCCTGAAGTCACGTGCAATTCTCTTAAAAACAAACGTCCGGGTGAGAGGAAACCAGCCCAAAATGTAAAAAAGGCACGCAAAGGGGAAGTGATGTATCTCCCACATTATCCTTCAGGAGAAAGCTCTAAAGAACAAGAGGCACAGCGGCTAACAATCCTGTCCGAATTAAAGACGAGAGAGAGGGCGACTGTCAGCCAATTGATGTCCAACACTTTTGCTCATAGAAGACAGGATGTTGTCAGTCTTCAACTGAGCATCAGAGAGATCAAAGAAAGGTGGCCTGCCTTGTTTGACGTGTCACAGGTGAGATTAAAAATCTGTACAGTTTAATGCAAATGCACCTTAGGCAGCTTGTTTAAACCCAAGTCTATAAATTGGGCCTTGTGCTTTTGTTTTGTCTTTTTTTCAGGTCAACGCTGAGTTCCACCGAATTACCACCGTAAATCTTGAGGCCAAATTCATGTTCAAGTTGGACCACTACACCCCGAAACTGCTTGCCATCTTCCAAGCCAAGAAAGGTGCTGCTGCAGAGAGACATCGTGCAGAGATGGATATCCTACTGCAGGTATTTTTGTTTACTCCTCTGAGATCATTTTCCCCCCACCTTTGTTACTCTTCTTTTCCACCACAGTGTTTCTCAATCTGCTCTAACCAACTATTTATTCTTCATATACAACAACATACTCTGCCTATTATAATGTTTTACTGTTTTTTCAGTGTAGTCAAAACTGTTATAATCTTTAAAGTAGAAAGGCCAAAATGTACACTGAGTGACCACTGTATCTTGTCAGCTGTTGTTTTTTTCCCTCTCCTTAACAGAGTGGAATTCCCATTGAGAAAACTAGAGAAGTTGTCATCAGATGTCTCATTGATCACCTGGGAGAAGATGTCGGTGCCTTAATCAAGGAGTTTGAGGTGAGTGCAAAAAAATACATTGTCAGCTGCACTTTGCCTTTTTGTGTCTATTGGAAAGACGGCAACATTGCTCTTGTAGCTTATATCTAAATCAGATTGGATTTAGCAAACCTAATACATCAAATATTATCTAGATCTAAAGTAATTCCACATTGGCATGCCATTCAATTCAAATCTATTTATTTATGTAGTGCCACTTAACTTGTGTAATCTCAAGGCAACAAACTTTAAAAGAAAAACTTTAACATGAAGAGACATTGGACATAATTAGGACTGAGGCATGTGGTTGAGGGGGGACAACAGAAGGAAAAAAGGGCCTGGTTGAGGGAACCGTCAGCGGAGAGGGTCGGTTGGGTGGGCAGTTAGTTCAGGGAGGTGGAGCTCTCGAGGATCTGTGGAAACAAAGAGACACCAAGGCCAAACTACAAGTTGAAACATGTATGAGGAGAGGGAGAGGACAGGAGGAGAAGAGAAAAGAGATGGAGGAGAAGGAGAGAAGAGAAGGTGAAGGAGAGGACAAGGCTCCACACTGAAATGGTCAAAAACTATTTGCTTACCCTCTCACACACCTGTTGGTCGTCATGTGTGTCTTACCTGTATACTTTTATAATCATAATGCCCAACCTAGTGGCCAAACATAAAAACTACATATGGTGCCAACAGATCACTTGATTTAATTCAATATCATTCTGACATTGTTGACCTGGATTAATGTACAGATACCTTAATTAGTGTTTAAGTCATCATCATTATTATTTTCATGGGTCTATTCATATAATTTAATAAGTTGTGCTTGTTAAAATAATAGACAACTTAGACCATGATGTTTGTATAGCTTATTTTATGTAGTTCATCATTTATGTTGTTCTGGTGACACTGCCTGCTCTAACCACTTTCATTTACAATGTCTACAGACTTCTGATGATTCAGCCATCGATGTGGAAGAAGAGCTGGGAGCAGAGATGATGGCTCTGTACCTTGTGAAAAGTGCAAATGAACAAATCGGGGACGTAGGAATCGTCATCGAGGGTTCCATTGTACTCAACCACCTTGGGGATCTCAGCAGAGCCTGCTGCTACTTGCTTGGGCTAACTTATGCCTTGGATCTTAAATACCCCAAAACTCTAAAGTACACTTTTGAAGTATTTCAGAAGATGCTTGTTGAAGTGGATGCTGGGAACCTGTCAACAAAGGTGCAAAGACTGAAAAACAACGTGATGATATAGTTATCTGTTGAGTGAGCACAGCTGAGACTCAAACCCACGAGAACTATGCGTGTAAGGCAAAAACAGACTGTACCCATTGCACATTTACATTGTGTCGTGGTTTATCATTCCTGAGCCACAAGACTGGTTACTGGGCATTACATATGTTGATTTTGTATCGAGGACCATTCAGACTAACAGCAAAAAGAGGTGCATTCTGGACTTTTTTTCCACCAAGAACAAAGGAGAATTATGCATCACATGTTCTGTGATGTGCCCCACGACCTCTTAGAAGAAGTAAAACCATTGGAGTTAACTTGTTTGTAAAGCAGTATTTCATCTGTTACAACTGAACATTTCAATTGCAGAGTTTCCATACATTTGGACCGACAACACTGACCGCCATCCCACTAAATCTTTCTGGTCTGGTGGAAAGTTTTACTGGGCATTACATATGTAGATTTTGTATTGGGGACCATTCAGACTACCAGCAAAAAGAGGTGCATTCTGGATTTTTTCCACCAAGAACAAAGGAGAATTATGCATCACATGTTCAAGCTGTAAAGGAAAACCCTGATCAGGGACATTGTTATGGTGTAAAGAAGGTTTGTCCCTTAACAGAAAAATTGAAGCATTTCCATTTTGTGACAGGGTACCCCCAGATGTGCTCCACGACCTCTTAGGAGTAATATCATTGGAGTTAGCACTATGTCTTAATTTGTTTGTAAAAAAGCAGTATTTCACTCTGTTACAACTGAACAATTTAATTGCAGAGTTTCCATACATTTGGACCGACAACACTGACCGCCATCCCGCTAAATCTTTCTTCTCGCAGATCTATCGGCGGAAACACACACTAGAATTGGACACTACTGAGATTGTTACCATTCATAATTGGTACAAAAGTGCCATTCACTGAACCTATGTGGCAAGTCTGTCTCTGCACAGACTGCGCATCTGATTTTTTTTGTAATTTCATATTTACATTTTGTTTTGGTTTATCATTTCTGAGCCACAAGGCTTCAATTTTTTTTTTACTTTAGAGTGTGGAGGCTTTTTCTCCAGAAATAACTTTGTTCTTCTAAAGGAAAAGTTTTTGTATTTTCAGTTTGGAGTATCTTGAAATGTGAGAAAAGCACAAGAGTTGACCATTGTATCGTCACATCTAAACATGAAGCCACATACTATATGCTGGAGATTATGTTTGCCCTTATGTTACAGATTAATAGGTGTAGCTATTCATCAATGTGTTTAGTGTTAAGATTACACCTAGCATTAACATTCATCTTTATCTTTTATCTTTATGGCAAGAAGTATTTGTTTGATCTTGAAGCAGTTTCAAATGTGCAGCTGTAAGTTGTGTCCGCATAACTTGAGTGTTCAGACAGACGGACAAGGTTGGTGAAATATTTGTTGGTGATTGAGATAGCAAAAATCACAGTTGAATCCCTCTGTTGTGATACAACTCCAGTTCTCGTGGAGAATTTTGAAGAATGGGGGGTGGGAGTGGGGGGCTGTTAAGATGCACTTTTGTTTGATGGTAGTATGTGCAGATGTTGGGGGGGGAAATGTAACTTTCTGTGGGAAAATTGTTTTAAATAAACTTCCTTTTTTGTGAAGCCTTGGTCATATTCATTTATAGTACCTACTGAATATACTCAAATAAAAATAAAAACAAAAAAAATCAGTCAGTACAACACATTTTTTTAAGTAAGTCATTGGCAAATTTGCAAGTATATCCTATAAATGTTTTCAATTATATTTACTTAATTTCTTTAGTTTTTTTACTCAGGTTTTTCCATATGATTAACACAATATTTCAGTTACATTTACTTAATTTATGTGGTATTTGAGCCTAGTCAATTCATTCAGACATACTTGAAAATATTACTCAGATTTACTCATGATTCATGTTTTGATTTAACTGATTTGAGAGCTTTCAAATCTACTCAATTTCTTTGAGTGTAAAAATGTTTCACCAATTGTATTAAGTAATATGCAGTATTACTTTTTAGAGTGTACTTTATAGGTCATTTTAAGTTTACAAAAGTACACTTTCAAGTATACTGCCTCAGTTTTAGTATAAAATGAGTATACTGTAGTATAAACTACTTTTTGCTAAGGGTGACAGCCAGGGCACATGATCAATTGGAGGCAGAGTGACAGGACCGTCAACTGTCACATCTCTCTCCCTCTTTTCACAAGCACATCCTCATGCTCCACGCAGGCTGCCACCCATCAGGAATCCATGGACCCACCACTAGTGCTACATATGTGCAAACCAGAGAAGACGGAGGTCATGAAACAGAGCTGGGGTCATCCTCTGAGATGTCCTTCCATCCTCCAGCTGAGCTGACAGCAGCTCTTCAGTCTAACACCTCCAACCACTGTTCTCATAAGGAGTGAAGCACAATGCTGAGACAACAAATGGAAAACTCTGAGAGGTTTAGAGGGTCAAGGTTCCTCCAAGTGACCTCCAGCATGAAGGCTCTGGATCCTCCCCACAGTCAGAAGACTTCAGTTCACACTTAACAACAGGAATACAGAGTCTTCCAGGAGAGGGCTCAGTGTGGCAGAGGTGGATCAAGAGCTTAGACTGCTGTTAATGCTGCACCTTGTAACAAGATTCACAAGATCTATAATCTATCATTTCATTTCCTCTTCTCTCTGGAGAAGCCAATCAGAGGAGAGGGAGATCTAAACCTCTCTTCTGATCGACTGTTTTTATGATTGATCCAATAAAAAATAGAGCAGATATCAAATACTTCATGGTTGGATGGATTCAGGTGGTCCTAACAGCTAGGTTTTAAGGATTGGAATACAGGCCGAATACAGCATACAGATCCTGGACCTGCTTTATAATAAAAATACACATGGACATCCAGAAATATGGGACCATCAAGTCTTTATTCATATTTTTTAAGTAGCCTATATTTTGGGGCTTTTATGCCTTTAGGTTGGGCTTGGGATGATATGAATAATGCTTATAAATAAAGATTCATATTTGAAATGACAATAATTATACCCAAATCCTGTCAAACCGACTCTGGGCCAGATCAGCATTTACCCACATACGTTACCTGCATGCCACACAGATACCAAAATAATAAAACAATGCTGTATGACGTCACTGCAGCACCTGCGCCCCGAGCCCCCACCTGCCTGAAACTAGGCACAACAGTAAATACATATATTTACTGTAAATATATGAATAAATATTGTGAATGTCTGAGCTGAAGTAAGGTATTTTATTATATTTTATGTTCTGATAATAAATGACATAAGGCCTTTTTAGTAGGTGAGACAACTGTAATGTTTATGGTGTTATTTTATAGTACATTTTGCAATTATAGCAATGCTGTCCTGAGAACACACCATCCGTGTTAAAGGGATAGTTCACCCTAAATTCAAGTTTGACTCATTATCTATCCGTTCCTTCTCTGAGTTACGGGGGGGTCCATGCAGCAGCATTTGTCCATATAATGGTTGTGAATGGATACTTTTCTTCATCCAAAAAGACACCAAAAAATTGTTCCGCTGGTCAGTGCTCTGACACAGGAAGAGCAGTGAACTGAGACACTGGGAGCTTCCGCTACAAACAAGCTTAAAATATAGATGTATTTAATTTTTTCGGAACAATTTCTCATGTGGCTTCAATACAAGAGGGACATTACAGACGAGCAGTACTGTATGGAGATATTTGGAGGTTTTTTGGTGTGTCTTTTTGGACGAAGAAAAGTGGTGTCCATTCACAACCATTATATGGACAAATACTGCTGCGTGGACCCCCCGTAACTCAGAGAAGGAACGGAGGACTCTGAAAATTCTCACAGCTCTTAGTCGACATGAGGGTGAGTAGATAATGAGTGAAATTTGAATTTTGGGTGAACTATCTCTTTAAGATGTTCTACAGTCAGATCAGTGCATGAGAACACACAGACAATAACTGAAGCAGTAGGAAATAAATGACATTAACAGTACACAGTGTGTGTGTGTATGTGTGTGTAAAGGTACAGGAATGCTGTCAGTCCAGGCGCTGAAGGCCGTGACTATCACCCGCAGCCTAAAAACAATTGTGTTCTGTGACATACAATACGAAGTGCATTGTGAGCGGCTGAATGCAACATTTCACCAGCAGCTTTGTGTGATATGAAATTCTGCGTTGCGGGTTGTGGCTACATGAGGAGAAAAATGGAGAATACATTCCTCCTCATCATCCACATAGTTTTAAAAGTCAGTTAAGTAGCAGTTCATTGAGACATTGTAGCAGGACTTCACACATCTCTCACGGACTGGATCGGTTGCTGAGCAACAACTCGGCACAGCCACGGTTCAGGAGCAGATCAGGTTTCAGGTCTATCTGCTGCTCTCAGTGTTGAACACAAGGCTCAGATCTAATTTATCAGAGTGATCCAAAAAGACAAAAGCAACAGAATCACTTCAAAGGAAACCTGATCGTCTCATTCCTGCTCCCCTCAGAACAGACCAACATCCAGCCCCTCCCACTAACATCTGCCTATCACCCAGATGTTACATGAACAGAGTTGGTTGTATATCAGTTCTTCAACTAAACATGATCTAAATCTTTAAAGGGATAGTATATTTTTTTATTAAATGGGGTTGTATGATCTACAAAGAGCCCCTAAGTACTTTAATTGCAGTAGAAGACTCTCTGCACTCCTCCCGTTAGCAACGCCAGCCCATAGCCCTGCCCAGAGATTTACAACATACATTGTTGTGAATGGACCCAAAGTAGCGGCCTATTTATAGGTGCTTATGTGCTTCCTTCAACTTCCTGAATGAGAAACCCTTGTTAATCAACCTGATGATTTATAGTGTTTGAAATGTTCTGTTGATTGCTTGTATGTCTTATGTTGTTCTCCTTCTATGTCAGTTTAGATGTGGATGTATACTGCATTACTCTGATTTACATCACATGCGTTTTTTCTGTAAGGACCGCCCAGTCACGTGACCTTTTTCTATACAGGTTACTTGGCGGCCATTTTATACCAGCCCTGATGAAGGCCAGTGGCCGCAACGCGTCGGCTCGGTTTTAATTACTGTAACTTGTTTGGCCATGCTGCATTAAAGACTTTTTAAAATCACCTCCCTACTCTGAGTGCCTCAGTTCCTGCTGCAATATACAGTGTTGTGAACAGACCCAAAGAGTGGCCTAAAAGAGGTTTTACCTGGGCCAATTTGCCAAAATGTTGAACTATCCCTTTAAAGGAATAGTTCACCTAAAAATGAAATTCAGTCATTGTTGACTCACCCTCATGCTGATGAATACTTCAGAGTAGTTTTTTATTCCTCAACCCAGGAGGGGGGTCCAAAACTTTATATGAGAAGAATAGGGCCCGACACAAACGGGTCCATAAAACTACACAAAAAACATTTAAAGGGATAGTAGCACTTTTTAAAAGTGGGGTTGTATGATCTACAAATAGCCCCTAAGTACTTTAATTGCAGTAGAAGACTCTCTACACTCCTCCCGTTAGCAACGCCAGCCCATAGCCCTGCCCAGAGATTTACAACATACAGTGTTGTGAATGGACCCAAAGAAACGGTAAAAGAGGTAAAAGAGGTTTTACCTGAAAAAAAGTACACAGTTCCATTGTTCACTATAATATAATTTTTTCCAGTCCCTCAAAGTGCAGGAAAAACACTGTTTTTATTTGGACCTAAAACCTCTTTTAGGCCGTGAAAATAGGCCGTTTCTTTGGGTCCATTCACAACAATGTATGTTGTAAACGGGAGGAGTGCAGAGAGTCTTCTACTGCAATTAAAGTACAACCCCACTTTTTAAAAAAATGCTGCTATCCCTTTAAGATGCTGTGCACATGTGACAGTTAACTAGTCAATTTTGAACTAAACTGACAGTTCGGTTTTGTTTTCCAAATAAATAGAATCTCCCTTTACCACAAACATGAGTTACATTTAAAACTCACACAATGTTTAGCGTTTATTCTATCACTAAACAATGCGTCATGCGCCAACTATGAATGTCTTCAATGCACTCAGACAACTGCAAATGATTGTCACTGTCACACTTTTCCTTCTAGTGAGGTATGCTTAAAGGGATAGTTCAACATTTTGGCAAATTGGCCCTAGGAGTATAGTTACC
Source organism: Decapterus maruadsi (assembly GCA_030347415.2). Classification (NCBI taxonomy): domain Eukaryota; kingdom Metazoa; phylum Chordata; class Actinopteri; order Carangiformes; family Carangidae; genus Decapterus; species Decapterus maruadsi. The sequence goes on along the minus strand of CM064895.1, from coordinate 1,605,755 downwards.
TTTATTTGTCGATGCAAGCTATTTTTAGAATGGTGGAGCAGAGCCGTGAGCTGCTCAGAGCTACGTTATAGAGGCTCATTGAATTTCTTGGTACCCCTCATCAAACTCATCAAATACACAATCCAACAACTCCACAACGCTCTGGTGGACAAGTTGTGAAGTAAATACAGAGACTGCTTGACGAAAAACTGTCCCTGAAGGCAACGCGCATCAGCTGTTTTGCATGAATTTACCTTGAAAACAACTCTGTCTCATAATGTTCTGTTATTATCTCATAGCGTGGTGAATGTGCAGGTCACAACTTAATTATTGGAGTTATTAGATTGTGTATTTGATGAAATCAAGAAATCCCATGAGCCTCCGTACCGTAGCTCTGAGCAGCTCACGGCTCTGCTCCGCCGTTCTAAAAATAGTTTGCACCGATAATTAAAAGTAACGAACCTACTCCTAAAAGTATAGGGAATGGGCCAATTTGCCAAAATGTTGAACTATCCCTTTAACTAGTCAGTCCCAGTTTGTGTCTCCCCTTTCAGTTAGCAACTCATTCTCCTGAAAAGGTTTTATGTCTGTATTTTTGTTTTGACCATGGATTGTTAATAAAGATGGACGTGGCGTGATGACGTCACCCACAGGTTTCTGCAGAGCTTTGGGAGCTAATGGGAGCAGGGGGGTGGAGCTGAAAGTTCCGTCCTTGTTGGTTTGTGACAATGCTACTCACACACCTGTCACTGAAAGAGGCTTAATTGAGAAAATATATCAAAAAAGAAAAGAAAAATTCACCTCTGTAGAGTTGTCACGAAGGAGGAAATTAGCTGTAGAGACAAAAGACATTTGAACGTCTCGGTTCTTCAGAGTTGACTTGACTTCTCAGCCCTGGAGGTTGCTGCTTGGTTTGAATGGACTTCCTGGGAAAGATCCAAAACAGTGAAGAAGAATATGGCTGAGACTTTCAGGACTAATGTAAATGTTTGAAATGGTTCATTTCAAAGTGAGATGAGTTTACAATTATTCTTAAGTGTCTAAATACTTGTGTTGAATCTGTTATTTAAACTTTTTCTTGTCTTCATTTTAGAATTGAGTTAAGACTTAGAGACTTAGAGTAACAAAAGTGAAAGGATGTAAAGACTCTCTGAGTGAACTGCAGGCCACAAATGGAAGTGTGTGTCGTCTAGTCAAAATTAAAGTTGCATCAGTGGATTTAACATTTTTATTTCCTACTTTGCATTACAAATCTGAAGAGGAGCTCTCGCCACAACACCTGATATAAGTGATTGTTTGAGCGTAAGCAGCACTCAAACTCCTGTGCACCTGCCAGCCTATGTCCACTGGACTGGAGGATATGGAACATTTAATATGCAAATAAGTGAAAAACACACAAAGAGGCAACTGGAGCCTGGTAATGATGAATGTTTCTGCAGCTACACTGCAGACAGCCTCACAAACACAGCTGTGGCTCTGCTTTGCCTGACAAATAAAGCCCGGTCATGGTTGCTGCTACTCCACAACACGACGGGCAGCACAATGACAGCAGGCAAACACTCGTCTTAATCAAGACTCTGTCTCTGCCTCTTGCTGGAGCTGAGGCTAATGCAGACAACAGGTATTAACAAACTGCAGCGGTTTGTTTTATGGGACCAGAGGGCAGAATAACGATGGTCATGGAGAGTTAATTAACTCTGGATACACAGTGATTGGTGATGAAGCTGAGCCGGGGTGATTCACTGACCTACTCTGGTCCAAGGCTTCAAGGCCTCAGTGCTGGGTGTGGTCATAGTGTTCTCTACATCTGTGCACGCACACACAGGTGACATCAAGGTGTACTAACATCAGACTGGATGTTTCCATCACTAATGAGCATCATCTTAACTGATAATTAGCATTTTTTACAATCTGGACCTTATTTCTAGCATAAAATACGATCATTTCCTCACCCAGATAACTTTGGTGTCATTCTGATGAAATGAGCTCCAGCCAAGATGTTTAATATGTTTAAAAGACACTCAAAATGACACTGAAATGTTAATTTACTGTTTTCTATTTTTATATGTATTTGCGGCGCTTTTTATCTCCCGAACCGGATGTAGGAAGTACAAACGTGAACAGAAGTGTGTGCATTGTCTCACGGCCACATCACTGCAGTTAATGTCTCGGAAAGCAAGTGTTACACATTGTTTACAGGTTTGATAAGATGCGTTCATATCTTTTATGGGTATTTTGTGTATAAAAGTATAATGCCGTGGTTGTGTGACATATACTTACCTGCTAATTTGCCTTGTTTTCTAGCCTGCTGTGCTAATACCTGTTGAGTTAAAGGGATAGTATCATTTTTTTAAAGTGTGGTTGTATGATCTACAAATAGCCCCTAAGTACTTTAATTGCAGTAGAAGACTCTCTGCACTCCTCCCGTTAGCAACGCCAGCCCATAGCCCTGCCCAGAGATTTACAACATACATTGTTGTGAATGGACCCAAAGAAACGGCCTATTTTCGCAGCCTAAAAGAGGTTTTACCTGAAAAAAAAACACACAGTTCCATTGTTGGTTATAATATAATTTTTTCCAGCCCAATGTATGTTGTAAATCTCTGGGCAGGGCTATGGGCTGGCGTTGCTAAAGTACTTAGGGGCTATTTGTAGATCATACAACCCCACTTAAAAATATTATATTAATAATATTAAGCAGTTAATACACTGATACCGATATTTACGTGGCTGTTTATTAAGACATTTTTTTGTATCTTTCTTTTCTAGTTTTACACCGAATTCAGTGCAGTCAGAAATGCTGACTTAAGTGTGATAAGGAGCAAGCCGCTCACTTTCCGGCTCTTGAATAAGGAGTTTGGCTGGCTGTTTAATGTGTGTTCATGTAGGAGCAAAACACATAGAGAGAACAGTACAGTCAACAGAGTAACCAGATCAAGCATGACTCAAATAGTGAAATTGAGAACAATAATAATTTTACACCATTTTCATTATTTACTAGACATGACATTACCACAAGTCAATGACCATTGGGGAGGCACACAGGGTGGCCAATCAGGGTGCCACCATGGAAGCCCCGCCCCTGGTCAGGGGACTATGCACCTGTACAATTCTGTGACAAACAATGTGATGTTGTAATGAAACTTCCTTGTGGCCCAGACCAGCAGCTCAGTGTATCAGAATTCTATCTGAACTAGACCAACTGCATTATGCACATCACAGAAACCCAGCAGTGTTTCAGAAACTAAAAGACTCACTGGGCCTGTGTGTGTACTGGGCGCACTGGGATTAAACTCCATGTCTGACTGTGTTTCTATGCCAAAGACACACATCTTGATGAAAAGTTCTACATTAACTCTAAATAGTTCCTGTGAAAGACTTGGTTGTTATGTTCTTATACGCAGTCTCAAATAGCTCTCACAGTTAGAATCACAGCCTCAATTGATTGCTGTAATGGAAACAGACCTACAGGCTGTCTAAGCGTTGCAATTACAGCACGGTGCAGAACAGCAGGCCACACACACCTGAGCACATGTAAAATAAACAAAGGGACACAGGAAGTGCAACGTGTGTTAAGTCATGACCATAATGTCGGCTAACTGCCTGTTCACTTGGAGGGGCCGTGTGGACGACAGAGGCTGACAGGGTAACAAGGCTCCCAGACAGATGTGAGAGGAAAAGCTCCCAGAGGACGAGTTCCTTCTGCAGCAGCTCAACACCTAACAAGGCTCCATCCACCTCGCTGAGACCAGGAGCTGCTGCTTCATTCCACCAATAATTGGGATTTTGCTCCATCTGCCATCCACTGTCAGTCAGAGCTGTGCTGTACTTAATAAAGGCTCGCTGCTCCGCTCTGCTCTGCTCTGCTCTGTGTGGACGTCTACCTTCTCCCTCTGTCTCTGGGAGAACCTATTAGAGCTGGAGAGGCACTGTGTGTGTATGCTTCTGTGTGTGTGTGTGTGTGTGTGTGGGTGTTGATCAAATTAAGGGCAATTGGCTCATCCTCACTTCTTCAACACGCTGGTTTAAGATTTGGACTTTACTGAAGGGACACAGCTAAAGGTGGGATCAGGCGGATGGTTGGGCTGTGCAGAGACGGACAGAGTACTCGACCGCAGTACTTGAGTAAGAGTACAAATACTACTGGTCAAAATTTACTCCGTTACAAGTAAAAGTAGCTCAGCCATACAAAAAAGTACTTGCTTTTAAAGGTAATTCTCCAAAGAGAGTAAATGAGAGTAAGAGTAAATTTCTTATTTTTCACATCAATGAATTACTGTAATTTTTTCTAAATTAATCTAACCTTTTAAAGCAGATATCAGTGGAATGTTTTTGTTAATATAAGTCCTAAATAGTCCTATTTTCCGTCAGCAATCACTTACATGGAGTGTTTCAGCCGTAACACGAGTCTCTCCGTCACTCTGCTCTGCTGTAACCCGAGGAGAAAATTTTCCTTGTGGGATACAAGTGTTATCCAATGAGGAGAGAGAACGGCATGAAGGGCTGTGTGTGCAGCCAAGGGGTGCTACTGAATTTTTTGTGGTGACGTAGCACGAGGACCAATAGATGCCTGACGAGGGCGGGGGCTGCTAACTCATGGTGCGTTCAAGGAAACTCGTACTTTGTGTTTTTCCTTCCTGTGAAGTCATACCAGTTTGATCTGGTACGAGTTCATGGGTCGGAAGTTACAAGTGGCCGTTATAGTGAACTTTCACAGACAACAGGACGGTAAAAACACGAGTTACAGGTTACCTGGAACGCTACAAAGTCATAGTTGTGACTTGAAGCTGTAACTTACGATTTCAAAAGCCTGCCTTGAAAATCAGCATTCGCCGAAATGTACTCTCTGGATATGTACTTAGTACTCAAGTAAATTTACTCCGTTATCCACCACTGCCTGTGCCGCTGATATCTGCTTTAACTCTTGTTTCTGAGAATGAACTCTTTGGAACCAGGGCCGTTGCAAGGATTTCTGGGCCCCCTTACTACCATACTAGAGTGGGCCCTTACCCCCTGACTTTTTCACTTTTTTTTCTTAGATTACATATGTATTATCATTTTTTATTCAGCCTACTTTGTTTTGATGCTAATGCAGCATTACTATGAGTATTAGTCAGGGTCTAAGTAGAATGATTCACTCATACAAAGATTAGACTACTGGGGTTTTTGTGGGCCCTACGGGGCGCTGGGCCCCTGGAATTATCATCACCTTTCTCTCCTATACAGTGGCCCTGTTTGAAAGCTGCAGAAACACCTATAAAAACAAGTACGTAGATCCCAGTGGAGAGCGTGCACAGGTTTCCTTCTTTGACAAACACAGCTAATAGTATTTTAGAAAAAAAAGAGCGGACCTGAAAATAACGAGTAGTTTTCAGCCTTCCTAGAATTTAACTCGAGTAAAAGTAAAAATATTTGTCTTGAAAATGTATTCAAGTAAGAGAAACAAGTACCAAAGAAATCTAATACTCAAGTAAAGTACAAATCCTCTGGATATGTACTTAAGTACAGTACTCAAGTAAATTTACTCCGTTATCCACCACTGGGGCTGTGTGTGTGTGTGTGTGCATGGTTATAATCATTGAGAGAATATTTTCATTGCTGAACTAGGTGAGAGCAGCTAGACCATCACGTTTCAGCTCCATGAAGAAAAATTTGCTTCCAAAACCAAAAAAAAAGAGAGGAAAAGACAGGAAGACAGTATGTGAACAGGATAACTGCAGGATTCATGAGAATAAAACCTGTAACAAAAGAGAAATGAACTGCTCTTCAATGATAAGAATTCAAACACAAATGATTTGTCCACAACTGAGCCTTTCCTCTGGCGCCACCTTCAGGTCTTTCTATTTCTTTTTTCCCAACTTGGTTGGTGTGAAAACTTTTAAATCAAATATTTTAAAAATTACACAAGTGCAGCAGTTCAGTTGAAGTATAAATTGTGCCTGCAGCACAGTATTCCATCTAACAGTGCATTTCACACGTTATTATATTAAACTAGCATCTAGGCCTAGTATCCCCTTAATTCAGTACCAAGCTATTCAAATAATACACAGGTATAGTCATATATTCACGTATTAAATTATTTTAAAGGTACAGTGCATTCATTCAGTCATTTATAAACACACTTTGTTACATCAACTATGGCTGTTAATTGCATGACAATCTATTTAAATAAAAGACATTTTTATTTTAAGCATAAATGTGGAAATACAAAATAGTATAATCAACCAAAAAGTTCATGACCCCCTTGCAGTACCTCTGTGGACCCCCTGTTGAAGACCTCTGTCTGAGACTATCCAATGTATTTCTAGATATTCAACTCATAAATCTTTATTGTCGCCAATTTTTTATTTGATTTTTTATTTTTATTTTATTTGATAGGACAATATACAGTACAGAGACAGGAAAGCAGGGAGAGAGACTGAGACATCCTCAAAGGTATCACTGGTCGGGAGTTAAACCAGCGATCAACTCTTTAGACGTACCCTCAAATCGGCCCTATTGCCTCCAGTTTTAACTGTGCTGTTGAGTTCATTGTATGTCTGTGCATTGAGACAACCACAGATTGAGGACTCAATATGCTCGACTCAAAGACAGGCAGAGTTTTCATAGAAACATAGTCAGTACTACACAGACAGCCCAGGTCCTATACTCACTTGACACATATGTATACACAGACATGGAGCACATGCACTAGATACAGAGGGAGGAGAGGACAATGAGAGACACAGGTGCAGGTCCTAGTCCCAGTCCTAAAATAAGAAAACCAGTTTGTGTGCGTTTCTGGTCAGATAATAATGTGCTTTACACAACATAGAGATGTTTTTATTTCTACAAAATACATCAATAAATAGTCCTGTCTTTCTTTTCTCAAGTGTCTAAATGAGATGCTGGGGACAATAAACGTTGTCATGGTGACACGAAAGCTCATCTACTCCACCTTCTGAATTTTATTTTTTTTGGTGAACTATTCCTTTAACAGCCAAGAAAATCAATCCCACCCTTCAGTTTTCTCCCAGAAGCTTCAACATTCATGGATATCACAACCGGGGCCAGTGGATAGGGGAGAAAGGTGATGATAATTCTAGGGCCCCAGCGCCCAGTAGGGCCCCAAAAACCCAGTAGTCTAATCTTTGTATGACTGAATTATTCTGCTTTTCAGCATTCACCCGTGTTTCCTTCACTCTGACTAATACTCATAGTAATGCTGCATTAGCATCAAAACAAGGCTTTTTTTTGCATTGCATTGCATTGTGTTGTGATGCGTACGAACTGATGAAGCTCCTTGGATAAGAGGCGAAACGTCTTCAGACAAATACAAGTCTAGTTGTCTAAGATTCAGTTCGCCCAGAAAAGGACGATGACCAAAGTATAGGCTAAATAAAAAATGATAATACCTACAGAGCCTAAGAAAAAAAAGTGGAAAAGACAGGGGGTTGGGGGGCCCACTTTAGTGTTCTTTTAGGGGCCCAGAATTCCTAGCAACGGCCCTGAACACAACCGGACAAAGTCACCAAACAGAGCATGTGGAGGTGGTGTGAACCTGACCTCAGACTCCACCAGGCTCGCCCAAATGAAGCAATGAAACTCTGACGGCTCATGAAAGGCAAGGCAAGGCAAGTACTAGTGTGAATTGGGGGGGGGGGGTCAAGTGGAGCCTGCAGCTCAACAAGTCATTGAAGCTGGTCAGCCATGACAGTGATCACAGTATATAAAAAGCACATTCTTTTGAGTGTTTATTTACAGTCTTGTTTTCAGTGGCTGGTGTTTGACAGGCAGCCAACCAACACCTGGGGAGGAGGGAGGGGGGGATGGGGAGGGGGGCGACCTCAGCTTCACCTCAGCCTTCACACACTCCAGCTCTGATTTCCCAGGCTGACTTTCCCCCCTATTTTGCCTCCGCTCTCCCCAAATCTCCTGCCCTGGTTGTCACCTGAGCTGACACGTTGAGGGGACATTGATTTATTGGGCCCCTGACCAGACATTAAAAACACTTGACGGGGGGGCGGGGGGGTTGAAGAAAAGTGATGTAGAGAAAAATGATGTAGAGCTGAGAATCAGGTTCACACCTTTTGAGTTGTTGATGATCATCTTGAAACATCAGGGCTGGAGATGGAGGAAGTCTTTCATACGGTGGCCATGAGTGGCCATGACGCTGCAAACTCCACAACACAACACATTAAGAAAAACGCAGTCACTATGGAGTTCGCAGCGTGTGTTGTGTTGTGGAGTTTGCAGCATCCTGGCCCCTCACGGCTACCGTAATACTTTCAGATGTCTTGGAAGGAATCTGTGCTCAAAACAATGTCTGTTCAGTTTCCTTCATAACATAAACTGCAAGTATAGAAACGATCATCTACATAGACAGGAGTCCCAGCTTCCTTTCTCCTTTTTCCTGCAGTAGATGCAGTTTGAACATTTTCTTTTTCTTTTGGTAATGAACATTTTTATTGAAGTTTAACACACATAAAATACAAGGCAAGTCAATTTTATTAATATGGCCCGTTTTTACAAACAGTTTGTCTCAAAGGGCTTCACATGACATCATAACAACATCCTCTGTCCTTAGACCCTCACATCCACTGAGGAGAAACTCCATAGAAAACCCTTTAAACAGGGAATAATTGGAGAAAGCTCAGGGTGAGCAACAGAGGAGGATCCCTCACCCAGGACGGACAGACGGGACAGAGATGTTGTTACAGACAAGGAAACAGTTTATAACAGAGAATGTCAGATATCAGGGAGCCATTAAGGCCAGAAATTTCTCTCTAAGTTTTTTTTTATTTTTTTAAATAATGAGTTGGGGCAAAAAGGAGAGAAGGTGTTTGCGCTCTTGTTAATTGTCCACAAAATCTTCTTTTCAGGTGCGTAGGCCGACAAACACGTTTTTGTCATTTTCTGTTAACTTTTATTTTATCACTATGGTTGCACTTTTTTGTTGTTTTATGGACCATTAAATTCCTTTTGCATCCGTTTATCTCTGGTGGACATTGCCATTTTTATCAGTGTGCGAGCCTTTTTCTCCTGCTGCTTTAAATAATGAGTCAAATAAAGAAACAAAACAGATGAAAGGACAAAATCAAAATGAACAAAACCATATAGTCCAGGCAATTTAGCTCATTTTGGTCCCAAAAATAGAACTAATTGCAACAGAATGTTTTTCACCACACATCATTTCTTTGAGGTGTCCAGAACAACACACTAAAAGTCCTAATCATTTGCATATTCATATTCATTTTCAAAGAAACTTGTAATACAAAAAAAATTACTTTTCATGTATACTTTCATTGTGTAAAGTTTCATGGTGGTAGGAAAAAGCACCTGTTGTCAGCACCTTAGACTTATACATGTAGCTACAGTATTACAGAATTTAACATATTTCCCCAACTAGGATTTCTTAGGACTTGTAGTATTGTTCTGGACACCTCATGATGTATGGTGAAAAACATTCTCTTACAATTAGTCTGTCGGAAAACGCTATTTTGCCTGGACTAATAGACCACCACTTCTCAATAGATAAGCACAATAAATCATTGACAGCATTGCATTATCAAGGCTGGGTGGTGATTGGTTGATCAAGAGGCTGGCCAACGTTCTGTGATGCAGTAACTGACTTTGGCAACCGTGATAGCGGACCGTGATGAGTTTCCTCACTCAGCGGTTCACGACCAGACCAGATTCTCGCAAACTCAGGTTGCTGCAACCAGATGGAAGTGAGCCAAGCGGGAATCAGTGCAGCGCGGCCCCGTAGCTACGTCTGTGATGATGACATCACTTCCCTGAACTCATCCACCTTGTGCAAACATTAGATATAAGAGGGAGCCGGTCTGTGAGAGACAAAGACCACAGGTCTGTCCTCTGTCTGCTGCCAGACCACACACACACCACACACTAAAGACGATTAACACACACCAACTGTGCAATTTCCTTATCTGCTTTTTTTTTTTTTCAAACATGCATATTGGTGTTTGACCTCAGTTGAAACTTGCCTGAAAAGCTGGAGTTTGACAAATTCTTTTTATTTCTATATTTTATTGTTTATTTGCCATCTATCTCTTGTAATGTTTAGTATTTGATGTGTACTCATGGTCACATGACAACCACTAAACCAGTTCCAGTAGCCATTAGAAGTTCACATGGATTCCTTACAGAGCAATGACAGTTATTATCCGTGGTCAAAATCTTCTCTACTGATGAAGCCTCAAAAATGTCCAAGCTCCCTGTTTGATTAAATTTTTTTTTTTTTTTCTAATAAGTTTTACGAATTGATCCAAAGCGATCCAAGGGGGGCTGGATACGTAAAAAAAACCAGGTGATGACTCCTTTAAGTATATTTTTGGGCTTTTCATCTTTAATCGAGAGCATAGTTGAGGGAGAGACAGGACATGGGAGGCAGAGAGAGGAATGACATGCAGCGAAGGGCTGGCTGCAGCCAGGACGCCTGCAAAGCTAGTTCAGGCAGACAACTCAAGCTGTGCCCATCCTGATCAGCTGATCAGTCACATGCCCTCATCCTCCAACTAGGGAGGGCTATTTAAACCCCCAGTTTACCTGCTCATCCCTGGCTATGCTTCTGCTGCTGTTTCCTGCTCTGCTGCCTTGCTGCCTTGCTGCTGCTGCTTTGCTGCCCATGAGGTTTTGCAAACCCATCACCTCCCCAGCATCCACCTGTGGGCTCTGTCTCTATGATCCCCTGGGGGGGTCTGCTTCATTCCCTGTAATGTCTGGTAAACCAGATCATTCAAGGAACTAATGAGTCAGAGCCTGACACCAAACCTGCTGCAGCCACGCTCAAGGATACCTATGCTGTGCTTCAGCTTCCTATGCTTATACTCAATAAATTAGCTAAACAACACCCCACAGTCCTCTTAAAAGCATCTGACAGTGAGTGAGTGTGAATCTGCTCTGATCCTTCAACCATATTTAGAACATAGAGAAGCTGTAGAGTTGGAGGCTGAGTTTTTAACTCCACCAACCAATTTCCACCGATTTCCCGGTGGAAATCAAGCGCTAATTAGGCTCCCTCAGGATTATAAGTCTTCCATCACTAAAATGACTGTATATGTAAATTTGAGCTTTTACAACCACATTTTACAACCAAAGAAGAAAACTCACAGCAGCTGTTTTAGTTGTCAGAGCCAGGCAGTTTTAATAAGTCTTATGAAGACCAAATCAGACATATAACTGACAGCAGCACTGATCATCAGGTAAAAGTCACTACTTCTGACAAAACTGTACAAATCATAGATACAGTGTGTATAAAATACAAAACGGTGAAAAGGCCATGATGTGTGGTGGTTTCTCTTTGAGAGAACATTTTAAAAACAGTGGCAGAGCCTGAGGAAGCTCCACCTCACTGGAGAAAGAGGTCGTCTCCCTCTGCAGGTGGATGTGAGCGTGCTCACTAAAGTCCATCATGTCTTCATACAGGAGGCCAACTTTTGGCAACATCTTGATGCATGGATTCAGGAATCCACTGACAGTACGCAGACAGCAGAACTGCAGGAGGGGGAGACGAGAGAAAACAACATTACTACCTGGTACAAAACAATCAGATCACTCACACAGGTGATACCAATGCTCACATTTCTGGTCAGTGTTCCAGACAGAGAGCAGCGCTGCTCTGCTGTCCACTCTCTGTGACACCAGCTGTCCCAGCACGGCCTCTGTCCTGGGCTGCAGCCTGAAGCAACAGAGACACAACAGTGGAGACAAGTCCCTCTGTGAGACAACTTCATCTGCTACATGGGGAAAAATGGGGAAATACAGTAGTGTGCATGTGTGTGTTTGTGTGTACCAACTTACTTTGCCCATGTTTTCATCATGATGGAAGGGTTTGAGAGAAGGTGAGCACCGTGTGTCTTTAGTTTAGGACAAACCTGTAAAGCAGACAAAGCCACATCACTACAAAAGACCTGTGTTCCTGGAAACTGTTGTCTGGTCTGTACATAACATGTACTGCATGTCATCCCTCCTCTGTCTCTCACCCTGAGGTTTCTCTTCTTTATTCCCTGTTAAAAGTTTTTATCAATTTTAAAACACTTCAACTATTGTCTGAACAAATTTTTGTCTGAATTAAATTGAATAGTTTCATTTTTTGGCAAAACCATCAGCACTTTTCAAGATTAGAAATAGCCCCAACACTTTAATTGTGATGCAGAAGACTCAGAATGCTTAGCACAGGAGGCAAAAGTCAAACACAACAAAAGCACAAGTTTCAGCCCTTGAACACAACAACTCTAAATTGATAACAACCAATGAGTGTTGAGAATGGAACATAATAAGCCTATTTTCACAGCCTAAAAGATGAAGTTTTACCTGAAAAAAAAAAATACACAGTTCCATTGTTTTGTAGATTTTTGTACTATAATTTTTATAATTTTAAAAAATTAATTAAAATTCAAAAAAGGATTTCTATTTATCCCTTTGCTAAAGCAACTTTTTTTGTTTTTCAAAGAACTTTTAGCTGGATATGGGGGAAAAGTCTGGGAAGAAAAAAGAAGAAGGAAGGAAAAGGGGATGAAATGGATTGGGGGAACAGTGCTAAATGCAGGTGATTTGTTTTGGAAGATTTAGCTATTTCAAAAACATTTAACTTCTACACCTTTGTCCTGAGGCAGTGGTCTATTTTTCACTGGTAGTGTTTAGTGACTGCTCAGACCGTGTTTTTATTTTGATGGACTTGGGGCCACATAAACATCTTTTGACAATATGAACTGTTTTGAGCTGATGGGAAAACAGTTGCTTCATTCCAACAAACATCATTGACTTGTTTGACTTGTTTGTCCAAGTGGAAGTGTCACTAAAATCCCTAAAATAAAAAATTAAATTAAAGTTTGGTTTTAAAGAGAGTCAGATTTTTTTGAATGTCTTGAAAATTCACTTTGTGTTCCAGTTCAGAGAAAAGACACCATCCTTTAGACTGTGTCTTAGCAATCGAGAAAAACTGTAAAAGGAACTATGCAGGATTTTTACCTTTAACTATGCTACATTTTTACCTAAATTAAAGCCACTATAAAGAACTTTTAACTGGATATGCAAGAGTCTCATGTTGTAACAGCAAATGAGGCCATCGTTGGGAAGATAAGCTATTTCTAAATAGTGTAACTCTACACCTTTGGGAGGCAGTGGTCGGGTCGGTCCACTGGATGAAATGATTTACGGCGCTCAGACCAGAGACGGCACACACCAGCCACATAAACATCTTTATGACAATATGTCCCTGTTTGAGCTTGGGAAATGATCTCAAATAAAACACTGAAGTTTTTCCACAGGGGTGCATCAATGCTTTAAAGGATATGCCAACATTTTTTTTCATGTCTTGCAGCCTGAGTCCATGACCACTAATGGTTGAAACAGTAGCTGTTGGGTCCGAGATTCAACAAGCGGTGTAAAAAAACAACAACAAAAAAGTGTCATGACTTCCTGTATCTGGCCCTTCCAAATAAAAGCCCCATAGACTTTCATACAGTTCAGTCACATTGATTTTGAGATTTGGAGCTTTGGTCAACTATTTGGGGGCAGCCCTAGAAGTGATTTATGTTTTCTTTTTCAGGTTTGAAAATGCCATATTCAATACCCTGTACCATTCAGTTTTGTTTTATTTAATGACATTTATGTCAAAGATACAGGAGAGTGATAATACACACATAACAGCCAATAAAATCTGCTGTTATATCTCATGACTGATGAAAAATTTGCCGTGTTGTGTGCAGTAGAATTTTGATGCATCGCAATGCATCGTAGAATCGAATTGAATCGTGAGGGCAGTGCCAATGCACACCCCTAGTAAATATATCACTTTATCAACATTTCAAACGTTTTTAGGTGAGAAAGTATCCGTTTAGATCAGCAGTGTGTTGTTAATTTGTCTAAATACCAGCTGTTTACTATTTTGTTCGGATGAATTTGGCGCTACTCAAGCTAGCTGTTGTGATCAATGCACTTTCGGTTACTTTCACAAAATAAAACACCCGTTGCCCTTTACATACAGAAGTGCTTTTTGAAATAGGAAGCTAACCTAGCCTCGATGTAGCTAGCTTGAATCAAAATAAACCGTCTTTGCTTGAACCCTCCGTTTTGACCGATCTCATCCCCGTTGCCGGCATTTGACCGCTCAAGATGCCTTACTGGAGAGTTTTGTCAGCTCTGAGACGAAGATCGGTCCTTTTAGAGTTGTTGAAGAGCGTCTGTGATGACTTCAGGTGGAGGCAGGCTAACACTACCCATACACTTCCAGTGTTTGAGCTAAGCTAATTAAGGGTGATACGGCTCTATCTCCCTTGTTACTGCACGCACAGTGGAAAGGATGATGTCTATCTGCTGGTCATGGACTTGGGAGTGAGGCAAGACATGAAAAAAAAATGTCAGCGTATCCCTTTAAACAGCTTTGGAGTAATAGTGCTGTGATGTGAGGGTCTAAGGTCAGAAGAAATGGTCTTGATGCTGTGTAAAGCCCTTTGAGACAAACTGTTATTAAAAATAAGAATGTTATGGTTCCAGTGTTGGTGCCCTAAGTGTCAGGCGCTGCAGTACAGTACCTCTCCCTCCAGAAGAAACTTGGCCAACAGTTTGTAGCGCTCCAGGCCGTCTGGATACTCCATCTCCACGGCTGGGAGCTGCCAACCCACACGGACTGCAGGAGAACACACAGGAGTCAAACACAACGTGGTTCAGCAGGAACTCAGTGCTGGTGCTCGGCTGTGGACAACTTACAGAAGGTGCTGGAACGGTGACATCTGACAGAGCCAGTGGTGGAGCAGAACCACGGTGAGGGGGACTCCAGAGGGGGGCCGAAGTGACAGTACTGGGGCAGAAGCTGGGGGACCCACTCTGCTTCTACAGTGGACACACCTGACACACACAGGAGGGAAGAGCAAACACCATCACAATCCCAATTTCCCACACCGTCCTACGAATGTGACGTCAAATGATGCTGTATGTGCGTCCTCCACGGCTTTGGCTTGCCACCGCTTGCGACCAATAGCGGAGGTACAGTAAACAGTCATGTGAACAGCAAAGTGACAGTTTAGATTCCAAATCTGTGATCAGTTTATCCAAAGAACGTCTGCAAGTAGATTAACTCCAGCGTTTTCAGAGAAGTGGAGAGCCACAGTGGGAGCAGCTGAGCAGCACCAGCCGTCACAGAGGCTGCGGCCGAGGAGCTGAGCTCGTGGCCCGGCCAACCTCCGTCCTCGTCCCGGGGGAGAAAACAAACCGAGTAACTTACCCACAGGCTGGTTGAATTATTTTTAGAAGATAAATACTGGTCGCCTTGACGAAATCTAACAATTGTGGCAGTTGCATTAGTTTGTTTGAATGAAAAGTGAAGCCTCAGGTGTGTGTTGGACAGAAGAGCATCGCAGGCTCGGGGCTCTGTATGTAAAGAAATCACCACATTTATTTCAATAAATAAATGTTTTACAAAGAGCCGATCGATTCATCTGTGGTCAGTTTATCCAAATAACGCCTGTAAGAGCAGCGGCTCGTCACAGAGGCAGCAGACCGTCTGCTGAGCTCATGGCCCGGTCAACCAGGAGACGAGCAGAGGTTGTTAGAGGTTTACCACCGGCTGGTTAAATTCTTTCTAGGAGATAAAAGCTGGTCTCATTGATTAAATCTAACAATTGTGGCAATCACATTCATTTATGTGAATGAAAAATGAAGCTTCAGGTGTGTATTCAATAGCAACGCGACCTCTGGGCTCTGTATGTCGCCTACAGAAATCAGCAAATTTACATCAATAAATAAATTAATGTTTTACAATGAACCGATCAATTCATGTGGTCACTTTATCCAAATAACGGCTGTTAGAACTTTTGCGCCTAGTTAAACGGCGAATCAGTACATTTGGGAACATCTGGGCATGAATGGGAGCTCAAACATGCGGCGGTCGGCTGGGCCTGTTTGAGTTGGGTTGCCAGGTTGTCAGGTACCAGGGCACCACGGCACCATGACAGGACACTTGCCTCTCATGTACATCTTGGTGGTCTCCATGATCTCCTGGTAGACCACAAACTCTGGCAGCGTTTTGAACAGTGCGGATGAGGGGTGAATGAACACGGGCTCGTCCATGAGAGGCGTCTGTGAACACAGGAGGACGGAGGTGAGGAGGTGAAGCAGAGCCACAGACAGTCACGTCTCTTCTCTTCTCCTCCCACTCACCTTGTATCCGTTCTTCCACTTGGGGTCCAGTATGTCTTCTGCCTGGACGCGCCGTGCCAGGTGGTCCCCGAGTCCGGCCAACACTATCTGCCGGAGGCAAACCACCTGGTGCTCTGTCGGTGGCGTCATCTTGGGGTCTACGAACACTCCCACCTCCGGACACACTGCGTTGACTGGGAGGAGAGAACAGGTGTGATGTTCTGTTGCGTTGCTGCAGGAGGTTTGTGTCAGCGTTTCTGTGTTTAGTACCTGCGTTGGTGAGCTGTCCTCTGAGCCTCCTGATCTCCACCATGGCTTTATACCTGAGGCCGTTGTCCTCACAGAACTTGGGGGTACAGCCGGCGAATTCACAAGCACCCACTGCACCTGCAGACACATGTATACAGAAATACTGTAAACCCTCTTCACATGATACAACATATAATACATCACTAAGTTTTTGTTGATACATCTTACTGTTAAACCCTGTGAAATAAAATATGATGACCTTATGTGCCTGAAGCAATGCTTTTCAGTTAATGTATTTCAAGGGATAGTTCAACATTTTGGCAATTTGGCCCATTGCCATATCATATCAGCAGGTTTGTTACCTTTGACTGTCGGTGCAAGCTATTTTTAGAACGGTGGAGCAGAGCCATGAGCTGCTCAGAGCTACGCTACGGAGGATCGTGGTTTCCCTCATCAAACTCATCAAATACACAATCCAACAACTCAAACAACAAAGTTGTGACCTGCACATTCACCACGCTATGAGATAATAACACAACGTTACCACACAGAGTTGTTTTAGAGGGAAATTCATGCAAAACCACTAATGCACGTTTGCCTTCAGGGACAGTTTTTCATCAAGAAGTCTCTGTATTTACCTCTAAACCAACTGGTAATGTTGTGTTATTATCTCATAACATGGTGAATGTGCAGGTCACAACTTGTCCACCAGAGCGTTGTGGAGTTGTTGGATTGTGTATTTGATGAGTTTGATTAGGGAAACTAAGAAATCCCATGAGCCTCCATAGCATAGCTCTGAGCAGCTCACAGCTCTGCTCAACTGTTCTAAAAATAGTTTGCACCAACAAATAAAGGTAATGAACCTACTGCTATGACTATAGGGGTTATGGCAATGGGCCAATTTGCCAAAATGTTGATCTATCCCTTTAAACTAACAGCCCCCTAGTATTTAACACAGGGCTGTGAGAGATGCTGATACTTAGTCTGTGTATAACCTGCATTAGATTCAGATCAGATAGAGTATCTTAGAGTTTCATGGTTCATGGAAGTGTAAACGTACCCAGCATGACCATGAGGTCGCCCAGCAGGAGTGAGGCTCCTTGCCCAGCCCACAACCTCCTCATCTGGGTGAGCCGGGCTCGACGCTGGGTGAGCTTGGAGCTCTCATCTTCATTACCTGCAGGTCTGAGGAGAGAAGAGGATGTGTTTGTGATGTATAGACGACTCTGACTTTCCATCACGTGTGGCAGCGGAATTCATTTACATCAATCTACATTCATTGTTCTGCCAGTTCAGACATAGTGGACATTCTGAGGAACTTCATTTTGTAACCCAATATACAGTGACAGTGTGGCCTAAACTGCTGGACGTCCTGGTGTCCTGGCTGAGACAATCAAAGGTTTTCATTACATACAAACAGTGAGGTCACTACTTTTTGAATTATTTGTATCTCAAGATGAATACACATTCACAATTTAAAAATAAAAGATCTGGCCTTACTTACTAAATACATAAGTAAGGCTATGACATTTTAATGGAGTGCACTGTCAGGTTGCATAATGCAAAATAAGTTTAAATAATAAATGACATATTATATAATCAATATTATGATGTAATTAATCTTCATCAAAAATCTCTCATTGATCATCCGTGCATCTCTGCAAAACATTTGGGGTCTAATCCTGAGTATTCTGGTGTACTCCCTATCTACTTCCTGTCAGTCCACAGCTTCTTTATTCAGACTGATATACACCATGTGTTCATTTGACCAGTTCAATGACAGCATCTCTAGCTCCACCCGGTGGCTGCTGGAAGAACTGCTTCTCATCACCTTTTCATGCAATGGGAAAGATTCAAGTGCTTCCATGTTGCAGATACATAAATTCTGCTCTGCTACCTGCTTCAAACAGTGAGGAACACTTTCATAATCATCTATAAACAAATATCATCAGAGACAGTGTTTATCTTCACCTGTCGAGGTCTTCGAAGATCTCCCGGACAGTCATGGCTGCTACCACGGCGATGACGTACGGCAGGCAGTCCTGCTGCTTCCCCAGAGCTAACATTTTAGCGTAACGTGGCGCCACAGGGAATGAAGCCATCGCTCTGCCCAGGGGGCTGATGGGACAGCTCAGCCTCGCCCGCTCCAACTCCTTCGCCCTGATTATGAGAAAAAAAAGTTATTTCAACAGAGTCAAAGTTTATAGAAGGCTGAGCATTTACAGAGGCAACCATTTCTGTTATTCTCACTGGGCTGATGAAGAATAATAAGCTCTATAACTGAAGAGCTGATGTAATCCAGGATCTGAAGTTACCTCCCGGTGCAGGGCGGCTCCTTCAGAGCTCCCAGAGAGATCAACAGCTGCTCGGCTGCAACGAGAGCCTCGGCAGAGGGAGACGTGGGGAAGGGGAAGTTGACCACCTGCACAAACAGAAAATATGAAGCTTTATTTGAACACGGCAGCAGTTCACCCAGAAGCTGCTGCTGCTGACCTTATCTATGTTGAGGTCCTTCATCTGCAGAACCAGGTCCTCCACAGGCCTGCGAGTGATCTCTGCCTCTGAGAACAGACTGAAGTCTCCAAACACTGCAGACGAGTACAACCTGCACAAACACACAGACAAACGTTTTAGAACAAGCAAATGACACTATTTTGACACTAGAATTTCTTTGTGGAAATATATTTGGATTTTGGACTGTTGATCAGACTAAATATGACATTTGAAGACTCCGCCATGTGCTCTAAGAAATTCTAACCAACTATTATAACTATTTTCTGATCAGCTAAGCTAAGATTTAAAAAAGGACTGTTACGCTTAATTTTACATTTACTGAGACATTCAACACGGCAGTCTGGTTCAAGATGAGTTCAGATCTCACTGCCTCTGAGAACAGACAAATTGAAGCTGAGGGAGTCGACTTTAAACCACTGAAGCAGCAGCCAGTGCAGACCGGGAGACATTGACAGAGCCTGAATGGACAAACACACACTAGACAAAAGGAATAGTTCAACAAAAAATGTTTCATTATTAACTCACCCACATGAAATACTCCAGAGTAGTTTTTTATTCCTCAAATGATCTGGAGACTATTTTGACACACAAAAATGTCCAAAAACTTTTAATATTCCTCCACACTTGTCCACTGGAAATAGTCCATTTGGATTTTGTCAAATCCGACTGTTGATCAGACTAAATGAAGGACTGTTTACATTTCTAAATGATGTTGTTTCCAGTAAACTCTGGACTACATCCCTTCAGGACACTTGCAGTGGACGAACAGTCTGGAGGATTTTTTCCAGCCCCTCAAAGTGCAGGAAAAACACAGTTTTTGTTTAGAGCTAATCAACTGCTGATCGGCGGGCGCTAACCCTGGGCGGAGGGATACGTGAGTTGGTTAGGTCCAAATATCCTGCACTTTGAAGGGCTGGAAAAAATGATATTATAGTGAACAATGGAACTGTGTACTTTTTTTCAGGTAAAACCTCTTTTACCTCTTTTACCGTTTCTTTGGGTCCATTCACAACAATGTATGTTGTAAATCTCTGGGCCGGGTCTATGGGCTGGCGTTGCTAACAGGAGGAGTGCAGAGTCTTCTACTGCAATTAAAGTACTTAGGGGCTATTTGTAGATCATACAACCCCACTTTAAAAAAATGCTACTATCCCTTTAAATGTTTTTTGTGTAGTTTTATGGACCCGTTTGTGTCGGGCCCTATTCTTCTCATATAAAGTTTTGGACCCCCCTCCTGGGTTGAGGAATAAAAAACTACTCCGAAGTGTTCATCAGCATGAGGGTGAGTCAACAATGACTGAATTTCTTTTTTTGGTGAACTATTCCTTTAAAGGGATAGTTCAACATTTTGGCAAATTGGCCCATTGCCATAATCCCTATAGTCATAGCAGTAGGTTCATTACCTTTATTTGTCGGTGCAAGCTATTTTTAGTACGGTGGACTATGGTCTGTGCTATGGAGGGAATTTCTTGGTTTCCCTCATCAAACTCATTAAATACACAATCCAACAACTCGAGAACACTGTCGTGGACAGTGAGCTGCACAACCACCACGCTATGAGATGATAATGGAACGTTACGAGACGAAGCTGTTTTAGAGGTAAATTCAAGCAAAACCGCTGATGCGCGTTGTGTTCAGGGACAGTTGTTCATCAAGCAGTCTCCGCATTTACCCTCTATTTACCTCAAAAATGGCTCCGTTTCGTAACGTTCCGTTATTATCTCATAGCGTGGTGGTTGTGCAGCTCACAACTTGTCCACGAAAGTATTTTGGAGTTTTAGGATTTTGTATTTGATGAGTTTAATGAGGGAAACCTCCGCGTGATAAGCACAGATGTAATTGCGCTGTGACCCAGGTTCAAGTCCCGACCTGTAGCAGTGTCCCGGCTCCGTTCGTCCCGCTCTACCGGCCCTCTGATTGGCAGACGCCTGCGAGGTCCACGAGACTTTGAAGGACGACACTCCCGTCACCCGGTCGTAGAAACGTTTCTTCACCCGACCGCAGTCCACCACGTACTTGATGCCGGGGATGGTCAGGGACGTCTCGGCCACGTTGGTGGCGATGACACACAGGCGAGTCCCGGGAGGAGGAGGCCTGAACACCTGCGCTCCACAAACACACACACATTATCTGACTAACGCTCAAACCCCGGGTCTTCTCCTGCGTCATGACTCGTGGATGTGATCTGACCTTGGCCTGCTGCTCCGGCGCCAACAGAGAGTAGAGCGGGAGGACGTAGAGAGGGATGGACGGGTCTGCCTTCTCCTCTACAGGGACAAAACACAGCACAGCACAATGTGAGAGAATGCTCGACTCAACGTGCGCCGGAACTTGAAGGATTCCGGATGTGGAGCAGCTCGCCTTCGTTGCCGGGATCGTCTCCGATGTCGACGTCGGAGCCTTCGTCCTCCTCGTCTCCGATCCCCGCCTCCCTGTCCTCGTCGCCTTCGTCGACCGGCAGGGCCGAGTAGTTGTCCAGGTCGATCCTGGGCAGAGACTGGAGACAGAGGTCGTCTCTTTAACACAGGAAAGAATCTGAACGGCAACATATTACCACACTGAAGCGGACTCACAACAGCCTTCTTGTGTTTGGCCTTTTTAAACTTCCTCATGGCCTCGGAGCTGTCCGCCGCTTCTTCTTCACCTGAGCAGGAAAACAAGTCAATCTACAAAACCTCTGTGTGGAGACGTGTCAGACTGCAAAGAGACACACAGGTGTGTGCGTTCCACTCACCGGTGGTTGTGTTTCCCTTCCTGAAGGGGAAAGCTTTCCTCAGCCTCCTGCACAGATTGTGAACCTCGGCCTGACCGGTCAGAAACACCAGGATCCCACCTGCACACAGACACGCTGTCAGTAATGTGTGTTCTTCATGCATCCTACTACTGATATAGCAACAAACTACTAATAACTAATAATAATTCTGCATTTTAAAAAAACAGCATCCAACATGTCAATGATGTAATAAAACTTTTGAGCCAATAACATAATAACTTATTACAAATACATTATTGGCTGGTAATTAGGGTTGCAAAGGATGGAAAATTTCCAATAAATTAACAGTAAATTTCCGGAAATTTTCCACGGGAATTATGGGAATTTATGGGAATTATTGGGAATTTATGGGAATTAACTAGAAATTGGAGGTAATTGAAACAAACCGTATAAAAAAAAATCTTTTTGTTATTATTTAGTGGTCGGGTCGCCCAGCATTTCTTAGTTTTGGTTTTGCGGATGCTGCCCTGTGGGTTATGGGAATAATGTCACCAAATCACCGTTTATGGTTCGTCTGTCTTGCGCCGGTCCAAGAATTTCACCGTGCACGGAGGCTCATGGGAAATGTAGTGTGAACACACTTTGCTTTCAAAAACTCCTGGTTGTCCCTTTAAATGAAAGGAGCCCTCCTATTGTGCTTTGGGCTCAAAAGTGTGGCCTCCAGGGTTGAAGGAATCATCTGTGCATGTGATGGAGGAATGCACAGTGCATGTAGGGGGCGTGGCCTAACAGCCCTGCAGGAAGCAGTGTGCATGGAATAGCAGAGATATTCAAGTTGCTTGCATTAAATCTGGTTGTTTTAGCCAAGATTATGCTACAATATATTTCCTCCAACTATATTTAAGTTCCCTGTTAAGGGCCAACCTTCAATTTTGTAAATTTCAGATTTATTCCCGTTAATTCCCATATATTCCCGTTAATTCCCATAAATTCCCGTTAATTCCCATGGAAAGTTTCCAACTTTGAAAATTCCCGGAATTTTGCAACCCTAGGTGTGTAGCAACCAAAAACATAATAACAGCCCATAACATAATAATTCTGGCCATTTTAAATGTAAAACAGCCAATAATGTAACAACGTGTCAATGATGTAATAAAACTTTTGAGCCAATAACATAATAAGTTCTTGGAAATAAATATGACTGCTTTTAAAAGGCTTTTTTACAGTTTTGTGCAGTTTGCTAATCAAAAATAGGTTTAGTGGATGACATAGTCGTCATATTTCGACGTGTCTCGTCCCAGATTGTTGCCAGTACACACCCCTAACACCCCCTGCTGCAGAGAGCAACATGATTCTCCCTTCATTTTCAAATCAACAGTTAGACGATAGGAAATAAATCTTATTGCTAACAACTGGTCAAAGTGTTGATGTGACTGTGTGCGCACCTGGAGGCAGCATCCGGTGGATCTTGCAGGTCTTGTGAAAAGCCTCTCCGGTGTAATCGTCCAGCGGGGTGCGTTTGTTGAAATGGATAGTGACGGGGAACTGGCGGGCGTCCACCTTGATGACGGGCGGCGGCGTCCGGAACAGCTTCTGGTTGTCTGTGAAGTCTTCTACCCGCAGAGTGGCCGACATGACCAGCAGCTTCATGGGCAGGCCTTTCTGCAGAGGGACGGGGGGGGACACATGTCAAACAACTGGCTCAGCAGACACACAGAGAGAGACAGACACCACACACAGCAGCTGTGTCTCTGACCTTGTTTCTGAGGGGGACGATACGGGACAACAGTCCAATGAGGATGTCGGTGTACACGCTCCTCTCATGGGCTTCGTCAATGATTATCACACTGTACCTCTGCAGCAGGAAATCCTTAGAGACGGGACAGACAGAAGCAGTCAAACACTCACTCATTCAGTGTTTCACACACGTCTATTACTGCTGTGAAGAGACGCTTCAACATTTTGACAAATTGTCCATTACCATAATCCCTATTAGTCATAGCAGTAGGTTCGTTACCTTTAGGCTATTTATCGCTGCAAGCTATTTTTAGAAAGGTGGAGCAGAGCCATGAGCTGCTCAGAGCTACGCTATGGAGGATCTTGGTTTCCCTCATCAAACTCATCAAATACACAATCCAACAACTCCACAACACTCTGGTGGACAAGTTGTGACCTGCACATTCACCACACTATGAGATAATAACACAACGTAGCTCTGAGCAGCTCACGGCTCTGCTCCGCCGTTCTAAAAATAGCTTGCACCGACAATTAAAGGTAACAAACCTACTGCTATAGGGATTATGGCAATGGGCCAATTCGCCAAAATGTTAAACTATCCCTTTAAAGCATTAAAGTAAAAAAAATTATATTATAGCGAACAATGGAACTGTGTATTTTTTCAGGTAAAACCTCTTTTAGGCCGTGAAAATAGGCCGTTTCTTTGGGTCCATTCACAACACTGTATGTTGTAAATCTCTGACCAGAGCTATTATGGGCTGGCGTTGCTGACGGGAGGAGTGCAGAGAGTCTTCTACTGCAATTAAAGTACTTAGGGGCTGTTTGTTGATCATACAACCCCACTTTAATAAAATGCTACCATCCCTTTTATCTTTTTTTTTTTTTTTTTTTTAGATATTTTTCTTTCTATTTCTCTTTTAAAATGTGATTCATCCTGTACGCTGTTGGACCTGAGTATCATATTTTATTCCATCATATTTTTAACACGTTGATGAAAATAAACTGAACGATCTAACCCCGCTTTCACGATCAAGAGGTAAAAAATGTTGAGAAAACTGTGGGCGTAGCCTTAACTTTTCTCCAGAAACCTCATCTAGACCTGAATGCAACAGTTGTTACCTGAGAAACATGAGTGGGTCTGATCATATTTACTGTGTTCTAACTGGCCCCGGGTCAGGACTGTACCTTCTGGATCTCCTTCAGTAAAACACCGTCCGTCATGAACTTGATTTTGGTCTCGTCGGTCACATTCCCCTCGTATCGAATCTGGTACGACACCACCCTGAGCACGGGGTCCACCACAGATGAATGTTTACAACATGTTATCATGAGCAGCGTTTACAGTCTGGACATGTTCTGTGAGCAGCGCAGCGTGGTTACCGTGTGGACAGGTTCATCTCTTTGGCCACTCTGTGGGACATGCTGACAGCTGCCACTCTCCTGGGCTCTGTGATGCCGATGATCCCACTGCCACTGCAGGAACCAGTATGAAGAAGACACAAACACACAAACATGACGCTTGTTTCAGAGTAAGTCCATGCCTGCAGATTATTCTTTTGGGGAAAATATTTATATTTAAAGGGATAGTTCAACATTTTGGCAACTTGGCCCATTGCCATAATCACTATAGTCATAGCAGTAGGTTCGTTACCTTTAATTGTCGCTGCAAGCTATTTTTAGAACGGAGGAGTGGAGCAGCAGGCTGTTCAGAGCTATGCTACGGAGGCTAAAGGAATTTCTTGGTTTCCCTCATCAAACTCATCAAATACACAATCCAACAACTCTGGTGGACAAGTTGTGACCTGCACATTCACCACGCTATGAGATAATAACACAACGTTACCACACAGAGTTGTTTTAGAGGTAAATTCATGCAAAACCGCTGATGCACGTTGCCTTCATGGACAGTTTTTCAGCAAGCAGTCTCTGTATTTCCCTCGAAAACGACTCTGATTCGTAGCGTTGTGTTATTATCTCACAGCGTGGTGAATGTGCAGGTCACAACTTGTCCACCAGAGTGTTGTGGAGTTGTTGGATTGTGTATTTGATGAGTTTGATGTGGGAAACCAAGAAATCCCATGAGCCTCCGTAGCGTAGCTCTGAGTAGCTCACGGCTCTGCTCCGCCGTTCTAAAAATAGCTTGCACTGACAATTAAAGGTAACAAACCTACTGCTATGACTATAGGGGTTATGGCAATGGGCCAATTTGCCAAAATGTTGAACTATCCCTTTAAGACCAAATCAAAAAGGGACTTGAATGTATTTATTTTTTTTGTTTTGTTTTTTTTGTGTTAAGTTCTTTTGGAAAAAGTGATTCTACAGTAACAAATCATGACAAGGTAGAAATGCATAACAAAAAATGGGAAAAACGTAAGGTTGTGTAAATATAAATGTACTGTATATTGAGTAGTAATTGTATCTAATTTTCATATGTTTTACATCCCTTTTTTATTTTTTTATTTTTTACTTTTCTGTCCTGTTCGGTTCTGTTATCCCTTTGATTCTATTCTTTTTTGTTCTGTTTGTCTGTTTTTGTTCAGTGTATTGTCAGTTTATAAATGTTGTATGTCATGGCCTGTTTCCATTATATAAAAAAAATAAATTATGGTAAATAAATTAATTAATTAATAAATAACATCCAGTGAGGCATTCAAGGACTGTCTGACGAAGATGATGGACTTACCTGGCATAGCCGGCTTCATACAGAAACTGGGGGACTTGAGTGGTCTTTCCACTTCCTGTCTCTCCACAGATGACCACGCAGGGGTTCTCTCTGACCGCCTCCATGACGACCTGCTCCTCTGCCAGCACAGGCAGCTTCAGACGCGCCTCCTGCAAGCAGCACACAGAAACACACTTGAAGCAGTCGCAGACTAAAAACACTCAGACTCTAAACAAACGTTGAGTGACACACACCTGTATGTCAGGTAACCTGTCCACAGGGATGAAGACGGCCGGCTGCGACGCCTTCTGTTTTGAACTCTCCTCATCTGGAACCTTCTTCTCACTCTGTCCATCCTGTTTGGTTTTCTGCTCTTCTTCCTTCTTCACTTCCTGTTTGCTCTCCGTGTCCTGACAGGGAGAGGTGGTGTTGTTGGCTTCACCCATCTTCTTCACCTCCTCCTCATTATCCTCATCAGAGGACGTGTCCAGGTCACTACTTTCCTCTGCCTTCTGTTCCTCTTCATCCTCCTCCTCCTCCTCTTTCCATTTTCTTTTGTTGGCTCCACTGACACTGCTGATCTTTGGACCCGAGTCTCCGTCTTTTGTTTCATCCAACATCCTGAAAATCACCCAAAAACATTAACCACTGAGCATCCTCTCCTGCTCCTCCTCCTCCTCCTCCAACCTGATGCAGTGTATTTGTGCACTCACTGTTTAGTCTGGTACAGTTTGTCTCCTGTTCCCAGTTTGGATGTGGTGTAGAGCAGCTTCAGCTCAGACTCTGGAAGCTGCACCTCAGCCAGTTTGGTGAGGATGTCTGCTCTCTGGACGGGACAGGTGGACACAGAACAGCATTGTGTTATACTTCTGTATGGTCTTGTCGGCAGACTCACTACATTTTTACCACTTCATGCCCAGCATATCTGACACTGATACAGACTGACTGACCGACCTACTGATTGTCAAGTAAATTCCACCTGTGAGACTTTTCTTACAGCCTGTCTGTCTATCTGTCTGATTTTTACACCATGTTAATAAATGTAGGGGTTTTTGCATAACAACATTCTCCATGGATATGTATTCTGCTCATTCTCCATATTCAACCTGTTGTTTGTTGTTATTTTGCTTACTTTATTTATTTTATTCTAGGTTGGTATTTTAGATTGCAGATTGTTTTATTGTTTACTGTTTGTTTGTTTATTTACTGCTCATTCTCCATTAAACCTTTAAATTTATGTTATTTTGCTTACTTTATTTATTTTATTCTAGGTAGGTAGATTGCAGATTGTTTTATTGTTTACTGTTTGTTTAACAAATTTATTTAAAATGTTAAAGTAACTGTAAGAGTTGTAACAAGGGTCTTCAGAGAAACTGTCTACTCAAATTTTCCTTGATTTATTTATTTTTTTTCTTCTCCTGTTTTTCTTTTGTACATTATTGTCTTACTGTATTCTGATGTTCTTTTTATTATTATTTTCCTTTTGATTGTAAAAAAAAATATATATATATTTTTTTTTTTAATGAAACATATCGACCGAAATAAACTAAACTAAAAAAAAAACTGTTATACTGTATTGAAGGTGCAGTCTGGTTATAGAAAACATTTCTTCCTGCAGCTGCAGGGTCTAGTTTCCAAGTCATGCTCCTGTCACTCACCTGAGCTTTCTTCTCCTTTCGTTCCAGCACTTTCTGCAGCTCTTTCTTCTGCTTCTTGGTCAGTGGCCTCTTGGTAGAAACCGGCGTCACTGAGCCTTTCTTCTTCTTGGCTTTGCTGGCTGGGAGGACCAGCGCATTGCTCTGATCCACACCTTTGAGCCTGTCTGCACCTGATGGAAACATAGTGTTCAGAGCTTTAACTAAATTAAACCTGGCTCTATAGCATATTGTCACTCTACAAGAACAATAATCACCCTTACACAGAAAGGCTCAACACTAATCCATCAAAGCAATATTTTTTACATAGACTTGTGCAGGCTCTAGTCGTTACACCTGACACCTAAATCAATTCCATTTATTATTGGATCCACTTCTAAATTCTAATCTGTATTATTTTCAGTTTCACATAAACAGGCAGCTCCAGCGAGGATAAGTGATAGGGAAAAAAGCTGGTCTCGTGTAACAACACATCAGTTACAATGCCTCTTTTTGTATTTAAACGTTTAATTATAGGTCTTGGAAAAAGACTAAAGACTCCTTGTTAATCTGGCCCATTCTTGACAGATAAGTGCAGAGATCTAGACCCGGTCTGATGTGGTCTAGATGTGGAGTCAGCAGTCACAGACATGTCTCTCAGACAGGCTGACATCTGGACCGTGGATGCCTAACAACACTGAGACAACACTGAGTGCAAAAAAAACCTCGTCAGCATCCTAATAATTGGAAATGTATTGATGTATATGGATGAATGCGCGCTCTCACCGTGCAGCTCCACCACCACCTCCGGCTCCGGCTCGTGCTCCTCCGCAGCCTGCTGGCTGTCAGTCTGCTGTGACTGTCTGCCCCTCCAGTTGTGTTTCTTTCTTAGTTTCCCCATTTTAAACTGCCGTCTGGTCAAATACATCAAGCATAAACACGGACAAGACTAAGTATCGTATTAGGACTTCAAAACATCATGAATAACACTGACACCATGGCGGAGCAACGAGGAGCTAACTCGCTTGTAATGAGCGGAAGCTTTCCACTGCGTCACGTCATTTACAACCGATTCAACCGTAATGAGTTTCATAAAACACCAACCTTTTCTTCTTTTTCTGGGTCAAACAGCAGTGAAGACCTACACACGTTGGGAGTTTCAGCCCTACAACCGCTTCACGTGTAAACACAGTACACCGCAGAAACCTGTCCCCCCGAAACGTGTCCCTCGAAGAAAGGTTCCGCTCTTCAGAACAACAACGTCACTAGCGAAATAAAAGATCCACATCAGCTGATATTTCCTACCGTTGTACTTTGTTCATTATTGAACACAAATAAAGATTTTTTTTTTTTTTAAAAAGACGAACTGAAATTTATTTTTTAAATTTTCAATGTGTTTATTCCTTTAAATCCATAATGCTATGCTGTTAATAAACAAATACACAGAGAATCATACAGTATTGCCATGCACTGAGTGGGCTACATTTGAAGGAAATCTTTCACATGTGTTTTGTGTAAATAATAAGACGTTAGTTGCAAATTGAACAAACATAAAAATGGAACAATTGAAATATTGTTTTTTCTGATTAATGAGATGAATAGAAAATTTCCTATAAAAACACACCTGAGAAACAGGAGCGAAACTATCACACATAAAAAAAAACATGTAGCTATTAAATTCTAAGTTCTCATTTACTCTTCAGCTGAGATTTTCTTACTTGCATACACCCCAAATAAAACATCTCAGTGCTGATTATGTGTGAGGGAGTTTGAACTGTTTTTCATTAGGCTATCATTTTTTAGCTTTTTAACTACATGAGCATATGACAAATATATGTAGCCTAACTAACTGATGATCAAGTTACAAATGGTCTGTGTTGTTTTTCCCTGTAATCAATATGTGACTTGTGCTTCTATCTAGACTACCATACTACTATAGGCCTACTAACTAACAACTATAGTCTACTATAAATAACTCCAGACCGCAGCTCTGCTGTTCTATCACGTATGTTAAGAAAGAAAAATTGTGATGAGATGAATGGTAACTGGGGCGGGGCCTGATAAGCTTTATGCTTCTCCCGTTTTCCCATTTGGTCATGTGCTTGTATTGTGTAACTGAAATTGTGTGTGATGGAGTCTGATTCAATTTACATGTCCGAAATAAATAAATAAATAAATAAAATGGACTTGCAGATGACGACCCCAACTGCCAATGCTGATATTAGTAGCTATGATATGAACAAGAACCTGAAGATTTGAAATGTGAAAGATGTGTTCATGGTAATCTAGAAAATATCATTCACTACAGTGCACTGTTACGTTTATAAGTGAATTTGTTATGAAGTGAAAACTCTACAGGAAACAGAGGAAGACGGTTTTCAAACTGGGTCAGTGATAACACTTGTGGTTGTTGAGGAGAGCAGGAGGAAAATCAGGAAAGAAAAAATGTAATATGCTCTCTTTGTGCACAACTGCAGACAACATAGACAGCACAGCTCCTCCCCAATCGTCTCTCCAGTGAATAATAAGGGACGCGCATGTGTGAAAAATTAAAGGAAGACGTCGTGGTCTAGGAGCTTCTGAGTGAAAACTCCTCTTGGTGATTAGTTGGTTGTTATGTGGGGAAAGAGTCACATTATTTTCAGTCTTATCAAACTTTATGTGCTGTTGTCCCTCTCCTTGTTTACTAAGGGTTTTTAAAGGTATAGTTCACCCGAAATCCAAATTTCACCCTCATGTCAACTAAGAGTTGGAAGAATCTGGAAGAGTCTTCTGTGCCTTCTCTGAGTTACGGGGGGGTCTGTGCAGCAGTATTTGTCCATATAATGGTTGTCAATGGATACCACTTTTCTTGGTCCAAAAAGACACACCAAAAAACATCCAAATACCTCCATACTGCTCGTCTGTAATGTCCCTCTTGTATTGAAGCCCCAACATGAGAAATTGTTCTGCACTGACACAGGAAGAACAGTGAACTAACTGGGAGCTTCCGCTACAAACAAGCTTAAAATATAGACTTATTTAATTTTTTCAATTTCTCATGTCGGGGCTTCAATACCAGAGGGACATTACAGACGAGCAGTATGGAGGTATTTGGATGTTTTTTCGTGTGTCTTTTTGGACGAAGAAAAGTGAGCACCATTCACAACCACAGAGGACTCTGTAAATTCTCCCAGCTCTTAGTCGACATGAGGGTGAGTAGATAATGAGTGAAATTTGAATTTTGGGTGAACTATCTCTTTAATATGTCACCTGTTTGGGTATAAAGTGAACTTTGAAATTACAGTCTAAAACACTTCTTGGTCTCACAGTCACATTTCATCTCAAATGCTGTTATCCTTTAAAGGTGTGAACTCCGACTCCATCAGACCTTCCCCGGCGGTGAAGCTCTCCTCTGTGGTTCTCCTGGCCTCTTTGGTCATTCTCTCAAACCGCTTCAGGAATACGATGAGAGCCAAAAGCAGAGCAGCCTGCACCAGCACGAACACAAAGAGACACACCTCTGAGACCAGAGCCAGGTCGCAGTACCAGTAGTGGCAGGAGCTGAGGATCTCCTCCTCGGTTAAATACGCCACCAGCCGTCCTTTCAGGCTGGGAGGGGAGCTGCAGTTGATGGCCAGGGGTGACATAAGGCTGATGCGTTGCCGCAGCAGCCAGCCTCGCAGGTAGAGGACACCACAGTCGCACACCCATGAGTTCCCGTGAAGGGAGACGGAGCGGAGGGAGGTCAGATCATCCAGGATTCCGTTAGGGAGGGAGGTCAGCATGTTGTTGTGGAGACGCAGCTCGGTGGTCCCAGCAGGGAAACTGGTGGGCAGGTCAGAGGTGGCGAGAAGCTTGTTGCTGCAGTCCACCCGACCGCCTTCGCACACGCAGAGCTGGGGGCACGCTGATGACCTTTGACCTCCAGACAGCAGGAGCACACACAAGAGCAGAAACCCCTTCATGGCTGCCAGTCGCTGGAGAGGAGAGGAGAGGAGAGGAGAGGAGAGGAGAGGAGAGGAGAGGAGAGGAGAGGAGAGGAGAGGAGAGGAGAGGAGAGGAGAGGAGAGGAGTAAAAGAAGAAGAGGAGAGGAGTAGAAGATGAAGAGGAAAGGAGAGGAGAGGAGAAGAGAGGAGAGGAGAGGAGTAGAAGATGGAGAGGAGAGGAGAGGAGAGGAGAGGAGAGGTGAGGAGAGGAGAGGAGAGGAGAGGAGAGGAGTAGAAGATGAAGAGGAGAGGAGAGGAGTAGAAGATGAAGAAGAGAGGAGAGGAGAGGAGAGAGGAGAGGAGAGGGAGAGGAGAGGAGAGGAGGGGAGTGGAGAGGAGAAGAGAGGAGAGGAGAGGAGAGGAGAGGAGAAGAAGATGAAGAGGAGAGGAGAGGAGAGTGGGGTGAGAGAGAGGAGAGGAGAGGAGAGGAGAGGAGAGGAGTAGAAGATGAAGAGGAGAGGAGAGGAGAGGAGAGGAGAGGAGAGGAGAGGAGAGGAGAGGAGAGGAGAGGAGAGGAGAGGAGAGGAGAAGAGAGGAGAGGACGATGAAGAGGAGAGGAGAGGAGAGGAAGATGAAGAGGAGAGGAAGAGGAGAGGAGAGGAGGAGAAGAGAAAAGAGGAGAGGAGAGGAGAGGAGAGGAGGAGAGAAAAGAGGAGAGGAAGAGGAGAGGAGAGGAGAGGAAGAGGAGAGGAGAGGAAGAGGAGAGGAGAGGAGAGGAAGAGGAGAGGAGAGGAGAGGAGTAGAAGATGAAGAGGAGAGGAGAGGAGAGGAGAGGAGAGGAGAGGAGAGGAGAGGAGAGGAGAGGAGAGGAGAGGAGAGGAGAGGAGAGGAGAGGAGTAGAAGATGAAGAGGAGAGGAGAGGAGTAGAAGATGAAGAGGAGAGGAGAGGAGAGGAGAGAAATAGTATCAGTTGAAGACCTTAACAAAAGGACTAGTCAGCTGTATTATTCAAGCATATGACATTAGATTTAAATGTAAAACCATTCACAAAAATCAAGGATTGTACTCGACATAAACCGGCATAAACCCTTTTATTTCAAACTGTGGACTGCAAAAACAAACCTAAGATATCTTACTACATCACTGTACTCTGCCCATGACAGTGGCTCCTTTGTTATCTGTGTGGATTAAGAGGCTCACAGTCATTACCATCTCTGTGAAACATTAGGGTTTTAAATCATATGTCAGAGAGGCTGTACTTTGTGGTGCTGTGGTAGCTGACTACCAATTTAAGTGACCAGATCACTGTAAAATCCTTCTGCTCACTCTGTGTTCACTATAAAAAGTACAACAATAGTTGACACTGGTTCATGACTTAAATTCACATTATTCTGGCGATTTTCAGAAACATTTATATATATTATAACACTTCGTTCTTCTGGATGTTTCCAAACTTCTGCTCTCCTTGCAGTCTACTGCTTTCTAATTTCTTTAGGAGCAGGAGCTAAGGTCAAAGGTCATCCTGATTTCATGTGAATAATAGTATGAGAGCTAAATAGCAGAAAAGTGCGAATAAGGTCAGACGAGAGGGTCTTACCTTCAGTGCTGCGCGTCTTCAGTAGAAGACTGTGTGTCCTACTGTTGCTCTGAGAGATAGTGTGTGCGTGTGTATGTGTGTGTGCTACTACCGGCTGGTACTGACTGATAAAGACCACTGTCAAAAATTGAACACACACATGTACAGCACACATGCGTAATGGAAAGTGTGTCAGTAACTCTTTAGTTGGTGGGCTGAACTTCCTGTTCATCTTCTAGAAATTTTAATAAAATAAAAAGTCATGCAGAATAGCAAATTTCAGAATATTGTAATTATAAGTAAAACATAATCTTGATAACCAAAATAGAAAAGTAATGTAAGTTGGTAAATAAAGGTAGATTAAAGAGTGCAGTACTGGCCTCTAAACATTTCAGTGAACTACAAGTATCACGAATGTGTACTTTTGTGACCCTCACCCCCAGCAGTACCCATACGGTTTTGTGCAGTGTCTGTAGTGTCTGTCTTGATATAGTGACACCACCTGCACTCAGTTCCTTCAGGACAGCCTTGGTAGTAGTCCTTGGATTGTTTTCAACATCTCACTTGATTTTCCTGACTAACTGAGGTGACACTACTGTCCGCATCCTTTGAGGATTTTTGAGGGTTTTCACTGTGTTAAATCATTGGTACTTCTTGATGATACTTTGCACCATTGACACTTGCACCTTTTTGTATCATTTTCCTTTTTTTTGGCAAATGTCACAAGCAAGTCAACTTTTATAGTCAGAAAAAACAGAAACATTGAAAATAATTGTAAACACAGACCCTTAAAGGGATAGTAGCATTTTTTTTTAAAGTGGGGTTGTATGATCTACAAATAGCCCCCTAAGTACTTTAATTGCAGTAGAAGACTCTCTGCACTCCTCCCGTTAGCAATGCCAGCTCATAGCCCTGCCCAGGGATTTACAACATACATTGTTGTGAATGGACCCAAAGAAACGGCCTAAAAGAGGTTTTACCTGAAAAAAAAAAACACACACACAGCTCCATTGTTCAACCAGTTGTCCAACCAGCTGCTGATCGATGGGCACTAACCCTGAGCGGAAGGATACGTGAGGTGGTTAGGTCCAAATAAAAACTGTGTTTTTCCTGCACTTTGAGGGGCTGGAAAAAATGATATTATAGCCAACAATGGAGCTGTGTATTTTTTTTCAGGTAAAACCTCTTTTAGGCCGTGAAAATAGGCCGTTTCTTTGGGTCCATTCACAACACTGTATGTTGTAAATCTCTGGGCAGGACTATGGGCTGGCGTTGCTAACGGGAGGAGTGCAGAGAGTTTTCTACTGGAATTAAAGTACTTAGGGGCTATTTGTAGATCATACAACCCCCACTTTAAAATACTACTACTATCCCTTTAAATAAATTGGTCATGGCTGTAGACTTTCCTTCATGTCCTATTCTTGTCAAATCTGAGTTGTAATACTAATCTGTGACTAACAAAATTAAGAAATTCCTTGTATTTGCCAGGAGTATGAATAATTTTTAGGACAACTGTATAACTGTTCAGATGTCTGAGTCTTCGATGTGACTGGCAGAGAGAGGCTGCCTGTGCAGCGCAGAGGAAGAATGTCTGTAGGAGATAAACATGAATCAGCAGATAATGTTCATGCAGCTGATCCAGCTCCGAGTCCTGCCGGTCAGACCCTGACATCCGGAAGCGACAAAGGATGTCGTGTTGCGCTCACGGGAACTTCAAGTACGACATCATGGCGTTGAGAGAAGACAGAAAGGGCCGGGCTGACGAGAAACAAGGTTTATTTGTCACACCTTTATATATAAATGGGGCACAGGGCTGAGCTCACAGCCTTCAGGCAAAATATGTACTGTTTCTCAGCATCAGCACACTCAAACACACACACGCTCAAGCAGTCTGAACACACATCTTCACTGGCATAAGTCACTTCCAAGGAGAGAGGTTTGAAACAGAAGCAAAAAAAACACAGCATTGGTTCCTCATTATTGAGCTATTTTCACCATCTCAGAGTGGCAACAAAGCACACTGTGAGTGTGTGTGTGTGCGTGCGTGACTGTGACTACGAGCAATGGCATGCACCAATCCTCTCACAATGTCAAAGGCTCTCCATTCACAGTTAGCCACTGGCAATAAGTGCATTTTCAGCTCAGCCAGCACATCGAAAAATGCTGGAAGAGAACAGTTTGACTTGCCATATGTAAAAACAAGGTAACATGGAGGGACTGAGAGCAAACAAACAGGAACTGAAGCTGGCTGGAGCACGGAGGAAAGTCACTGTGGCCTTTGTCAAACAAATGGGACTTTTATGGACGGATACCTGGAGATATCAAAGGGAATTTCATGAAATACATACACTCACACACTCACACACACATCATAAAAAACAATATCCATGTTCAAATCTTAACATTACCAAGAACCTAAATTCCTTTGCAAAACATCTCATAGCACATTATGTTCATACCCTGACAGAATATCCAAAAAGTCTAGCAATGCATTTATAAATTAGAGACACTGAGTAGTAATTTAAATTACACATAAATGTTATAGTATATGTTATGACTGTTAAACCACGGCTGGAGGGGGGGCAAACGGATAGTTTCAAAGAAAGAAAAAAAAAAACCTCTGACGAAACAACCCTCCAGGCAGACAAACTATACAAAGCACCAAAGATGAATGGACTGTATAGCCAGAGTTGCCACTAAAACATGAGATCCGTTGTTCAAAAGCTGGAAGGAAGGTGTCGCTGTCGTTCAGAGGAGAAACAGCAGGTGGCGTCGGAGCGCAGCTCAGCTCCAGTCGACTCACTGGTCCTTCTCATGCATCTGCTGCTGCATCTTATTCAGCATCTCCTGCATCCTCTTCAGCTGCAGGCACACAGGAAGGTTAGGAGGGTTAAGGGGAGACACTGCAGGTGAATAGCGTAAAAATCTTAAATAACAGATATCACCATGAAACTTTGCAAGTTTATCACTTACATTAAGATAAATATTTTTTGTATTACAAGTTTTGTCAAATTTTATGTTTACATATCTAAATGAGGCAATATCTAATGAAATATGCCCTCATTTGCATGCATTTCCAGAACCAAAATCTGAACAATGGATAAAGCCCCTTTCAAAATTCTTGTTTTATTTTGTTGACATATTAGATTCAGAGGTTTTTCCAGAAGGGATTGTGGATATCTCTTTTTATCACTTTGTAAATGAGAAAATACTGCCACCAGCCCTAAAAAAAATCAAATTTTGCCATGTTTTTAGGAATAAAATGTTGTATAAATCAGGCTGTGAATGATATATCAACAATCCGCTCTGTAAAAACCTTCAGAATATAGACAGGAATGAAACTGGAAGGTTTGGTTTCTGTAAGTGCTGCTGAAGTGGAGATTTTGGACTCAGAGTCTGAGGAAAAACTAATTTTGAGAAAACAGCCTTTAAAGACATGTACTGTGTTTGTGAATCATACTTTCACGATTGGTTGCGGATATGGAGGAAATGACCATTTTTGGAGCCTACATCATTGTTCAGGAGAGAGAGAGCTTTACAACGACCCCTGACATGACATGGGTCAGACATCTACTGATGAAAGAGACAAAACGAAGTAAAATAAATAAAAAAAACTTAATGTGGATTTTCTACCATTTCTCTTGACATTTCAGAAAGAATACATGTTAAGGATGAAACATAGGTTATGTGGTGTGTGTACTACAAGGGTCTTTTAGTGTACGCACTTATTTTTTACAACATGCACCTGCAGCCTTGCTGCTCTTGTGTCAGCTGGGTTGATGTGAGTGAGGAGCTGGACACTGACACTGCTGTGTCTGTGCTGTGCAGGTACAGCAGTGTCTTTGTTCAGCTGCAAAAGGCTCCCTCCCCCAAACACAGCGTCACTGCAGTGAACTGTAAAGGTGCCAGTGGGCAGGTTTTTACACAGTCAGGCCTGCTGCTTCCTCTGAGTTTACCCCTGACTCCACTCGTTTTAACACACACACACAAGAGTTGGGTTACTTAGATTCTTTTCTAAGAGGTGAATGAAAACTGTGTAAGGGGAAGATTGCTTTCTTGTGAGGATTTAAAGCTCCAGTTGGTAAGTGGATGAAAGTGAAAGTAACTGACATGACTTGGTCAGAAATTTCAAGACAATACACCATCAGCCAAAACCTGTGCATAAGTGCCCTAGGAGCCAAAATGTGTACTAAAGTGCCCTCTAGGAGCCAAAACCTGTGCTAAAATGCCTTCTAGGAACCAAAATGTGTGCTAAAATGCCCTCTTGGGAGCCAAAATGTGTTAAAGTGCCCTCATGGCAGCCAAAACGTGTGCTAAAGTGCCCTCTTCAGTGGTTAGAACGTGCTATATTTGCCCTTTTTTCCCCTTTTCGCCGCTGCCCTTCAAAAACTCTGTGCACACGACTGATCCCCTTATTACAACATGTACAAGCTGTGATTGGCTGCTCCTCCTGCTCCCTCTACCTGATTGGTGGAGAATCCTCAGTCGCGGTGGATTTTGGCAAATAGATTCCAGGCTGTAGGTGGAGCCAGAGGAGTTGGATTTGGTCCTAAATTACCCATTTAATGTCCGACTATCTGAATATAGTGATAGTTCCAGCAAATAAATTAATTATTGTTACCAACTGAAGCTTTAAGTGGCTTTGACAAACCTTACTAAACCTTCCTTCATTCTGTGTCAAAATCATTATTATCACATTCATAAAAACAAACAGACCTCCTCATCTTTCATTTTGATTAGCTTCTCAGTGTCCACATCTGGAGTGGACAGCGGCAGGATGGGAATTGGACTCTCAATCCGGTTGTCCTGAGCCAGTTTACTGAGAAAAGAAGAAGAGGAGGAGGGGTGGGGGCGGGGGTGGGGGGGGTAAGCATCAGATCTCAGATGTTTACAGAAGCTGACGTCAGCATGTTGGGGTGTGCTGACACGTACCTGGTCATCTCCTGTATGCACTGCGCTCTGTAGTTTTCATAGTGGACGTCGCAGGTCACATCTTTCAGGTCGTGCATGTGTGAGCGAATCAGCATGTTCCTCAGTTTCACAAAGTCACAGTGGGACTGGTTCTCCACTGAGCAGGAGGAGGAACAGGATCAGTTCATAGCATGACAATCAACCTGTGATTTCACACACACACACACATGAACATGAACATACCTTCAACAATGCCCCAGGGGTAGAGTCTCCCTCTGACCCTCTGCCCTCTGGCCTCCACCACTGTGTTACTGCCGATCACAGCAAACGGGGTGCACTCCTGCACACACAGGCATGTTGTTATTGGAACACTTATCTACTCAGAAAAGAGCTGAGGAAGCACGCTGTCGCTGCGCCCTGATACACACTCACACAAGGACAATGCAGGTAAACACTGTTTGTCTGCACTTTACTCTGACCCAGCTGATGTTCCCAGCTGATCAGTGGATGCATGCTATGCTTCTATTCAGCCTTCACACCCGGTTATAGCAGTAGGTTCGCTAACTTTAATTGTCGGTGCAAGCTATTTTTAGAACGGTGGAGCAGAGCCGTGAGCTGCTCAGAACTACACTACGCAGGCTCATGGGATTTCTTGGTTTCCCTCATCAAACTCATCAAATACACAATCCAACAACTCCACAACGCTCTGGTGGACAAGTTGTGACCTGCACATTCACCACGCTATGAGATAATAACGGAACGCTACAGACAGAGTTGTTTTAGAGGGAAATTCATACAAAACCACTGATGCGATTCCCGTCACTTTTTTTTGGCAGCAGTCTCTGCATTTGCCTTGAAAACAACTGTCCCTTATAAGCAAACTTAAAAGCAAATGTGTTAATGGGTCAGTTCACCCAAATTATACAGGGACACATTCTCTCCTTTGCCCAAATGGCAAATATCTGCATAGATGTTTATGAGGCCAAATTTAGTCATCTAAATCAATCTGTCTGTGACTGCAACAATTATGTTTGGCTTTCTTATATAAAAAAGGGAAGAATCGCCGTGCACACAGCTGCAAGTGCAGAGAAAAAAATCTTGATTTCAACAAAAGAAAGCAGAAAAAAATATTCTGCACTTAGAGCTGAGTGTGCAGCGTTTTTTCCTGCTCCATCACCAGCCCATCTAAAAGTTGACCTGCAGCGTGCATTACTCTCTTCTTCCTGCTGGCTTTCTTATATCTTATATACAGTATCAGCTAACACACATTACTCCAACATCTAAGGACACTTCTGAAGAAGACAGAAGTACACAGTCCAAACATGTCAAGATATGAAAAGAATGACATGTCAAAGCCAAACATCACCTGGTCAGCTCTGTCACAATGATGAAGCACTGTCAACCGTCTACTTTCCATTCAAACCCTAGTGAGTTGGGCGCTCACAGCGCTCAGTGCCCTCGGCGGAAAAACGTCAATGTCAATGTCTGACCAATCACAATCAAGAAGGGGTGGGACATGCGTTACCGACAGCAACACAACCGGAGACGTGGCTCGGTTTATATCATGACCCACAACTTGTATTGAAGGTAGGCCGACCTCAGGGTCCGTGTCAAAAGCTGCTGCTAATGCTACTGTGTGTTTCTGACACTTGTTGTAGTGTTTACATAAACAAGGCAGGAACACGGAAGTATCAGAGGACTCGTTTTGTAACCTAGCAACAGCGGCATTCTGACGAGGGGGAGAGAGAGCGCTAAGCACTGGGAAAGCAATGCTGAGAGCGCTGTCAGCGACCCCTAAGTAACATGGTTCCTGAACACGGCCTCACTCCGTCACCGTGGTGACATCACCACAGGAGCTGAGTCTGAACAGCCTGTATGAGCAGTGTTTTACCAGTCGCTGGGCTGCAGAGTCCATGCAGGACCGGTTTGCTTTCCTCATTCTAGGAGTTGGTCGGCTCAGGGAGGATCACTTCATGTAGAGACCAGGAAAAAACTGCTTTTCATAATGGGACCTTTAAATCCCCAGTTTAGCTGCTCATCCCTGGCTATGCTGCTGCTGCTGCCTTTCTTTACTGCTGCTGCCTTGCTGCCCATGAGGTTTTGCAAACCCACCTCCTCCCCAGCATCCACCTGTAGGCTCTGTCTCTTGATTCCCTGTGGGGGGGTCTGCTACATTCCCTGTACTGTCTACCAAAGCAGATCATTCAGGGAAGGAATAAATCAATCAGAGCCTGATGCCAAACCTGCTGCAGCCATTCTCAAGAATATGCTATCCATGCTGTGCTTCAGCTTCCCATGCTTATGCTCAAGAAATGATTACTTCTCATTCCAGAGTTGTCTGATTGAACTTCAAGCAGTGTTTTTACCAAGGTTTGAACACAAGGTTTCACCATCACACTGCAGCAGTTTTCATTGTTCACTGTTGTGCAGTTAACACAGACTTTCTGTCGTCATCCAGCAGCACACATGTAAACACACCAGTGGTACGACCGACAAAGGTGATTTGGAACATACTGAGGCCTTTCTTCTGGATAATCCTCAGAGCTCGCTGTGAACAGTTTTCACAACAGCTGCTTTCTACCAAAGGTTAAATCCCAGTGGAAGTGGCTCACAGTGAAGCCTGTGGATTATCCAGTGTAATGGGAACATTGTTTCTGCAAAGACACGTTTCTGACAGAACTCTTAGGTAGAGGTGAAATATTTAGAGGCAGATACCTGAGTCTCTCTGCACAAAAACAACACAGGATATAAAGATGATTAAAAATACTTCCTGAATCAGGAGTGTTCAATCTCACCTTCAGCTCTTTGTCCAGTTGTTTGAACTCTTCATCCTCATCTGAGTCACATTCTGGGAACTGGTACACTTTGATCCCAAACTTGTCTATTTCATCTCGTATCTAGACGTGAACACACAGAGTCACACACACACAAAGACCAACCACGGTGATCAGACTGCACACAGCCGACACCCCGAGTTCACACTGCGGAGCCCCAGCTCTGAAACTCACTCGGTCTTTGAGCTTCTTTATCTCGTTGGGCGTGAGGCAGTCAGCTTTTGCAATGAGAGGAATTATGTTCACTTTTTCGTGCAGAGCCTTCATGAACTCCACATCCACCGGACGAAGCCTGAAGACAAAAAAACACAGTAAGCAGGAGAAAGTAGTTATGTAAGATGTACAAATCAAAGCACTTTGAATTGTTGATTTGACCTAAAGGATAATTACTGGGGTTTTTTTACAATCTGGACCTTATTTCTAGCATAAAATCGTTCTGATGAAATGAGCTCCAGCCGAGAGCCATGTATCTGTCTAATGTGAGAACACGGGGCAGCAGAATGCAGCCTCTAAATAACACATTATCTGCAGAGAAACTCCTTCATTTCACCAAGATTTAGTTATGATACACTAGTGCTATTCCCCTCTGAGCCCGTGGTGGCATGTTATCAACATCCGGGGTCTGTAGGTTGACCTACTGACCTCTGACCTGGATGATGTCATCTCCGACCGCCGCCCGGCTCATTCTGATAATAATCATTCCGCTTCGCCATTCAGGTCCATTTTTATCTCAACTATCCAGAGCTTTAGTGAGTCCAATTGAGGAGAGGAAGCCTGTGGAAGCTGAACTTTATCCAGCTGCTCATTTTGTTCTGACAAGTCAGAAACACACAGAAATGGACCGTAGCATTAGAGGTAGCAAGTTAGCCGCGCCAGGCAGCGGTCAGGGATGACATCATTCAGGTCAGAGGTCAGTGGGTCAACCTACAGTACAGTGATGACATCATCCAGGTCAGAGGTCAGTAGGTCAACCTACAGAGATGACATCATCCAGATCAGAGGTCAGTACGTCAACCTACAGACCCCGGATGTTGATAACATGCCGCCAGCATAGACTGTAAAAAGAATGGACATAGCATCCGTGACGTCAGCCATTGGTTTTGAGGAGTTGTTTTTGTGACTTAAATATGGCGGCCTGAACAGCGCCATGTTGGATTTACCGGCCGAGAACCCGCCCACAGGCCTAGAAGCAGCCTGTCTCCGGACCTGTCACTCAACATTTGCACGCCCTAATTGGGCAGAATTTTAAACCTAATAACAGTAAAACGGTAGAGTCAAAAAAAAAATTCACCCCTCTCAGAGTGTGTGCGGGGGTAGAAACTATCGATTGAAACCAAAAAACGTGATGACACCAGGCTTTGATCATGTTTATTGAGGATGTAAAGTTGGCAATTTTAACATGGGGGTCTATGGAGACATGCTGCTTTCTGACACCAGCCCCCACAGGAAGAAGAGGGGATTGCAGTTTTTTGAACACAAAAGTGAGCTTCACTTCTCAGACCGACAACTGCCCCCTTGGCCACCACAGACTCAGAGGGGAATAGCACTTGCTTATCATAACAAAATATTGGTGAAATGTTCACCAAGTTTCACGGCGGATAATGTGTTATTTAGTGTTCTCACGTTATACAGATATACGGAGCTAATTTTGTCAGAACAACTTGTAATGACACCAAAGTTATCTGAGTGAGTAAATGATCATATTTTATGCTAGAAATAAGGTCCAGATTGAAAACTGAACTTATCCTTTAAAGAGAGAAAGTCTGCAGTAAAAGTCACTGTATGTGTTGTAGAGTGTGCTCTTACCCGTGGCCAAAAGGAGGGATAAAGTAGAGGCAGCAGTGCACTCTGTTGTCCTGGATGTTCTTTCTGTTCAGCCCGCTCTCATCCCTGAAGTATTGCTCAAACTGCTGATCTATGTAGTCCGTGATCGGCTTCCAGCTACAACATACACATGCAAGAACACACGCACACACACAGGACTACATTAGCAGCTCCTCCAGGCACTGTGAATTCATGCGAGCAGCCTGAACCAGGCCCAACAGCAGCAGCAGGTCCTCCAGCTCACCACTCGTTGTTGTTGACGGCGTCTCCGAAGCCCGGAGTGTCCACGATGGTCAGTTTGAGCTTGACTCCTTTCTCCTCGATGTCTACAGTGTGTTTGATTATCTCCACTGTCTGGTTGATGCGCTCTGAAGAGCAGGGACACAGAGAAGGAGGGGCCACATTAGTGACGGGGGGAAATGAGGTGAAGCAGCAGGTCAGAGATAATACTGAAGCAGACAGAGAATGGTGCAAACTGAGTCCTGATGCCTGCACTGTCTTTAAAGGGATAGTTCAACATTTTTGCTTTTCAGTTCATGTACTTCTTGTTGCAGAACCTCACGATCAAGTCTAATTTTCTCTTGTTCATCACACAACTTTTTGTTGAGATCTTGGACTTATTGATTCAGGGCCTTGTTTTGTTCTCTGAAAGACACATTTTCTTGGCTCATTTCATTGTGGATGCTTACAAGGCCTTTGAGGTCTTGCTGAACGTAGTCCAGCTCCTGTACCTTTTTTTTGAAGGGCCTCATCTTTTTGTCTGATGACCTCTTCTCTACAACGTAATTCATCCTATTGAGTGCTGATAACATTGCATTATTTTGGAAGTCTAAAAACAGCACAAGACTCAAGACATAAGATTTTGGTACATGGTATTGCAGGCCTACAATAAAGGACTCTTAGGGTCACAGAGCCAAAAAATTCACTGATATAGTTTTTATTTTCAAATGTGTAATATTACATAGTGCCGTACATTCACACACAGAACAAATGTTATTTTGATTTTTGTTTGTTTTATTTTTTTAACAGACAATGGAATAATTAAATACAAGTACTGTAACATTAATTAGCACAGTAGAGAAGAGACCATTGTAAAGGTACTTTACACTTAGTACATATACATATACCTCTGCATTTAACCCATCCCTGAGGAGCAGTGGGCAGCCACGGTGCGGCGCCCGGGGACCAACTCCAGATCTTAAGCCA
Organism: Decapterus maruadsi; assembly: GCA_030347415.2. Classification (NCBI taxonomy): domain Eukaryota; kingdom Metazoa; phylum Chordata; class Actinopteri; order Carangiformes; family Carangidae; genus Decapterus; species Decapterus maruadsi. The sequence continues at coordinate 1,561,867 of CM064895.1, read as the reverse complement.
GTGCTTTGGTTAGGGGCGCTGACTGGAGCTAACATTGTTTTTTTTGGTAGTGGGGGAAACCGAAGTACCCGGAGGAAACCCATGCAGACCTGTTGTCCTCCTAGGTCAAAGAAGGAAGGACAAAGGGAAGGAAGGAAGGAAGGAAGGAAGGAAGGAAGGAAGGAAGGAAGGAAGGAAGGAAGGAAGGAAGGAAGGAAGGAAGGAAGGAAGGAAGGAAGGAAGGAAGGAAGGAAGGAAGGAATGGAAAAATGCGACCCAAAAGTGGGTCGCGACCCACCAGTTGAGAACCACTGCTCTAGATCATGAAGCTTTTTCTTGATCCAGCATGTTCAGAGCTACATGTGCCCAAGTGAAAGTGCCCAGACATCGGTCGGTCTGTGTTCAAGGTGCTGAAAGATTTCTTCTTCAAATTGGCTAGATAGAGATTCTCTTCTTGAAGGTATTGACGATCCTTTTCACCCGTGTACCTCCACAGAGCCAGACTGGCCTGTAGTGCCATGGACTGAGTGCTAGCAAGTGAAGTGGAATGAACGTTGAGGTTCGATGCCAGTTCAGGATTCGGCAAAACTGCAGTTAAGTCTGGGTGGAAATTGGATTGGGCTGTTTGCGATATGGAGGTAATATGAGGGTCCGGTCGCAGCCGCTCTGTTTCCTTCTGCAGACGATTTAACTGGATTCTTTCCTCAAGAATCCGTTGTTCTTGCTGCCTCAGTTGCTCTGTTTGGGTGTGGATATTTTGGAGCCTGGCCTCGTGTTGAGCCTCGATGCGTTTTGCCACCTGTAGAGCTCGTTCTCCCTCCTTGTACTTGTCTGCGGCAAGCTTGTTAGAGGCTTCCACCTCCTGCGCTTGTGTTTTGAGTCTCAGGGATGTGCTGTTTATTCTTTCTTTCTCCCTTTCTAGGTCTTGTCTTTGTTCCTTCAGAACTTCTCGCTCCCGTGCCATGGCGATCTCACTTTGTTTCACTTCTGCAGATCGGAGCTTTAGGTCAGCTTCTTCCTGTGCCAGACTGATGATGGAGGCCTCTCTCTTCCTCATGAGGCTTCTGAACTTTTGCTCAGCTCTCTCATGCATCTTCTTCTCCTGGGCGTTGAAGTGGGCCCACTCAGCCGCCAGCTTCCTCCTCTCCTCTGCACAGTGCTGAGTCGCTGATTTCTGTTCACCCAGAAATGCACGCTTGGCTCTTTCCAGCTCCTCCCTCTCCATGTCGATCTGCATGCTGAGGGAACGGCGCTCTTCATCCAGGCATCTTTGGGCAGACTCGGCCTTGGCCTGGTCTGCCGATATCTTCCAGCGCTCCCTCTCGAGCTGTCGCTGCTGCTCATTGAGGTAAACCCTCTCATCTGCCATGGCTTTCTGCTGCTGAGCCAGACGGTCCTGCATCATATGAAACTGCTCATCTCTGTGGCGCGCCCCCTCCTCCAGGTCATGGGCAGTGTGTTCATGTGTTCTCTCCACCCGAGAGGAAAGCTCACCCAGCCGAGAGGAGAACTGCTCCATCTGCTCGGCAACCACTGCAAGAGATCTGGTTTGAGATGTTGCACTTGTAACCGCATCAATCTCCTCATCCTTTAACCTCTTCAGACGGTTGATTTGGTACTCATAGTCTTTCTTCATTTCTGAAATTGCTTGCGTCTGAAGGTCTCTGAGTCTCTCCACCTCATGGTCCCTGTCTTGCTGGACCTGAGCCAGTTTGTGCTGGTGCTGAGCCCGCATGTCTGAGAGTTCCTTCTCAGCAGATCGTGTTGCTGTGTCCAGGCGTTCCATTAGCACTTGGTATTCCTTCTGTGCTTGCATTTCCCTCTGGGATGCCGATTCCTCGAGCAGCTTCACATGAGCCTTGTGTGTGTTCTCCATCAGCTCCATATCCAGTTTATGTTGCTGCTGGACACTCTCCAACAGAAGGTGGCTCTGGCCTCGCTCCAGCTGAAGTGTCTTCACCTGTCCCTCCAGCTGTATGATACGAGCCTGCAGAGCTTGATAATCTCCTGGTTGATCTTTCAGTCTCTGTTGGACCATTGTATCTCCAACAGCTCTATGACCCATCACCTGCTGCTGTGGCAGTATCTGCTGCAGACTGTCTGCTGAACATGACACCTGTTGCTTTGCAGCATTTGATGAGTCTTGCAAGTTGTTTTGAGGAACTTGCTCTGTTCTTGCTTCTTTGACAGGGTCGGAGTGAGCACCGGGAGTGGGCTGTCCAAGAAAAGGGTTACTAGATTCTTTGACAGATGTAGTGGTGCTCTCTCTGCCCCCGGTTCTAGAGAGGGTAGAGTCAATGACACCTTCTGTGGACAATTTGACAGGCCTTCTCCGGGACCAACGCCCTTCAGGTAGTTTCACAGTGGTGGTCTTTTCCTGCTGCTTCTCCTGAGGCAGAGTCTGGTCCTTGGTCTTACCTGTGGCTGGTTTCTCCAGAGGACAAGGTGAAGTCAAATTCTTGACAATGTCATCCAGTCCGGTAAGGGCTCCCTGAGGGGGCTTATAGCTTTCTTTGTTGGAACTAAGAGGCAATTCTTTTTTCTTGTGATCACTGTCAAATCCGAGAGCATCAATCAGGTCATCCATATCATCATCAATTTTGAGATTGACTGATGGCTTTTCTGCTGTAGCTGTTTTGCTCTTAACAGCAGGGGATGCTCTAGGAGACTGAACAGATTCACGCTTAGTTTCTTCTGGCAGCACATCACCAAGTGGGTCAACCAGGGGGTCATCAGAGAAGGTGAACTTCTTGTATTCACGGACTGTAGGCCTAGAGGTTTCAGAGGGTGCAGAGTTTAGCTGTTTACCTCCTATGCTGGGTTCACCTTCTCCGTCTGGTTGTCCACCCTTTTTGAAGGCAACAGAGTCTTTCCTTGGTTCTTCATTACCAAATGCCTGTTTTTGTGCCAGAGCTGATTGGGGCTTTTTCTTTGATGCAAGTGGGTCCTCCAGGTGTTCATCAGCAAAGGTGACCTTCTTCTTTTGACGTGCTGTAGACTTAGCGGGTACAGAGAGTATAGAGTTTGGCTTTTCAGATCCAAATACCCTTTTTTGTGCTGGAGCTGAATAGGGCTTTTTCTTCAAACCAAAAAGGTCAGCATCCATATCATCCATGTCTTTCATGTTCTTCAATATATCATCAAGATCCGCAGCTGAGACATCCGAGTCCTCAGAGTCATAACCGTCCTTCTCTACTTCCTCCGCTACCATGCTGAAGATGTTATTATTGGTACTGTAACAATTCAAGGGTCCAGGCAAGGATGCCGTCTCCTTTGCAGAATGTTTTGTATCATCAAGTAAGATGTCAAGCTTATGTTCATCGATCCGTGAACGTTTGGCTGGTTTACTCGTAACCTTTGAAGCCATGCTGAATCTTTTCTGATATAATGTGTGTAAGTAGCAAGCTAGCAAGCTAGCACTAGAGAGCACATGCACTAGTGTACGTGTCTGCTAGTCTTACAACTAAAACACAAAACGATACAAATTTCAAACAGTTAAATATAACATCAACGGTAAATCACTTGCTGTGTGTTGACTGTGTACTTCAAAGTTTAAAGTCACCTCGGAATTCTGATGTCATAACTGTCACTAGGCCAGATTGTATGACACATGACAGTACAAAAGTGATGACATCACAGCGGAATGGGCCTCAGATGTGGCTCTGGTCTGAGGCTCAGTGGTTGCCACAGCAATTTGAGGGGGTTGCCATGACGATAGATAGGCCTTAGATGGAGGCAGGTAAAAATGCAGAGAAACATTTGGACGTATTGTGACAAAACAGTAGCAGGCTAGCGCCGCCTAATGTTTCTAGTAACACATTTCTAGTAACTAGTAACGCGTTTCCGTTTGCTCTGTCCGCTCTGGCGGACGGACAAAACAAACCAATCAGCGAACAGATGGGGAACTGAAGGCGATGACGTTGAACTCAAGCGCTCAATCTTAACCTATGAGCTTAAGCGGTGTATAGCAGACGTCACCACCAAGCAGCAGCGATTAGTTGAAGCAAGCGTAAGCAACCGCCTCCCGGAAGCAAACGAATCCCTACGGCTCGTGTTCAGACGCTAAATGAAATGGAATGAAATAAGCGGCTGATGCATCAGGCTAACAAAACAGTAGATCCTATTAGAAAAACAAGAAGTCTGGCTGCGGCCAAAGACCTTCCAAAACACGTTGACATGTTTTTTGGTGTTTCTAGAGTAAATATTTTTGGAAAACCATGTGAGTTAAAAGGAGGAGTCACTTTTGTCAGAAAATCTTTGTATTTGAGTCAGTGGGCAGCTGGAGGGGATCTGGCCACACTCAGAGGCTCAGAGTTAAAATTCTGCAAGTCGTTCTGCTTTTATGTGCACATTATGAGAGATAGGACAAATCTGTCTACAACTGAGGAAATACTCGTGTGTAAAGTGCCATTTGTGCTGGGAGCACCAGCGCAAATGGTTTCAGACAATTTCAGAGAAAGGTTTCAGACAATTTCAGACCGCTCCCACTGATGTCAGCCACTCCAACCTGAAAATTCCTCACAATAAACCAGGTAAATATTAGAATAAATTCAATTTTGTACATATATGCTGCTCATGAATATAAGCCGCAGGTTTTCATGTTGTAACATGAGATATTTACACAGAAAGACAGTAGGGATCTATGCAAGTCTGCTCGCTTTTCCGCTGTTTTGGTTACGCTCCTCTCGCCCATGTGTATTTGTTTACAACAAAGCCGATGTTACACATTGTTACGGCGTGTGTGTTTGTGTAGTCTTAACCATCATAAACAAAAGATTACGGGTACGGATTGCGTTTGTGTTGCAGTGGTGTGCAAACTGTGTCGGATAGGCACTGTGTCTGGCAGCTCATCAACCATTTGCAGTGTCTGTGACGGTAGGGAATCAGTCCGCCGCTCCAGCGCTTCACTCAGACTGTATTAGCAGTGGTGTGCAGTCAGGGGCAGCAGGGCCAGCACTGCTAGCCCTGTTAAAAATGAAATAATTAATTTTTTCATAATTGAAAAGTGATTCTGAAATGTGTCAATGAGTCAATTACTTGTTCAGTATGCAACTTTAGCCAGAAAACTATTGGTTTTGTGGAACTCAAATTTCCAATGCCCTATAAATGCACCACAGCTCCGTTCCTCGTCTGGGGCCAGCAGTAACTACATTGCTAGCCTTTGGTTCAAGCTGGATGCTGCTATTGGGTTAAAACGTTGAGTGGCAGTATCATCAGCCAATCAGATTTTGATGTGTTATTGACAGAATGCCTCAGGGCTAGCAGAGTTTCTAGTGCTGGCCCTGGTGTTGGTAATGTTGCTTTAACAGATTTTTGTTTGAATAACAGAATTTCTGACATTTTGACCATTTCTGAAATCTGCCTCCATAACAGCTTCCCGGGCACCGACTCCCTGAGTCTATTTGAGAAAACACACACCATGTCTCACTTCCAGATAATTAGCTCAATGAATTAAGAGCTGGTACTTGCTGCTAGACGATGTGGGTTCAATCCCCAGCACAGGTAATACAAATATTACATCAATATACCAGATAGTCTTTGTCCATAGTCTTACATTTATAGTAGATGATGTTTGACACAAACATCAGAATTTTACCTCAGAAACGTTGCCTGCACAACAGTGAATGGTTTACTCAATTTGTGAAGCCACCGTGGCACTGCCACTTGACAATTAGCTCAGTGCGCTATACAATAGTCTTTGACTCCAGAGGTTGTGGGTTCAATCCTCAACTGGTGCAGAAATGAACATTAGCTGTCTTCCTGTTTGTTGTTCGGAATTTGCTTAATTAGCCCAGACCCGACCCATTGCTGCGCAGCATAATACTCATTTGTTCTTCACTGTTCAAACTCTAATAATAACTTTAATAACTGTACTAGTATCAAATCTAATCAAATAAAAACATGACATTGATTTGTACCAAGATAAACACAATGAGGTAAAAAATAGCAGAATAAATGTTTGACTGAATGGCAGTAACTCTAAAACAAATGCAATTATTTTGGATTAAAACTCAGGAATCGCTCAGTACCAATTTAGGAAATATCTAACATCAGCAGACTTGCGGACTACAGGATCTTCATCTTAATTCAGACACTTAACCAGATTGACTGTACAGTCTGTGTTCTATTAATACCAGATCTCACAGTGCTTGTGACAGATACAGAGAGATAATAAAGAGCAAGAGGACTCACCCTCAGCGTTCAGTAGCTTTCTGTCTTTGTACAGGTCTGTGAGGAACAGGCTGTTGACCAAGGTGGACTTTCCCATACCAGACTCTCCTGTAACACAGACAAGCCAGCACAGCAATGCATGCATCATTTTGTGTCGAACCTGTTTATGGAGAGGTTGCTTGTGGTGCTTTTAGAGGCTGCAGCCTCTGATGCAAATTGATTCTAATGAGTTATTTATCATCTACATCAGTAGAAATGAATCAGTTCTAACCTGCCACCATCAGTGTGAAGTCGAAGCCTTTCTTCACAGACTTCCTGTGGACTTGGTTGGGCAGGGTGGCAAAACCCACATATTGTTTCTCCTGGGGCAGAAAAAGACACAAGGAAAACAGAGGAATTCAGTGTGGATTCATACTGTGAGACAAGAAATAACTTGTAAATAAATAATATTTCTGATTGCAGGAATTTTACTTGTAACTTCATGTAGCACAGTCCAAAAAACAAGAGATGATTTTCCTTGATGATTTTAACATTTAATTTGGTATCACTTTACTTGACGCCTATCTATATAATGCATTATAACCATACTTAAAATGAGTTATAATGCAGTTATAACACTGTATAACTACAGTTATAAACACTCATAAATTATCATAATGCTTTGTAACAATAATCATAACACAGCATTTTATCATGACTTATTAGGTCAGGTACTGCATTATAATAGGTTATGATTGTTAGTAACTCACTGACAGTGACCACATTAAATGTGCATGCATAATGCATTATTAATATAGTTATAATGTGTTATAACTGTCTTATAAATGTACTTAACTATCATTATAAACACTCATGAATCACATAAGACTTAAAATACATGACAGAGCATTATAACGCTATTATAATATTAAGACCTTATAAGCCATTATAAAATGCTCTATGATGTCTGATGCTTATTGTTATAAAGCCTTATGATAATTAATGAGTGTTTATAATGATAGCTATACACGTTTATGAGACAATTATAACACATTATAACTATATGTATGATGCATTATCGATATCGTCAACAATTATAATCTATTATAATACCTGACCTTATAAGTCATGATAAAATTCTTTATAGCGTGTTATGATTATTGTTATAAAGCATTATGCTCATTTATGAATATTTATAATTATAGTTATACAGTGTTATAACTGCATTATAACTCATAAGTATGGTTATTGCGTTATAGAAATGGGCATCAAATAAAATGTTACCATTAATTTCAATCCAACAAAAAAGATTACTGATTAATTTGACTAATTAGATAACTGGTTTTGTTTCCGTTCTTCCATAAAGCATCAAAAACAAGCAGCACAAAAACAGACGCCGAATAATGAAATCACTGTGAGAGGAGCTCTGAAGACGAAACGGATCTGGCAGCATCTGATGTTGTAAAATTACCACAACAAACGGCCTGGGTCTATAATACAGAAAATCTACAACTGCATGGAAAAACACGTGCACAGCAGCATTCCTCTGTGTGCAGCTGAGAATAACCAGCGTCTCAGATTTTCCAGTAAATCTCTCGGAGGAACAGACGCACAAAGAGAACCACAGGATCCCAGGCTCTCGCTGTGTCGGACAGTAGCTCTCAGTCCAGCAGGTTTTCCTTCCTCTGCTGCATCTGGCACAACGTCATCTTCACCATACAGTACTACGTGCTGACATGTGTAGATATAAATACACACTGGAGGCCCGCAGACACACACACACACACACACACACAGAAGCTGCATTCAACAGACCTGAAAAACTCTTTTTTTTAAAATTCTGCAAAGACACAAGTCAAACACACAGTCAGCGTCCTCATACACTGTCATAACTTGTCACAGGCATTTCCGACAGCCCCCTAGGGTGAGGATTGCATTTATAAAACACACACACTCACATGCACACACACAAAAACCACAGGTGGTGCAATCAGTGCATGACAGACATACTTGTCAAACGGCCAGAGGAGTGAAAATGAAGAAAACTGCATGTAAATCAATGAGTAATCTTAAAGGGATAGTTCACCCAAAATTCAAATTTCACTCATTATCTACTCACCCTCATGTCGACTAAGAGCTTTGAGAATTTTCAGAGTCCTCCGTTCCTTCTCTGAGTTACGGGGGGGTCCACGCAGCAGTATTTGTCCATATAATGGTTGTGAATGGATACCACTTTTCTTTATCCAAAAAGACACACCAAAAAACATCCAAATACCTCCATACTGCTCGTCTGTAATGTCACTCTTGTATTGAAGCCCAGACATGAGAAATTGTTCCTGTGTCGGTGCAAATCTCGCGTGATTTGCACTGACACAGGAAGAGCAGTGAACTGAGACACTGGGAGCTTCCGCTACAAACAAGCTTCAAATATAGACTTATTACATTTTTTTGGAACAATTTCTCATGTGGGGGCTTCAATACAAGAGGGACATTACAGACGAGCAGTATGGAGGTATTTGGATGTTTTTTGGTGTGTCTTTTTGGATGAAGAAAAGTGGTATCCATTCACAACCATTATATGGACAAATACTGCTGCACGGACCCCCCCGTAACTCAGAGAAGGAACGGAGGACTCTGAAAATTCTCACAGCTCTTAGTCGACATGAGGGTGTGTAGGTAATGAGTGAAATTTGAATTTTGGGTGAACTATCCCTTTAAAAAAAAACTACTTGGAGCAAAGAGAGATCCTCTGAGCAGTAAATCTCTCACTGTAGAGAAACTGGGCTCAGACGCCTCCACACAAACAGCAGACAGCACCAAAAAGTGACTGGCAGTGAGCGTACAGGTGGTGGGGGCTTGTTCTTCATGCACTTAATTAATCCACAAGTCTGATTGTACTGCAACTCTTCCACTGTAAATGCTATTGTAACTGTCCCAGTCACACATTCCCTCCCATACATCCAGCTTTGTTACCTTCTGTCTAGCCGTTCTCACTCGTGGGCACAGCAGTCGTTCCACCAGTTTTTCTTGCAGCATGATGGCATCCATCCTAAACCGCCCCGACACTGACGGACCGAAATAGCCACAGGTCTCAGAAAGTGAAAAAAAACCCAAACCCGGCAGAAAACTGGATCCTGGAGAACCCTGATAAACTTGAGAACTCTTTTCCCAGATTGTCTCTGACACTCCTTCTTCCCTGTTTGTGCTCTTTAAATATGTGCCCTTTGTTCCTCCTCCTTTCTTTCGCCTGATTCCCGTTCCTTTCCTTTTTTCCCTTCCCCTCTGTCTTTCCTTATTTCTTTCTTTCCGCTGCCCTGTGGCGGTCCGACTCTCCCTGTTCAGACAGGTACGGAGGAATTCTCAGTGAGCGGGAGGGAAACAGAGAGAGAGAGAGTAAGAGAGAGGTGGCAATTTGAGGGAGGAAACAAGGCAGGGATGGAAGAAGTGAAAGTCTAAAAGAAACTCATTCATTCAGCCTGTATTCCCTCCCCCCAGCTCAGACGGCTGAAAAATAAACCTCTGTGCTGAGAGGAACGACCACTAGGGACGGACAGACAGTGTAGATGCTGTTGACCTCTGTGAGAAAAGATGTGAAACAATGGAGAACTGGTCTGAACTTGACTGTGATAACGGCTGCAGACCAAACAACAGATGAAGAAATAACACAACAAGCGCCGGCCTGTGCAGTGACATCATCAGGTTATTGAGTAAATCGACTCGTCAGTCCAAGTTCAGAGAGCGTTCTGTCTCTGAGTGTGCGTGTGAACGGAGCTGGCTCAGCATCATCTGCACCTGAGCTTCATGTGACAGAGACATGACTCAGCATAGTAGAAGGATCTCTTATCTGGTTGGTTGTAAATACTGCTGCATCAAGTCTGTTTGATCAAACCTCTTTGTACAAAGAGTGTAACTGGTTCCTCAGTGGAACCTCAAATCAAACCCGCACTCTAAGAAATAAGGGTTCTTCTACAGGGGCTGAGGTTCTTGAACCATTTGCTTCTGAAAAACCCTTCCCTGAAAAAAGGGTTTTCCGAAGGTTCTAGGTAACACTAAGGGTTCCAGTAAGAACCATTTTGATCCAGAGAACCCTTAAAAACCCTTTCCCCAAAGAAATGGTTTTTCAAGGGTTCTTGGTAACACTAAGGGTTCCAGTAAAAGGGTACTTGGTGGAACTCCCTGTGTGGGTTCTAGGTGTAACCTTTCACAGATGGTTCTAGGTATAACCCTTTATGTTGGGTTCTCGGTATGACCCTTTAAGTTGGGTTCTAGGTAGAACCCTCCAAAAGGGTTCTCCTATGAGGACAAGCCGAAGAACCTTATATGGTTCTATATAGCACTTTTATTTCTAAGAGTGTGAGGGGTCAGAAGGTGATGAAAATAAAGTGTACTTGTATTAACTCTTTACTTTTTAGAAGTATTGTAACCAAATAAACAACCTCAAATCAAACCCGCTCTCTTAGAAATAAGGGTTCTTCTACAAGGGCTGAGGTTCTATCTTGAACCATTTGCTTCTGAAAAACCCTTCCCTGAAAAAAGGGTTTTCCGAAGGTTCTTGGTAACACTAAGGGTTCCAGTAAGAACCATTTTGATCCAGAGAACCATAAAAACCCTTTCCCCAAAGAAATGGTTTTTCAAGGATTCTTGGTAACACTAAGGGTTCCAGTAAAAGGGTTCTTGGTGGAACTCCCTGTGTGGGTTCTAGGTGTAACCTTTCACAGATGGTTCTAGGTATAACCCTTTAAGTTGGGTTCTAGGTAGAACCCTCCAAAAGGGTTCTCCTATGAGGACAAGCCGAAGAACCTTATATGGTTCTATATAGCACTTTTATTTCTAAGAGTGTGAGGGGTCAGAAGGTGATGAAAATAAAGTGTATTTGTATTAACGCTTTACTTTTTAGAAGTATTGTAACCAAATAAACAAACATTACATCGTTGTTTATTTATTTGTTTTGTTCTTTGGGGCCTAAAATAGAGACTATACTAAAGTATTATTACATCTACAGTAAACTATCCATGTGAAGTTCTGCTACAATGTGTGATTAATCTCTAAAGGCATCTAGATGAAAAAATGTTAATGTTAAATAAATGTTATTACAACATTACATTACATATTATTACAAATGTTCTTGTGACAATATTATAACATCTCTAATCTCTACTTGTTATACCTGTAAACTTCAAGAAAGAAAGAAAGAATGATCAACTGTCAAATATATAAATATTATTATTATATTAATTAGAAATTAGAATAAAACTGTGTTAATCCCCCAATTCACTTTGTCACAGCAGCAACAGATACAAGACAAGGCACATAAAAAGCTAACCTATCACTAATAAATAAGATAAGACCTTCCCAAAATGTCTAACTGGTCCTTTAATGCTGCTGTCTGGTTCTCATATGTCACATATTTTATGATATGAGTAAATGATTCTAGCAGATATCTGTGTCATTCTACAGTGACAGTGAGGTTTAAAACCTTCATGAAGCATCGGTCTCCAGAGGCAACCAGCCACCATGTCGTCTCCTATGGTTACGCCAACAATCTGTGTGTGTGCATAGAGGTGAACGAGGTATATTTCATGGTTTAGGTTGGACTCAATTGCTTCCAGATGTGACGGTGGTGTGTGTGTGTGTGTGTGTGGGTGTGGCCGTCTCACACGTGATGTGGCCAGCGCAGCTTCAATCCTCTTTGAAATAAAAGAAGCTGAAAACGTTTTTTTCTTTCCTCTTTTCTCTCCCTAAGTAGACACACCCCGCGGTGATGCCACGTACAGGATGTCACACCCACTCCCCACCACCGGGGGGAGACAGAGGGCTCGGCTCAGATAGACGCTCCATGCTATGGGATGTCTGATGACTCTAAAGGGAGAACAGCCTGGTTTCCTCAGCCACAGTGGTGCTGATGAGAGAAGTTCACTGCAGAGACATGAAAGAGTGTTTGTGTGTGTGTGTGTGTGTGAGTGTGTGTGGAGGGGGTGGGAGTTGATCTGAATGGGAGAGAGGAACAGATGTCTTGACGGGGTATAACAATAGCCCCCGGCTAAACCCCCCACCCTCAGTCCTCGTCAGTGGCCAGCTGTCTCGTTCCCTCAAACATACCCTTCCTTTTTACTTTTTCTACTTTTACTTCATCTCTACACAAAGATACGTGTTCAACTTACAAAATATCAAAACAGGTGCATCTGAATACAGTAGCAGACTATAATGGAGGACAGCTCTTCTCCATGTCAGTGGAGCTACTGAACCAGACCAAGACTATTTAAAGGTATCATCAGCTGATCAGAGTGTGACATCTTCATTAGGTTTTTATGTATTTTACTTCAGTGTTGTGTCTGTATTGTCTTGCTGCTCCCTCTATGGTGCCATGTTGCCCCGATGTTTGGCCTGTCACATCTCCACAATGCATCTCTCTTAATGATATAATACTTTAAAAAAGAGAGAAGACCATAGAGAACAAATAACAATGTTTGAATTTATCAAATGACTTCCAGGAAGCCATACTGAAACCCTTTTCTGCAGACCTTTTCAAAGGAAACAGGTTTGTCATTTTGCTCCATTAAAACAGTCTGAAAACATCACTTCCTGCCTCTTTCTCATCTGGAAAAAAAATTACACTAACAGACTAGTAAAGTTTTATTTTTAATAGTTCCATGCATTTAATGGAAACTTGTACCTGCTGCCTTAAGGCAACAATGAACCATTATGGAATCAACATTGCAGGAGATTATGGTACTATAGGATGTTTAGGTGTAAATATAATGTTCAAAAATAAATCATTCATCATAATTATGTTTTGATCTTTACAATAAATTAGATTTTTGTTGCTGTAAAGCAAACTTCAGGCTATTATGATGATGATGATGAGATGAGGATGTATTGTATTGTATGAGACTGCAGTATAAAATAGAAGTTATGGTACTATGTTAATTCTTTAGATTATATAGTCTATTTTGAGATTTATTTATTTTTTAACCCCAATGGCATCATAATGCGTACCACTGAGGGTTAAAATTCCCCTCTGGGGTCAAGTATTCTCCAGTATTCTATTCATTACGTTACAATAGTGACGATATTCTCATACTGAATACTGAATTTTTGGTTTTCATTAAATGTAAGACATTACAATTAAGAGAAATAAAGACATTAAATAAGTAAACAGTTTGAACTATTGAAATAAATGAACTTTTCCATGATCATTTATTGACATGCACCTACACAGAGGATTTCTTTGGTCTGATCTGGAAAAAGAGTTTAGAACTTGCAGGAGGTTCAGTTCAATTCAATTCAGTTCAATATAAACTTTATTGTCCCTGCATGGAGGTTGTAACGTGTCATTGTGTATGATTTGAAAATCATATGAATTTAGAAGCTACACAGTCCGATCTCTGCTGCAGTGAAGTGACAACACAGCTCTCTGGCTCTTTCCAGCTGGTCAAACAGAGAGGGGGAGGGGGGTAGGATGAAGAGCAGCAGGTGCAGAGACACATTAAGGATGAACCATGAGTCAGGACTAATCTAAAGCAGCACATAAAGAGCATCACACTCACTTTTACATCCATTGTTCTCTTCATCTTTTCTCCCTTACTAATAAACACTTTCATTATCTATCTATTGATTATTGGTTTCATATTTTAATTGTTTCATCTATAAATAGTATAAAAAGAGAGCTAAGGGCCGTTGTTTAGCTCAGTTGGTAGAGAACACGCCTCATATACAGAGGTTATAGTTCCTGCTGCAGTCGGCCCTGTATCGATTCCACTAACCTAAAGGCAAAAATGCCCCAAAATATAATTACAAAAAAAAAGAGATAAAATTAAGTTAGAAGAGAACAAGAAGAAGCTGTCAAATTGATTGTTTTTTCTTTTCTTGAGCTGTAACGATGCAAATGTACCAACAAACATTGATTCTGGATTCTCAAATATGAGGATTTTATGATTTCTTTTGTTACACACCAGGTGACCATGGGCAGAAACACTGGTCTAAGTCGCTGGCCTCCCGAGCATGGAGGCTTTCATCACTAAGAACCAGCTGCATTTACGCCGCAGGAAAGACTCCTCCCTCCCCAAACAGACTCTGTCCAGGGAACTGGCTCATGGTCCGAGGCCGATAGGGCCAAAAAGCCGGCTGAAGGACCAGCTCCAGCAGCTTCTCAAAAGGTCTCAGATTCTTGTGGACAAGTGGGAGGACCTCGCAGTGGACCACTCATTCTGGCATGGCACGATTACCGATGGTGTCCAGAAACTTGAAGCAGACGGGGCACAAGCTGCAGAAGCGAGGCGCTAACAAAGACGTCTCCACCTAATGCTTCCCCGCCTCCTCCAACATGCTCATGTACAGACTGACCCTGACTCTTTCATTCACACCTCAGTAGGGTTGCAAAATCCGGGAATTTTCAAAGTTGGAAACTTTCCATGGGAATTAAAAAACTTGAATTTATGAATTAAAATGAATTTAGAAATTCACAGGAATAAATCGGAAGTTTACAAAATTGAAGGTTGGCTCTTTCCAGGGAAACTTAAATATAGTTGGAGAAAATATAGGTGCAGAATCTTAAGGATAAAACAAGTCAGATTTAATCAAAGCAACTTGAATATCTCTGCTATTCCATGCACATCTTGTTCCTGCAGGGCTTTTCTCCCACTAATAAAGGCACTGTCATTATCCATCTATTGATTAGATTTCATCTATAAACCCTCAAGGCCACACTTTTTAGCCCAAAGCACAATTTAAAGGGACAACCAGGAGTTTTTGAAAACAAAGTGTGTTCACACTATATTTCCCAAAAGCCTCCGTGCAGGTAAAATTCTTGGACCGAGAAGACAGAAGAAGCTGTAAATTGTGATTTGGTGACATTATTCCCATAACCCACAGGGATTCTGCATCCTCAAATATGCAAAACTAAGAAATGCTGGGCGACCCCACCACTAAATAATAACAAAATAACGTTAAAGACAAGATTTTTTTTTGATACAGTTTGTTTCAATGACCCCCAATTTCTAGTTAATTCCCATAAATTCCCACAATTCCCATAATTCCCGTGGAAAATTTCCAATTTGGAATATTTCCAAAATTCCCCAGCTTAATTTCCCATGGAAAGTTTCCAGAAATTTACTGTTAATTTATTGGAAATTTTCCATCCTTTGCAACCCTACACCTCAGTCTGTCTAAAGGGAGGAGGAGAGCAGATCCTCCATGTACCAGGTTGCCATGATGACGATGATGACTGTACTGTCAGCTCTACAACAGACTGGAGGTTTAAAGAGATGTGGAACGTGTGCAGGATGTGCATGTGGATTCACAGTTGTCTCTGTCAGTAGAAGAGATCACTTGGTCAGAATCTTATTACAGATCTAAATGCACCATGACAGTGTGTGTGTTGGTCAGTGGTGCCGAGGTCAATCACTCAGCAGGCAGCGCTCAGCTTCCACATCCCAGCTCACACAGAGCCGGAGCCCTAAAGGAAGCAACTCTCAAAAGCCCACAGCAGTCTGCTCCAGTGCCAGAGTACACACACACACACACACACACACACAGGACATGATCCACAAGGCTGGTCCAGCAGCGTACCCATCACTCCCCACTTCCAAGGAATTTCTAAGTGATAAGACATGAGAGCATAAACATAGTGAGGCTGAGTGAGACTTAACTCATCATCACACTGTCTTGTCCAGACTTCACACATGGTGAGTATCAGGGCTGATGTGTCCTAGTTTGTGCAGATCTTTCTCTAAAATCCAGATGGAATCACATGAGACTGAAACTAGTGGTCCAACTGTTTCAGACCAAAGTCCTGCAGCAACTGAACCCCTCAAAGTCTTAACCCTCCTGCTGTCCTTCTGGGTCTAGGCAGGAAGGATGAAAGGAAGGAAGGACAAAGGGAAAGAAGGACGGAATTAAGGAAGGACAAAGGAAAAGATGGGAGGAAAGAAGGAAGGGGAAAAGGAAGGAAAGATAGGAGGAGGGAGGGAACAGATTGGGTCAATCGTGTCAAAGGAAGAAGTAAGGACGAAGGGAAAGAAGGAAAGGGAAAAGGATTGTGGAAAGAAGGAAGGGAAAAAGGAAGAAAAGAAAGATGGAGGGAGGGAACAGATTTGTTCAAGGAAGGAAGAAGAAAGAAGGGAAAAGGGAAGGGAAAAATGAAAGAAAGACAGAAGGAGGGAGGGAACATTTCAGGCCAATTGGATCAAAATTGGAAAGAAGTAAGGACAAAGGGGAAGATGGGAGGAAAGAAGGAAGGGGGAAAAGGAAGGAAAGATAGAAGGAGGGAGGGAAAGGATTGGGTGAAAAAAGAGGGAAGAAGTAAGGACGAAGGAAGGAAGGAAGGAAGGAAGGAAGGAAGGAAGGAAGGAAGGAAGGAAGGAAGGAAGGAAGGAAGGAAGGAAGGAAGGAAGGAAGGAAGGAAGGAAGGAAGGAAGGAAGGAAAAAAGGATTGTGGAAGGGAAAAGGGAGAGAAAGAAAGAAAGAAAGATGGAAAGAGGGAACAGACCTGAAACCATCTATAACACCAGGTCGTTACCCCAATCAATATTAACGTATCAAACCAAAGAGTGGAAGCATCACAGACCTGAAGGACTTGGCTGAAGTCGGCAAACGGCCGTGCTTCACCCTTAGAACAGATACAACATATTCCTTTAGCACCATCTGCCCCGACCTGCTTTATCTACTTCTGTTGCTTAAAATGACAGGGAGTCCGTCTCTGGTCTTACAGATGTTTGCTTTAGAGTCTCTGAGAGATAACAGCTTGAGCTAATGGAGAAAATGAGTGCAATCACTCCTGAGGTGAGCATTAAAGTCTGAACCTGGAGCAGTTAGTGTCCAGCCGGCCTCAGAACACCAACAGTCAGGACCACGCAGCAGCTCAGAGCACTGACCTTTACTGATGACTTCTCTGCATCTCCCACCGTCCAGCTGACTCTTTCACAACATTAACCCTGAATGCTGCCTCCAAATCGTTGCTTGCCAACCAGCGGGTGAGGAGAGGGAGGGTGAGTGGGACAGAAGGATAGAAGGGTGGGGGGGGTGATGGGCCTCACCCGCTCCCCTCTTCTGTTTTCTCCTCCTAGGAGATGCAAAGCTCTGCATGCACTTGGCTCTTAAAGATGCTAATCTGACAGCATGTAATTGCTCAGCCAACAATAAAATTGCTTCACTGAAGGACACTTGGCTGTTGGAGGCCGCTTTCAGCATCCGCCTATTCAGCAACAATGGACACTTGTGAGAGCGTGGCTATAACCTTGAATGGTATCCATGAACAATTAGCAGAAGGATCCAGTCAGCGACATGGTGTCAGGACAGGAGGTTGGAGGGTGTGTTTAGAAGGTTGGGAGTTAAAAGACTGTAAACTCTGTACATCTTACTCCACTGAGCTGCATCACAGGGAGGACATATGCAAAGTTCATTTCACATGCACTATCCTGCTACTATGAACTGACCCAATCCATTAAATATAGTCTCTAATCAATGCACTGAGAGACAGGTAGCCTATAGCCTATATAGGTATCAGCTGTTTAAAGCTGTTTTCTTGGTCCAGAAAGAAACACCAAAAAACATCCAGATACCTCCATACTGCTGGTCAGTAATGTCCGTCTTGTATTGAAGCCCCCACATGAGAAATTGTTCCACCGGAAGAGCAGTGAACTGAGACACTGGGAGCTTCTGCTACAAACAAGCTTAAAATATAGACTTATTTCATTTTTTTCAGAACAGTTTCTCATGTTGGGGCTTCAATACAAGAGGGACATTACAGACGAGCAGTATGGAGGTATTTGGATGTTTTTTGGTGTGTCTTTTTGGACAAAGAAAAGTGGTATCCATTCACAACCATTATATGGACAAGTACTGCTGCGTGGACCCCCCCATAACTCAGAGAAGGAACGGAGGACTCTGAAAATTCTCACAGCTCTTAGTCGACATGAGGGTGAGTAGATAATGAGTGAAATTTGAATTTTGGGTGAACTATCCTTTTAATCTGCTGAGTTGCTGTTGAAAGCCCCAGAACAGGCCGGTAAGTAACCATTGAGTTGTTGTTGGGTTTTCCTAGCTTCCTAGGCCAAGTCCAAACTTCCAAACATCCTGCAGGATTTCTCACATGATCTTGTCAGAGACAATCTTGGTGTGAGAACAGAAGTGTAAATCTGACTTTTTCTGCTTTTTGGTGGAGTGTGCTCTAAAGAACGATTTGAGATCGTTGTAATTCTCTTCATGCATTTCATTGGATTACAGTTCAGAGTCTTGATCCTGATTTCCACAGAACTCATAATCCTAAACAAATCAAGGTTAACCGAATATTTTCAAAGAACAGTGTATCTGGGTCAGCCAGCCTCCAGCCAGTCTACTGCAACTTTAAAACAGAGTGAAAGCCAGGAGAAAAAAGAAGTTGCTCCAGGTAGTGTATAACTACTGTCTCTCTCTGTCTTCCCCTGTTTTTATCACTGGCATTTCATGCATGTTTGTAGCATGACTAAATGAGAGTAGTACATGTGAAGAGACTATGTGAAAAGAAACTCCTGTAACACCTGAACAAGAAGAAGATTCCATCTGTCACAGAGAAAAAACACAGCACGCGAACCTGTAGAGGCAGAAACACACACACACACACACTCAAACATAACACGAGGGCCGTAACCTGTATTTTTTTAGGGTCCAATGTAGATGATGCTCTATTGTGGCTATGTGTTAAAGGGATAGTTCAACATTTTGGTAAATTGGCCCATTGACATAATCCCTATAGTCATAGCAGTAGGTTCGTTACCTTTAATTGTTGGTGCAAGCTATTTTTAGAACAGCCGAGCAGAGCCGTGAGCTGCTCAGAGCTACGCTACGGAGGCTCATGGCATTTCTTGGTTTCCCTCATCAAATACAACAACTCCACAACAACTTGTGTCCTGCACATTCACCACGCTATGAGATAATAAAAGAACATTACCAGACAGAGTTGTTTTAGAGGGAAATGCAGAGACTGCTTGATGAAAAACTGCCCACACTGGGAATGCGCATCAGCTGTTTTGCATGAACTTACCTCTAAAACAACTCTGTGTGGTAACGTTGTGTTATTATCTCATAGCGTGGTGAATGTGCAGCTCACAACTTGTCCACCAGAGTGTTGTGGAGTTGTTGGATTGTGTATTTGATGAGTTTGATGAGGGAAACCAAGATCCTCCATAGCATAGCTCTGAGCAGCTCACGGCTCTGCTCCACCGTTCTAAAAATAGCTTGCACCGACAATTAAAGAGAACAAACCTACTGCTATGACTATAGGGATTATGGCAATGGGCCAATTTGTCAAAATGTTGAACTATCCTATAAATATATAAATATACTATAAATAAATTAATAATAATAAATCAAATGTATCATGTCCAATATCACACCTAATAAAAAATAATGTTGATAAGAAGTGAGCCTGCTTCCGTCTGCAGCCTTACAGTGAAGAGAGAATGGACTTCAAATTATTCCATATGTCAAAGTTTACACTGATCAAGTAGATACTGAAGAAAGAAGAGGAGTGAGACTTCTTGGATGAGCCACTCTCTCCTTCACTTCTTACTACTTTACTTTTCTGCTGCAGAGCAGGAGCCACAGGGGGTTCAAATCCCCCGTTTCAATCCCCACCGAACCCCCCCAGGGACGCGTCTGCTCCTGCTCTGCAGCTGGTCCTCACTGGGAGCCGCTGACGCTCCCATCTGGGCCAGCCAGAGAGTGTTTGAAGACCACGAGGGAGAGTAAGGGCAGGACGGGCTGAAGTCACACACGTGATCAGACTCAACATCAGTTTGCTGTTGGATGGAGAAACGTGTGGAATGTGTCGATGACCTGTTTCATTTTGACGTGGCGTCTCAGACAGAGATGATGACAGGTGACAAATTGGCCCAATCTGCTCACTTCCTCTTTCCTTCCTTCTTTCCACAATCCTATATCCCTTCCTTCCTCTTCCTTCCTCTTGATCCAGTTGACCTGGTCTGTTCCCTCCCTCCATATTTCTTTCCTTCCCTTTTGCATCCTTCTTTCCACAATCATTTTTGCCTCCCTTCCTTCCTTCTCTTTATCCACATCTTCCTTCCTTTTTGACCCAATCTGTTCCCTCCCTCCCTCCATCTTTCTTTCCTTCCTTCCTTCCTTCCTTCCTTCCTTCCTTCCTTCCTTCCTTCCTTCCTTCCTTCCTTCCCTTTGTCCTTACTTCTTCCTTCCTTTTTGACCCAATCTGTCCTCCCTCCTTCTATCTTTCCCTCCTTCCTTCCTTCCTTCCTTCCTTCCTTCCTTCCTTCCTTCCTTTCCCCCTTCCTTCCTTCCTTCCTTCCTTCCTTCCTTCCTTCCTTCCCTTTATCCTCACTTCTTCCTTCCTTTTCGACCCAATCTCCCCCTTCCTTCCTTCCTTCCTTCCTTCCTTCCTTCCTTCCTTCCCTTTGTCCTTACTTCTTCCTTCCTTTTTGACCCAATCTGTTCCCTCCCTCCATCTTTCTTTCCTTCCTTCCTTCTTTCCTTCCTTCCTTCTTTCCTTCCTTCCTTCCTTCCTTCCTTCCTTCCTTCCTTCCTTCCTTCCTTCCTTCCTTCCTTTCTTCCTTCCTTCCTTCCTTCCTTCCTTCCTTCATTCATTCATTCCTTCCTTCCTTCCTTCCTTCCTTCCTTCCTTCCTTCCCTTTGTCCTTACTTCTTCCTTCCTTTTTGACCCAATCTGTTCCCTCCCTCCATCTATCTTTCCTTCCTTTTCCCCTTCCTTCTTTCCTCCCATTGTTCCCTTCCTTCCTTCCCTTGGTCCTTAACTTCCTTCCTTCTTTCTTTCCCTTTGTCCTTCCTTCCTTCCTTCCTTGACCCAGGAGGACAACAGGAGGGGGCTAGTCAAAAGAAGAGAAAAAACTCTGGCATCTGAGTCATGAAGAATCAGGATACTACTACTGTACATCTGTAGTCATCAGTGTGAGGTCAGTAACAACAAGGATCACAGGTTTCTCACTCTTTAAACAACAAAATATAGCATTTCCTCTAGAAATATTAATAACGCAGGTTTTTAAAATAACAATTTATGAAGTCCAGATTGTCGGCATGCACATGTTTCAAGAGGGCAGGTCTGACAGTCATTGTTCCAACACAAGACAGTTAAAATGCATAAAACTCATGTATAAATAACTAGAAACGCTGCTGACGTGCTCCATCTCAACATGGTGCAGCAGCTGCTCTGGAGCAGATAGACGAGGCTGCAGAGAACCATCAGCCAGCCTCTCCCTCCCTGGATGACATCTACAACTCTCGCTGTCTAATAAACACTGCAGCCAGAAACATTGCAGAAGGTAGTTGACACCCGGCCGTACCATCATCTGTTTGACCCGCTGCCCTCTCACAGGCGCTACAGCTGCATCACACCAACGACAAACACGTTCAAACACTAGTTTTCCACAGTAATGCTGAATGCAAACATGCACCAACACCCCAACAATATATATGACTCTATTATTATACTTTACTGTGAATCTGGGTAACAATATACAATGCATTATGTCCTTTCTATAGTTTTGCACTAGGTAGGCATGTTGTGAATGTGATGTGAAGTGACTGACCTTTTATACTTTGTATAAAGAAGCAAAGTGAAGTAATACGAAGCCTATAAACTTCCATGTTTCTCACAACCCTAGTTTTGCAATCTGCAAACACATTTTCTTCAAAACTTCAGCAGAGGCTAAATCATATTTTAGGAACAAAGTGTGAATTTATCAACATGCACATAGCTCATGTTGCTTCTTTGCCTGTTGTGTCTCCTTTCCTGTTCCTGCTATTTGTGGCTACAGTTACAGAGTGTTCTGGTCTGCTGAGAGGAGACTTTTCTCTGAAGGAGATTCAGATTCCTTCAAAGTTGGAAACTTTCCATGGGAATTAACGGAAATTTATGGGAATTAATGGGAATATACGGGAATTAACGGGAATAAATCGGAAATTTACAAAATTGAAGGTTGGCCCTTAACAGGGAACTTAAATATAGTTGGAGAAAATATATTGTAGCATAATCTTGGCTAAAACAACCACAAGCAACTTGAATATCTCTGCTATTCCATGCACACTGCTTCCTGCAGGGCTGTTAGGCCACGCCCCCTACATGCACTGTGCATTCCTCCATCACATGCACAGATGATTCCTTGAACCCTGGAGGCCACACTTTTGAGCCCAAAGCACAATAGGAGGGCTCCTTTCATTTAAAGGGACAACCAGGAGTTTTTGAAAGCAAAGTGTGTTCACACTACATTTCCCATGAGCCCCCGTGCACGGTGAAATTCTTGGACCGGCGCAAGACAGACGAACCATAAACGGTGATTTGGTGACATTATTCCCATAACCCACAGGGCAGCATCCGCAAAACCAAAACTAAGAAATGCTGGGCGACCCGACCACTAAATAATAACAAAATAACGTTAAAGACAAGATTTTTTTTTGATACAGTTTGTTTCAATGACCCCCAATTTCTAGTTAATTCCCATAAATTCCCAATAATTCCCATAAATTCCCACAATTCCCATAATTCCGGTGGAAAATTTCCAATTTGGAATATTTCCAAAATTCCCCAGCTTAATTTCCCATGGAAAGTTTCCAGAAATTTACCGTTAATTTATTGGAAATTTTCCATCCTTTGCAACCCTACACCTCAGTCTGTCTAAAGGGAGGAGGAGAGCAGATCCTCCATGTACCAGGTTGCCATGATGACGATGATGACTGCACTGTCAGCTCTACAACAGGCTGGAGGTTTAAAGAGATGTGGAACGTGTGCAGGATGTGCATGTGGATTCACAGTTGTCTCTGTCAGTAGAAGAGATCACTTGGTCAGAATCTTATTACAGAGTCTAAATGCACCATGACAGTGTGTGTGTTGGTCAGTGGTGCCGAGGTCAATCACTCAGCAGGCAGCGCTCAGCTTCCACATCCCAGCTCACACAGAGCCGGAGCCTTAAAGGAAGCAACTCTCAAAAGCCCACAGCAGTCTGCTCCAGTGCCAGAGTACACACACACACATACACACACACACAGGACATGATCCACAAGGCTGGTCCAGCAGCGTACCCATCACTCCCCACTTCCAAGGAATTTCTAAGTGATAAGACATGAGAGCATAAACATAGTGAGGCTGAGTGAGACTTAACTCATCATCACACTGTCTTGTCCAGACTTCACACATGGTGAGTATCAGGGCTGATGTGTCCTAGTTTCTGCAGATCGTTCTCTAAAATCCAGATGGAATCACATGAGACTGAAACTAGTGGTTCAACTGTTTCAGACCAAAGTCCTGCAGCAACTGAACCCCTCAAAGTCTAAACCTCCTGCTGTCCTTCTGGGTCTAGGAAGGAAGGATGAAAGGAAGGAAGGAAGGAAGGAAGGAAGGAAGGAAGGAAGGAAGGAAGGAAGGAAGGAAGGACAAAGGGAAAGAAGGACGGAATTAAGGAAGGACAAAGGAAAAGATGGGAGGAAAGAAGGAAGGGGAAAAGGAAGGAAAGATAGGAGGGAAGGAACAGATTGGGTCAATCGTGTCAAAGGAAGAAGTAAGGACGAAGGGAAAGAAGGAAAGGGAAAAGGATTGTGGAAAGAAGGAAGGGAAAAAGGAAGAAAAGAAAGATGGAGGGAGGGAACAGATTTGTTCAAGGAAGGAAGAAGAAAGAAGGGAAAAAAAGAAGGGAAAAATGAAAGAAAGACAGAAGGAGGGAGGGAACATTTCAGGCCAATTGGATCAAAAGAGGAAGGAAGAAGAAGTAAGGACAAAGGGAAAGATGGGAGGAAAGAAGGAAGGGGAAAAAGGAAGGAAAGATAGAAGGAGGGAAGGAAAGGATTGGGTGAAAAAAGGGAAGAAGTAAGGACGAAGGAAGGAAGGCAGGAAGGAAGGAAGGAAGGACAAAGGGAAAGAAGGACGGAATTAAGGAAGGACAAAGGAAAAGATGGGAGGAAAGAAGGAAGGGGAAAAGAAAGGAAAGATAGGAGGGAAGGAACAGATTGGGTCAATCGTGTCAAAGGAAGAAGTAAGGACGAAGGGAAAGAAGGAAAGGGAAAAGGATTGTGGAAAGAAGGAAGGGAAAAAGGAAGAAAAGAAAAATGGAGGGAGGGAACAGATTTGTTCAAGGAAGGAATAAGAAAGAAGGGAAAGAAGGAAGGGAAAAATGAAAGAAAGACAGAAGGAGGGAGGGAACATTTCAGGCCAATTGGATCAAAAGAGGAAGGAAGAAGAAGTAAGGACAAAGGGGAAGATGGGAGGAAAGAAGGAAGGGGGAAAAGGAAGGAAAGATAGAAGGAGGGAGGGAAAGGATTGGGTGAAAAAAGAGGGAAGGAAGGACGGAAGGAAGGAAGGCAAAAAGGATTGTGGAAGGGAAAAGGGAGAGAGAGAAAGAAAGAAAGATGGAAAGAGGGAACAGACCTGAAACCATCTATAACACCAGGTCGTTACCCCAATGAATATTAAAACATATCAAACCAAAGAGTGGAAGCATCACAGCACTGAAGGACTTGGCTGAAGTCGGCAAACGGCCGTGCTTCACCCTTAGAACAGATACAACATATTCCTTTAGCACCATCTGCCCCGACCTGCTTTATCTACTTCTGTTGCTTAAAATGAAACACAGGGAGTCAGTCTCTGGTCTTACAGATGTTTGCTTTAGAGTCTCTGAGAGATAACAGCTTGAGCTAATGGAGAAAGTGAGAGCATTAAAGTCTGAACCTGGATCAGTTAGTGTCCAGCCGGCCTCAGAACACCAACAGTCAGGACCACGCAGCAGCTCAGAGCACTGACCTTTACTGATGACTTCTCTGCATCTCCTACCGTCCAGCTGACTCTTTCACAACATTAACCCTGAATGCTGCCTCCAAATGGTTGCTTGCCAACCAGCGGGTGAGGAGAGGGAGGGTGAGTGGGACAGAAGGATAGAGGGGGGGGTGTGATGGGCCTCACCCGCTCCCCTCTTGTGTTTTCTCCTCCTAGGAGATGCAAAGCTCTGCATGCACTTGGCTCTTAAAGATGCTAATCTGACAGCATGTAATTGCTCAGCCAACAATAAAATTGCTTCACTGAAGGACACTTGGCTGTTGGAGGCCGCTTTCAGCATCCGCCTATTCAGCAACAATGGACACTTGTGAGAGCGTGGCTATAACCTTGAATGGTATCCATGAACAATTAGCAGAAGGATCCAGTCAGCGACATGGTGTCAGGACAGGAGGTTGGAGGGTGTGTTTAGAAGGTTGGGAGTTAAAAGACTGTAAACTCTGTACATCTTACTCCACTGAGCTGCATCACAGGGAGGACATATGCAAAGTTCATTTCACATGCACTATCCTGCTACTATGAACTGACCCAATCCATTAAATATAGTCTCTAATCAATGCACTGAGAGACAGGTAGCCTATAGCCTATATAGGTATCAGCTGTTTAAAGCTGTTTTCTTGGTCCAGAAAGAAACACCAAAAAACATCCAGATACCTCCATACTGCTGGTCAGTAATGTCCGTCTTGTATTGAAGCCCCCACATGAGAAATTGTTCCACCGGAAGAGCAGTGAACTGAGACACTGGGAGCTTCTGCTACAAACAAGCTTAAAATATAGACTTATTTCATTTTTTTCAGAACAGTTTCTCATGTTGGGGCTTCAATACAAGAGGGACATTACAGACGAGCAGTATGGAGGTATTTGGATGTTTTTTGGTGTGTCTTTTTGGACAAAGAAAAGTGGTATCCATTCACAACCATTATATGGACAAGTACTGCTGCGTGGACCCCCCCATAACTCAGAGAAGGAACGGAGGACTCTGAAAATTCTCACAGCTCTTAGTCGACATGAGGGTGAGTAGATAATGAGTGAAATTTGAATTTTGGGTGAACTATCCTTTTAATCTGCTGAATTGCTGTTGAAAGCCCCAGAACAGGCCGGTAAGTAACCATTGAGTTGTTGTTGGGTTTTCCTAGCTTCCTAGGCCAAGTGAAAACTTCCAAAAATCCTGCAGGATTTCTCACATGATCTTGTCAGAGACAATCTTGGTGTGAGAACAGAAGTGTAAATCTGACTTTTTCTGCTTTTTGGTAGAGTGTGCTCTAAAGAACGATTTGACATCGTTGTAATTCTCTTCATGCATTTCATTGGATTACAGTTCAGAGTCTTGATCCTGATTTCCACAGAACTCATAATCCTAAACAAATCAAGGTTAACCAAATATTTTCAAAGAACAGTGTATCTGGGTCAGCCAGCCTCCAGCCAGTCTACTGCAACTTTAAAACAGAGAGTGAAAGCCAGGAGAAAAAAGAAGTTTTTATCACTGGCATTTCATGCATGTTTGTAGCACGACTAAATGAGAGTAGTACATGTGAAGAGACTGTGTGAAAAGAAACTCCTGAAACACCTGAACAAGAACAAGATTCCATCTGTCAGAGAAAAAACACAGCACGGGAACTTGTAGAGGCAGAAACACACGTGCACACTCAAACATAACACGAGGGCCTTAACCTGTATTTTTTTTAGGGTCCAATGTAGATGATGCTCTATTGTGGCTATGTGTTAAAGAGATAGTTCAACATTTTGGTAAATTGGCCCATTGACATAATCCCTATAGTCATAGCAGTAGGTTCGTTACCTTTAATTGTTGGTGCAAGCTATTTTTAGAACAGCCGAGCAGAGCCGTGAGCTGCTCAGAACTACGCTACGGAGGCTCATTTCTTGGTTTCCCTCATCAAATACAACAACTCCACAACAACTTGTGTCCTGCACATTCACCACGCTATGAGATAATAACACAACGTTAACAGACAGAGTTGTTTTAGAGGGAAATGCAGAGACTTCTTGATGAAAAACTGCCCACACTGGGAACACGCATCAGCTGTTTTGCATGAATTTACCTCTAAAACAACTGTGTTTTAGAGGTGTGGTAACGTTGCGTTATTATTTCATAGTGTGGTGAATGTGCAGGTCACAACTTGTCCACCAGAGCGTTGTGGAGTTGTTGGATTGTGTATTTGATGAGTTTGATGAGGGAAACCAAGATCCTCCGTAGCGTAGCTCTGAGCAGCTCACGGCTCTGCTCCACCGTTCTAAAAATAGCTTGCACTGACAATTAAAGGGAACAAACCTACTGCTATGACTATAGGGATTATGGCAATGGGCCAATTTGTCAAAATGTTTAACTATCCTATAAATATATAAATATACTATAAATAAATTAATAATAATAAATCAAATGTATCATGTCCAATATCACACCTAATAAAAAATAATGTTGATAAGAAGTGAGCCTGCTTCCGTCTGCAGCCTTACAGTGACGAGAGAATGGATTTCAAATTATTCCATATGTCAAACTTTACACTGATCAAGTAAATACTGAAGAAGGAAGAGGAGTGAGACTTCTTGGATGAGCCACTCTCTCCTTCACTTCTTACTACTTTACTTTTCTGCTGCAGAGCAGGAGCCACAGGGGGTTCAAATCCCCCGTTTCAATCCCCACCCAACCCCCCCAGGGACGCGTCTGCTCCTGCTCTGCAGCTGGTCCTCACTGGGAGCCGCTGACGCTCCCATCTGGGCCAGCCAGAGAGTGTTTGAAGACCACGAGGGAGAGTAAGGGCAGGACGGGGTGAAGTCACACACGTGATCAGACTCAACATCAGTTTGCTGTTGGATGGAGAAACGTGTGGAATGTGTCGATGACCTGTTTCATTTTGACGTGGCGTCTCAGACAGAGATGATGACAGGTGACAAATTGGCCCAATCTGTTCACTTCCTCTTTCCTTCCTTCTTTCCACAATCCTACAGTATATCCCTTCCTTCCTCTTCCTTCCTCTTGATCCAGTTGACCTGGTCTGTTCCCTCCCTCCATATTTCTTTCCTTCCCTTTTGCATCCTTCTTTCCACAATCCTTTTTGCCTCCCTTCCTTCCTTCTCTTTATCCACGTCTTCCTTCCTTTTTGACCCAATCTGTTCCCTCCCTCCATCTTTCTTTCCTTCCTTCCTTCCTTCCTTCCTTCCTTCCTTCCTTCCTTCCTTCCTTCCTTCCTTCCTTCCCTTTGTCCTTACTTCTTCCTTCCTTTTTGACCCAATCTGTTCCCTCCCTCCATCTTTCTTTCCTTCCTTCCTTCCTTCCTTCCTTCCTTCCTTCCTTCCTTCCTTCCTTCCTTCCTTCCTTCCTTCCTTCCTTCCTTCCTTCCCTTTGTCCTTACTTCTTCCTTCCTTTTTGACCCAATCTGTTCCCTCCCTCCATCTTTCTTTCCTTCCTTCCTTCCTTCCTTCCTTCCTTCCTTCCTTCCTTCCTTCCCTTTGTCCTTACTTCTTCCTTCCTTTTTGACCCAATCTGTTCCCTCCCTCCATCTTTCTTTCCTTCCTTCCTTCTTTCCTTCCTTCCTTCTTTCCTTCTTTCCTTCCTTCCTTCCTTCCTTCCTTCCTTCCTTCCTTCCTTTCTTCCTTCCTTCCTTCCTTCCTTCCTTCCTTCATTCATTCATTCCTTCCTTCCTTCCTTCCTTCCTTCCTTCCTTCCTTCCCTTTGTCCTTACTTCTTCCTTCCTTTTTGACCCAATCTGTTCCCTCCCTCCATCTATCTTTCCTTCCTTTTCCCCTTCCTTCATTCCTCCCATTGTTCCCTTCCTTCCTTCCCTTGGTCCTTAACTTCCTTCCTTCTTTCTTTCCCTTTGTCCTTCCTTCCTTCCTTCCTTGACCCAGGAGGACAACAGGAGGGGGCTAGTCAAAAGAAGAGAAAAAACTCTGGCATCTGAGTCATGAAGAATCAGGTTACTACTACTGTACATCTGTAGTCATCAGTGTGAGGTCAGTAAAAACAAGGATCACAGGTTTCTCTCTCTTTAAACAACAAAAAATAGCATTTCCTCTGTACCTAGTAATATTAATAACGCAGGTTTTTAAAATAACAATTTATGAAGTCCAGATTGTCGGCATGCACATGTTTCAAGAGGGAAGGTCTGACAGTCATTGTTCCAACACAAGACAGTTAAAATGCATAAAACTCATGTATAAATAACTAGAAACGCTGCTGACGTGCTCCATCTCAACATGGTGCAGCAGCTGCTCTGGAGGCTGCAGAGAACCATCAGCCAGCCTCTCCCTCCCTGGATGACATCTACAACTCTCGCTGTCTAAACACCACAGCCAGAAACATTGCAGAGGGTAGTTGACCCCGGCCGTACCATCATCTGTTTGACCCGCTGCCCTCTCACAGGCGCTACAGCTGCATCACACAACGACAAACACGCTCAAAAACTAGTTTTCCACAGTAATGCTGAATGCAAGCATGCACCAACATCCCAATAATATATATGACTCTATTATTATACTTTACTGTGAATCTGGGTAACAATATACAATGCATTATGTCCTTTCTAAAGTTTTGCACTAGGTAGGCATGTTGTGAATGTGACGTGAAGTGACTGACCTTTTATACTTTGTATAAAGAAGCAAAGTGAAGTAATACGAAGCCTATAAACTTCCATGTTTCTCACAACCCTAGTTTTAAATCTGCAAACACATTTTCTTCAAAACTTCAGCAGAGGCTAAATCATATTTTAGGAACAAAGTGTGAATTTATCAACATGCACATAGCTCATGTTGCTTTTTGCCTGTTGTGTTTCCTTTCCTGTTCCTGCTATTTGTGGCTACAGTTACAGAGTGTTCTGGTCTGCTGAGAGGAGACTTTTCTCTGAAGGAGATTCAGATTCCTTCAAAGTTGGAAACTTTCCATGGGAATTAAAGGAAATTTATGGGAATTAATTTTTGGAATATAAGTCCTAATTAACGGGAATAAATCGGAAATTTACAAAATTGAAGGTTGGCCCTTAACAGGGAACTTAAATATAGTTGGAGAAAATATATTGTAGCATAATCTTGGCTAAAAGCAACCACAAGCAACTTGAATATCTCTGCTATTCCATGCACACTGCTTCCTGCAGGGCTGTTAGGCCACGCCCCCTACATGCACTGTGCATTCCTCCATCACATGCACAGATGATTCCTTGAACCCTGGAGGCCACACTTTTGAGCCCAAAGCACAATAGGAGGGCTCCTTTCATTTAAAGGGACAACCAGGAGTTTTTGAAAGCAAAGTGTGTTCACACTACATTTCCCATGAGCCTCCGTGCACGGTGAAATTCTTGGACCGGCGCAAGACAGACGAACCATAAACTGTGATTTGTTGACATTATTCCCATAACCCACAGGGCAGTATCCGAAAACCAAAACTAAGAAATGCTGGGCGACCCAACCACTAAATAATAACAAAATAACGTTAAAGACAAGATTTTTTTTTGATACAGTTTGTTTCAATGACCCCCAATTTCTAGTTAATTCCCATAAATTCCCAATAATTCCCATAAATTCCCACAATTCCCATAATTCCGGTGGAAAATTTCCAATTTGGAATATTTCCAAAATTCCCCAGCTTAATTTCCCATGGAAAGTTTCCAGAAATTTACCGTTAATTTATTGGAAATTTTCCATCCTTTGCAACCCTATTCCTGCGCTTTAGAAGTATTTCCACCTGCTCTACTCTCTTCAGGTTGCATGGCCACATGGATGAGAAGAGCTCAATGAGTCTAAAGCTGATTTGCTGACTGAATGTTTCTACACTGCTGACCCTGTGATCATCAATGTGCCTCCATCCTTCACCTGATCCCTCATCAGTGTGTCAATGTATCACAGTGATGTCATCCTGCCAAACGCTCACACAACTATGGCTGTGAGTGAATATCCACCCACGGACAGAATAATCACCACGCTGCATTGTGGGTAGGTCAGATGGTGTCGTCCACACTTTCATATCAGAGAATTCATCAGAATGGATTTTAAAAAATAGACTGTTGCCTGGCAACGCAACATGGCTGTAAAGGAAGTGATGGGAGTGTTTGAGGCAACAAGAGGGAGAGAGATGTGGAGAGAGGAAGAGCAGAGAGGAGGGACTGTTGGGATAATACTGATCTGTCATTGGTTATCAGTTCTAATAGTCTCAGCAGTCAGAAGTCTGATTTCTGTCTCCTCCTCCTCCTCCTCCTCCTCAGCCTGGAAGGTCCAGAATGTGAGATATTTTTTCCCAATGTGTCCAACAGGGTCAGATGCAGTAGAGTGTGTGGGAGTGAGGAATGGATGGCAGCCCACACTGAACTAAGAGTGGAAGCTGGATAGTATTCTAAATACTAGTGAACCACTATCACTACTGTATCCTTGTGACTCATGCTGCTCATCAGACCTGTTAGTGATGCTCTCTGTGCAGCTCTATGGGACTATACAGTGATGTTTTGTGAATGTGAGAACATTCAGTTCATATCTGACCATTATAGCATCATGAAGGTGGCTTTTCTTCAGAGCTCTTTCTTTTCAACAGGATTTTAGTCAGGTCTACCAAATAAACTAACAAGTGAGTAGTAAATGCGTATGCGGTACATATACAGCAGTGGTGCTTAGCTTGAGTATAACTTTGAGATGTACTTCACCTCACTACATTTTGTTTAAAGAGATAGTTCACTCAAAATTCAAATTCCACTCATTTCCTACTCACCCTCATGTCGACTAAGAGCTGTGAGAATTTTCAGAGTCCTGCGTTCCTTCTCTGAGTTACGGGGGGGTCCACGCAGCAGTATTTGTCCATATAATGGTTGTGAATGGTGCTCACTTTTCTCCGTCCAAAAAGACACACCAAAAAACATCCAAATACCTCCATACTGCTCGTCTGTAATGTCCCTCTTGTATTGAAGCCCTGACATGGGAAAAATTAAATAAGTCTATATTTTAAGCTTGTTTGTAGCGGAAGCTCCCAGTGTCTCAGTTCACTGCTCTTCCTGTGACAGTACCGGCGGAACAATTTCTCATGCTTCAATACAAGAGGGACATTACAGACGAGCAGTATGGAGGTATTTGGATGTTTTTTGGTGTGTCTTTTTAGACGAAGTTCAAGTGGTATCCATTCACAACCATTATATGGACAAATACTGCTGCGTGGACCCCCCCGTAACTCAGAGAAGGAACGGAGGACTCTGAAAATTCTCACAGCTCTTAGTCGACATGAGGGTGAGTAGATAATGAGTGAAATTTGAATTTTGGGTGAACTATCCCTTTAATGTTTACGTATTATTCGAAATGCAGCATACGTGTTACTTAAGACATTAATGTAAGAGTTTACTGATCCCCGAGGGGAAATTCACCAGATATTCAGCATCATCAATAGAATTAGCTCCACCTTTGTCAGCTGCCACATTACAGTGGTTCACTGGGCCATAATAATATTATAATTAAAGAGCATACAATATTATTCCAAATGGAGCATTCCCATATAGAGCTATGCTCTCCCATAACAACTAGGATTAGACCATGCTAATATGATATCTAGACTATACCATGAGAGTTAAAACGCTGAAGAAAATATGAAGGATGTCGGATGTGTCACGTGTTAGCTACATGCACCGTTTAAAATGTGCGGTTGACTGGATCAGTCACTCTGCTCCTGTCATCAGACACCATCACCTACAGGCCGGGGGGAGGAGGAGGAGGAGGAGCAGGAGGAAGGCCCAGGCCAGGTCACCGGAGACGCGACCTCCCCTGCGGGCTCATGTGGCGGATGGCTGCCATGTGTATCTCGACGGAACAACGACCAGGGGGTGGGGGGTGGGGGTGGGGGTGGGAGGGCAGTGAAGGCAGCCAAACAGTGGGGATTGTAACCGTAAGTCGTGCTGATGTAACGCTGACAATTAGGTCAATACATCGGTCGACTCAGTGAACGACAAGCGCTGATCTTCGTGTGGATGGAGGATGGAGGGAGGATGCTGTCCTCTGGGTACCATGTTGGCCGCTCGCCGCTCGTGACGCCGGCCTGCTCCACATACGCGTCTAAAAATGCTCCTACACCCCCCACCTTCCCCTCCGCCTGTCAGCGTGCTGATCAGCGCTCAGCCTCTCAGCCTCTGCCGTCAGCATCCCACCTTCATCATCTCGCACACACTGAAGCATCCTGTGGCCCGAGCTGCGCGATGCTATAGCCTACGATGAGCTATAATAAAAGCTTGCAGAAAGAAACAACAGTAGCTGACGTCTCTTACCTCCGTGCTGTCCTCTGTTGGCCATCACAGGATGGATGAGGAGGCAGGCGCAGGTGCAGGGATGCAGAGCGACGCCCAGAGAGAGAGACACACACATGAAGCAGTCGTTACATACTCAATATAGAGAAGGGTGAATAAATGAGGTAATCCTCCTCACCTGTTTTCACCGGGATCCGGCTTTTGTACCTGATGTTGCTCGTCATGTTGCTCGCTCTCCTCCCTGGATGGGGTTTGGTTTTTGTTTTTTTATCCGAAGCGACAGCTCAGTGAAAGCGGCCCCTCGCCTCCAAACCCCGGACAGAGAGCAGAAGGGCGGGGCTGAGCTGACAGATATAAGCCCCTCCCCCTCCACCTCCTCCTAGCCAGTCACGCTGCAGAGTTTTTTACAAGCGGGGGTCCCACAGGATGCCAAAAGGGGTTGAGGGGGGGGGGGACCATCCACACTCACCGACATCAATGGCATTCTTACCACGCGCAACAACAGATAGTTAATGAGAATCCATCCATACACATCACTGGACCAATCAGAGAAAGCAACTGACTGGACAGAGACTTGATCCACAAACAGCTGCACTCATCACTGACACTTCTCCAGTTGTTGCAATTAGCCCACAGGTTTTATTTTTCTCTTATTTTGCTATAACATGCAACAGAATGGGATTTTTAAAGGGGCAGTTCAACATTTCGGCAAATTGCCACAATTGGTCGAGGAACGTTATGAGACAGTTGTTTTCGAGGTAAATGCAAAACTGCTGATGCGCGTTGCCTTCAGGGACAGTTTTTTGGCAAGCCGTCTCTGCATTTACCTCGAAAATAACATTGTCTCAACGTTCCATTATTATCTCATAGCGTGGTGAATGTGCAGGTCACAACTTGTCCACTGGAGCGTTGTGGAGTTGTTGGATTGTGTATTTGATGAGTTTGATGAGGGAAACTAAGAAATCCCATGAGCCTCTGTAGCTCTGAGCAGCTCACGGCTCTGCTCCACCGTTCTAAAAATAGCTTGCACTGATAAATAGCGTAAGGTAACAAACCTACTCCTAAAACTATAGGGATTATGGCAATGGGCCAATTTGCCAACATGTTGAACTATCCCTTTAATGTCAGTGCTACTGATATTTTGATGATCTATCTATGCTGCTAGGAAAGTGATTCCTTGCTCTATCACTCAGTTTAAAGTTCTCATGCTATCTTTGTTGTGAAAATGTTTCTAAAAGTAAAAGTAAAGACTTCACCAATGAGGATTTATCTCTAAAACATCTTAAAGTGCATTCACATGAAGAGAAGCAAATAGACCACACATGCTCTGGTAAATTGAAGTTATAAAAAACAATTCAGCTCCTCATTAGCTAAAGACAATAACAAGCAACAGAAACGTAAAACGAAATCAACAAAAACATTTTCCTCTAACAATTTTTTATTTCAGAGAGAAATACAAAACAATGTTGACACCTAAAAACAAGTCTTTACTGACATATGGTTAAGAAATAATCATGATGTTCGTCTCGTGAGCTCAACAAACAAATATGCATGAGAGCAAAAGACGAGAGGAACAAAGCAATGCCGATGGCACATCAATGACGACACGGTTGGATGGCACCGCTCAAGATGAGTTAGGAGGTTTAGTCTGCTGCTCACAGAAGGTTAAGTACTGTACTTGTAGTATCTGATTTTTAAATGCAAAAGCCCATAGATTGTACAGTGTGATGATGGGCTGTACTTGTAGTGTACAACATTAAGTTAAAGGGATAGTATCATTTTTTTAAAGTGGGGTTGTATGATCTACAAATAGCCCCTAAGTACTTTAATTGCAGTAGAAGACTCTCTGCACTCCTCCCGTTAGCAACACCAGCCCATAACCCTGCCCAAAGATTTAAAAGATACATTGTTGTGAATGGACCCAAAGAAACGGCCTATTTCCGTGGCCTAAAAGAGGTTTTACCTAAAAAAAAATACACAGTTCCATTGTTCGCTATAATATAATTTTTTCCAGCCCTTCAAAGTGCAGGAAAAACATAGTTTTTATTTGGAGCTAACCAACTCACGTATCCCTCCCCCCAGGGT
Source organism: Decapterus maruadsi (assembly GCA_030347415.2). NCBI lineage: Eukaryota > Metazoa > Chordata > Actinopteri > Carangiformes > Carangidae > Decapterus > Decapterus maruadsi. Next base: position 1,526,650 of record CM064895.1, on the reverse strand, counting down.
TAGCGCCCACCGATCAGCAGTTGGTTAGGTCCAAATAAAAACTGTGTTTTTCCTGCACTTTGAGGGGCTGGAAAAAATTATATTATAGCGAACAATGGAACTGTGTATTTTTTTTCAGGTAAAACCTCTTTTAGGCCGTGAAAATAGGCCGTTTCTTTGGGTCCATTCACAACAATGTATGTTGTAAATCTCTGGGCAGGGCTATGGGCTGGCGTTGCTAACGGGAGGAGTGCAGAGAGTCTTCTACTGCAATTAAAGTACTTAGGGGCTATTTGGAGATCATACAACCCCACTTGAAAAAAAAAAGATACTATCCCTTTAAAGGTCATAGACACAAATGTCGATATGGGACTGTTTGATTAGTTTAGAGTCCGACGTTACAATTTGGCTTCAACATGAAGATCATGCAGCTCCTAATGATAAATAAACAAATATTAACAACGTGGCATTTTAATCCAGCTACAACATGATGCTGTCTCTAGATCTGAGCATTAGTTTGACAAGTTGCATTATAGTCCCTTTCAAAACTAAGTGTGTTTCTGGATAAATACAAAGGTTTCTAATTGAGCACAATTAAAGGCAAATATTTCACCTATAAAACTGGACACGGGTCCTCGTTCTCAACATGGACAGTTTACCTCGTTCATAACCACACCTACCTTTCACTGTGGTACCGTTAGTTAAGTTATTGCATTATATAAGACTGAAGCAAACAGGCACTGAAGGTCCAAGGCCACCTGGAGGTAAAAGTGATGGCTTCTGAATTAAGTTAAAACACGTTTAAAACTATCTGAACCTCACAGCAAAATGAATGGAAACATGTCATATGACACTTGGACTACTGTATAACAAAGTGCACTTTCTGTGCATAGATTTCTGTAAACATGTTAGTGTGATGGCAAAACCTCTTAGTACCGTTGTACCATAATTAAGATCAAAGACTTAATAGCAGATACATGTCAATGATAATGGTCAAGTATTCAAACATTTTCGTGGTCGTACGTTTACAAATTTTTGTCCAGTCTTACTCAGCAAAAAAAAAAGTTAGACAAGATGTTTAAGTATTACAAAAGAAGAAAAAATAATGTGTTGGTGAGTTCCTGAACAGCTGATGGATGGATGATTGGATGGAGACAGAGGGAGATGTAGTGGTGTGCAGCTGGAGAGGATGAAACGCTCCTGGCTGGTCTACAGGGTCGAGGATGGAATCAGAGGAGGACCAGGTACATGTATATGATTTGTATCGTGTGTGTGCGTGTGTGTGTGTGTATGTGGATGGGGATCGCTGTGCATCCCTTCTGCTCTGACCCTTCTACTCGTCTGATTTCATCTTCATCTGTGCCTGCATCTGAGCGATCATCTCCTGCATGCGTCTCAGCTAGGAGAGAGAAAACAAACAAAAACAAGATCCGTGTTTATTTCATCGCACAGTGTGCCCTCTAATGAAAAGCTAATATAATATCAATCAATTTATTATTTAAAGGGATAGTAGCATATTTTAAAGTGTGGTTGTATGATCTACAAATAGCCCCTAAGTACTTTAATTGCAGTAGAAGACTCTCTGCACTCCTCCCGTTAGCAACGCCAGCCCATAATAGCCCTTCCCAGAGATTTACAACATACATTGTTGTGAATGGACCCAAAGACCCAATGAACCTGCAGGAAAAATTGGACCTAACCAACTCACAGGGTTAGCGCCCGCCGATTAGCAGTTGGTTAGCTCCAAATAAAAACTGTGTTTTTCCTGCACTTTGAGGGGCTGCAAAAATTATATTATAGTGAACAATGGAACTGTGTTTTTTTTTTCAGGTAAAACCTCTTTTAGGCCGTGAAAATAGGCCGGTTCTTTGGGTCCATTCACAACAATGTATGTTGTAAATCTCTGGGCAGGGCTATGGGCTGGTGTTGCTAACGGGAGGAGTGCAACGAGAGCCCATAACCCTGCCCAGAGATTTACAACATACAGTGTTGTGAACAGACCCCACTTTAAAAAAAATGCTACTATCCCTTTAAAGTGCAAAATTACCATGGTACATGGTCTCAATACACTCTCCAATAAAAACAAGTACAGTATAACAACAAATAATAAAAAACATTAGAAAAACACCAGAGGAAAAGGATAAAACAGGTAAAAGTTTGTTTACAACAATAACAGCCAATAAAACAATAGTAAAACACAGAGGAAAATGCTAAAATTAGTCAGTTTAATCCAAAATATTGGGTAAAAAGGTAAGTTTTAAGACGGGACTTAAAAATTTTGTCTGTATGTAGCGTCTCTGAGGTCTTGTGGGAGGCCATTCCATAAAGAAGGAGCGCAGTAGGAAAAAGCCTTACCACCAGCTGATTTTTTATTGCTAGATGGAATGACCAGGAGGTTTGACCCAAGGGAACCAAGAGGACGTGACGGAGTGTAGGGAGTGAGTAGTTGAGATAAATACAGAGGTGCAAGTCCATTCAAGGCTTTATAGGTTAATAGAAGAACTTTAAAATCCGCTCTAGCCTGAATGGGCAGCCAATGTAGTGACAGGAGTTATGTGATCAAATTTACTTGTTTTCGTTAACAGTCTAGCAGCTGAATTCTGGACAAGCTGAAGACTCCTGGAAGTACAGTTGGGGAGGCTGGAAAAAAGGACGACTAACAACCATCAATATTGAGACCAAGACCAATATATAGGCTAACTTTATCTTTACTATAAATGTAGTGGTGGGAAAACACTCTGCAGTCTTCTATGTTTATTATGTGGCGCGTCAGAGAAGGATTTGTGTGAGAGGTCTGCCTTGAATAATCCAACCTGAACCAGGATTAATGTGTTACATGAAGCCAAAACAGAGATTAATTCAAGTCTGATTTATTTCATAACCTTGAAACACAGACTTAAGACACACAACATCAAGAACAGATCAGAATGAACCTCTGAGAGTGAACCAGGCATGTCTGACAATGATATCTGAATAAACATATGCACAGTACCATGAAAAAGTATTTGCTCCCTCCCTGATTTCTTATTTTTTTGCATATTTGCCACTCTTGTCTGTTTTAGATCATCAAACAAATTTTAATATTAGACAAAGATAACCAAAGTAAATATCAAATGTAGTTTTAAATCATGAACCAACTGTGATAAATAAACACTTTTGGAAAGGTGAGTTCGCTGTCAGTGTTGGAAGAAATCACTTAAATAGAACTGTTTGAGTGAAGGAGGCTGAGACTTTTTCACATCGGGCCAGTCTGGATATCTTTTTTGCCTTAATAAATTAAATCATCATTTAAAAACTTCATTTTATATTAGCTTTGGTTATTTTTGTCTAATATTAAAATGTGTTTGATCATTTTAAACATTTAAGAGTGACAAACATGTAAACTATGAGACAGACATCAGGAAGGGGGCAAATACTCTTTCACAGCACTGTATGGAATTATGTAAGTATTTAGTCCTTGCATCACCTCATTGTTATAGATTTGTTCATTGATCTTTGGATATTTTAGATATTATATTATAGATATGTAACTTTATAGACAGTGATGATGTGAGGAATACAAATAAAGATATCAGGGCTGATGAAAACTGACTGTGTGCTGCCACCTTGTGGTTGAGGATAGAACTACACAGTTTCTGGAATGAGATCAACTCAACCAGTACTTTGCTTTTCTCCCTATTGTGTGGTCTTGGTGTTTAGGACATTTCATTTTTGTTCAGTAATGATAAACTTGTGATGGCATCCTGCAGGTGAAACACTTAACTGAGTATTACTCTTACCACTAACACAGTTTTTCCTTTTTCATATTAAATTGAAGATTTATGAATGACTTAAGGTGTGATTGTTTAAAGAGACGCCAGAGTTTGTTTCTGTTTTTTTTTAAAGAAGTCTCATACTAATGTGGATGAATCTACGTTATCCACTTGTTAATGGGTCCATTTTCAATACATATATCATTTTGTCTTTATAGTTATTTTGTTATTATTATTTAGTGGTCGACTCGCCCAACATTTCCTACTTTCAGTTTCCCGGCGGGTCATGAGAATAACGCCGCCGAATCACCATTTATAGTCGGAACTATGACGGTATCTGATCGTCTTCCAACCTCCAACTTTCATTCCTGATCATTCTTGATCTTGATCATGAAAACATTCTTGGCAAATGTTTACGCTTTCGTCCAACAATTTCACAGTGCGTGCAGAGGCTCATGGGAAATGTAGTGTGAGGTGACACTTTGCTTTCCAGAACTCCTCGTATTCCCTTTAAATGGAGGAACAATCATTTAATAAATTCCAAAAATGCTGCTGATTAAAGACACCATCAGAGGCAGTAAAGATAGATTGTGCCACCTGGATCAAATCAGCATATTATAATTCCCATCTACAAAACAATATTATGATTATCTACAAAACAATAATAATAATAATTATAAGATATCAATTTATACCTAAATTCATATTTGATTTTTTGGAAACTACATTCTAAATAAGTTATCTCATTAACTCCACATTACATGAATACACTGTAGTCATATTTTCATGACATTGTTTTTTCATGTTATCAATAAGAGCATTTTCCCACTGTGCCCCACTCCTCTGCAACCAGCTCCCACGATCAGTCAGAGATGCAGATTCCATTACACTGTCAAATCCATACTAAGACCCATCTATTTTCTCAAACATATGGTATAGCCTGAGAGCACATTTTATTTTTGTTTGTGTTTTGTTTTTGTTTCATTTTGTTCTTTGTTTTATGTCACTATTGTCGCTGTTTCTGTTGCTGTTGTTGTTGTTGTTGTTCTGTCACGTTGACCTTAATTATCATCTCTAATTCTCTTTTGTGTGTTTGTTGTCTTGTAAAGTGTTCTGAGACCATGTTTTGGTGATTTCACACTTTAAATAAAGGTGGATTGAATTGAATTGAATAATGCTTCACTGAAACAGTAACAACTGAACACCGTCTGCCCAACCCCCCCCCATCTTGCACTATTCACCAGTTGCTCTCTAGGAAACCATCTGGAAACCAGGGGGTTGTCACATTATCAACTTTGAGAACACCATCCATTAAATTATTATTATTATTATCTCCCTCCTCATTTCATTATTAAAGAACTTAGTATTATAAATAAAATGTATTATTATTATTATTATTGTTGTTGTTATTATTATCATTATTATTATTTCCTCCCACTCTGGACCGGCGTCTTCAGCTGTGTTTTGGGTTCTTCACATTATTGAGGTCATTCCCACCATAAAAAAGTGAGCCAGGACATCCAGGCAGGAAGTGATGGCATATCCTGCCTGGGCACATTGTTTACAAACAGATGATTGCACCCCGCCCACTCACTATGGTGCACTGTAGCAGTAACACAAACAGGGCAATCAAGAGCAATCAGGAAGCAGGTTATTGCCTGATGACGTGCAGGCTCCATGGCTCCAAAGGTAAACAGTACATATGGAAGATAGTGGAGTGAAACTAAAGAAGAACTTGGATTCTCTGTCTGAAATACTGACACTCTGAAGAATTTAAAGGTTTCCTGGTTTCACCTTACAGCTGCTTCAATCAGGGGGATATGTTTATGATGTTTATGCTAAAATGCCATTTGTACAGCAAAGATAACAAGGCAGTTTTACACAGTCCAGGACGAGTCTGCATCCATAGTTTACCGTTCTGGAAACTATTGGGTTTTTCTAGATTGAGCGATCAGATCCTCATCTGTTTTTTGAAGAATGCATTTGGACTTTTAATGGTCACAGTGACCAATAATTCCTTTAAAGGGATAGGTCAACATTTTGGCAAATTGGCCCATTGCCATAATCTCTATAGTCATAGCAGTAGGTTCGTTACCTTTATTTTTAGTTATTTTTAGAACGGCGGAGCAGAGCCGTGAGCTGCTAAGAGCTACTGTACACTATGAAGGCTCATGGGATTTCTTGGTTTCCCTCATCAAACTCATCAAATACACAATCCAACAACTCCACAATGCTCTGGTGGACAAGTTGTGACCTGCACATTCACCACGCTATGAGATAATAACACAACGTTAACAGACAGAGTTGTTTAGGTAAATGCAGAGACTGCTTGCTGAAAAACTGTTCCTGAAGGCAACGTGCATCAGCTGTTTTGCATGAATTTCCCCCTAAAACAACTCTGTGTGGTAACATTGTGTTATTATCTCATAGCGTGGTGAATGTGCAGGTCACAACTTGTCCACCAGAGCGTTGTTGAGTTGTTGGATTGTGTATTTGATGAGTTTAATGAAGGAAACTAGGAAATCCCATGAGCCTCCGTAGCGTAGCTCTGAGCAGCTCACGGCTCTGCTCTGCCGTTCTAAAAATGACTTGCACTGACAATTAAAGGTAACAAACCTACTGCTATGACTATAGGGATTATGGCAATGGGCCAATTTGCCAAAATGTTGAACCCTGAAAAACTCAAACCTAGCATTTCATTTGTTTTTGGTTCTTGTACGTGTGTATTTACAACTGCACTTGTTGTTGTTGATCTTACCTCGGCCTCTTTCTGTAGCAGGATCTGGTCCTTATCCACAACATCCTCATCCACAGCCCTGCAGGGAGAACACGTCCCAGCGTTAGCTCGGCTTGAAGCATGAGCAGCTCATGTGCTGTTAAGTGGTGTAAATCTGAATGGGTGTCTCACCTGCCCGCCCTCTTCAGCCTCTCTGAGCGGAAGTTCTCATAATGCAGGTCCTGAGTTACTTCCTGGAGGTCTTGCATGTGGGTCCTGCAACACACAGACATGTAATCCTATCTGCACACACTAGACGGCAGTAGAGATTTACTTTTCTCTTTCTCTGGTAGACTTTTACTGCCAGTTTAATGAGGCAAAAGCTTCAGTCAAGGTTTCAAAAGGCTTCCCTTTGGAACATCCTTTCACTGAAGCAGTTTTATTAGACTCACACAAGCATGGTGCGTAGTTTGAGGAAGTCATTGTGCTCGGGGTTCTCCACTTCAACGACGCCCCAGGGGTAAAGGCGGCCACGGATCTTCTTCCCCTTCACCTCAATCAGCTGGTTGGAGCCAATCACAGCAAAGGGAATGCTCGCCTGGGAAAGAGAGATAAAGGTGAGATGATCCCTGGGGAGGAACAAAGTCAGAGGAAAGGATATGGACAGAGATGTGGAGAATAGAGGTATCAGGGAGGTGGGGAGGGGAAGTGAGGGGGAATGGTGACCATCACTCCGCTAGCGGAGGGAAATGACTGCTTTGGTTTGGTGACTGGCGTGTCCTCGCCTCACCTTCAGGACTCTGGTCTGCTCCTTGAACTCCTCGTCCTCGTCGGAGTCGGCGTCAGGTAGCTGATAGATTTTGATTCCGTGCTCTGCGATCTCATCCAGGATCTTAAAAGGGTGGAGGGAAGAGAAACACACGGGTTAGGATGCCGTGGTAACCTCCTGGTGACCTGTGGGTGACCTCCATCACCAGAACCCATTCAGACCAGGAATAACTCAAGTCTTGAGCCCTGGTGAAGTGCCACCGCAGACGCTACTAGAGGACCGGCTTGACTTTCCATTGTGCTCCAATAGTCTGGAGACCAATGATGGAGAACAGTAAAACATCCTGACCACATCGACTAAGATTCATTTTGTTCCACATGTTCTTTCATAAAAGTAGCTGGCATGGTGGTGAGGTGGGTGGCCCCTCCCTGTGGGTTCTTCACAGGATGGACTGGATCCTCTGATAAAACCTAGGTTTTCATTTTGTAGTCATGCTTTATTGTGTGTATAGTATATAATGTTACGTTTATTTTAAGCTTTTTAAGCGGTGTCTGTCTATTCTGTACTTTGTGTGTGCTGTACTTAGGGTTGCAACATTCTGGGAATTTTCAAAGTTGGAAACTTTCCATGGGAATTAACGGGAATATATGGGAATTAACAGGAATATGTGGGAATTAACGGGAATAAATTGGAATTGGAAATTGGAATAAACCAAAACCAAAATTGACAAAATTGAAGTTTGGGCTTTAACAGGGAATTTTTTTGTTGCTTTCTTCTGTTGTTGTTGTTGATTTATCTTCTCAATGTATGTATATTTCTTGGGGAGGTGCTTTTTAAGCCCATGTAGGGTTTTTTAACCTCTCCCACACTTACTATTCTTGTTTCATTTCTGTTTTTTGTAATTGTCTTTTATTATGGTGCAAATAAATAAATATGAAATACAAATATAGTTGGGGGAAATATTGTAACATAATCTTGGCTAAAACAACCAGATTTAATGCAAGTACACTTGAATATCTATGATATTCCTCAATCACATGCACACAGTGGTAATATTTTACTCAACATTCATGTTTTTGTTCAGTAAAAGAATTGATTGTTCAAACTTGATAAAGTTCTACTAAATCTGTTGAAATGTCATGTTTTTTAATTGTATTATTTTGCATAGATGTTTGCATGGATTTATGTTTGGATATGATACAGTTTGTTTAAATTACCCCCAATTTCCAGTTTATTCCCATAAATTCCCAATAATTCCCATGGAAGGTTTCCAATTTGGAATATTTCCAAAATTCCCCAACTTAATTTTTTTTATGTTTTATGCTTTTTTTTTAAAAATGTTTTGTCTTTATGTAAAGCACACTGAGTTGCCTTGGTATGAAATGTGCTATATAAATAAAGATGCCTTGCCTTGCCTTGCCTTAATATCCCATGGAAAGTTTCTGGAAATCTACCGGAAATTTACTGGAAATTTTCCGCCCCTTTGCAACCCTAGCTGTACTTAATAAAACTGACAATATATCAGCATTGGCTCACAGTTTTGCAATTTCTGTAAAGTGAGAGTGATATGGAGAAAAGTAGAGCAGCTGCTGCTCTGACCCATAAACAGAAGGTAAGGCAGGATAGGAAGCCCTATGGACTAACACAGGGTTGACTGAGTACCTGTTGTTGCAGCAACACATTTAATTAAAGCCCCCTATGGAGAAAAAGAGGGGTGAGACAGAAAATAATAATGGTGTGTGTGGGTGTGTGGGTGTGTGTGTCCCAAGTTCTGAAAGCATCAGAAATAAAGTTCTCAGCCTCCTCCATTCACAGACAGACCGGTGAAGAAACAAGTTAAACAAAGGAGCTTTCTTCACCGTGACCCTCTGGGACAGATGTCAGTATTTATTATTCTAAACATCAAAGCTGCATTTTCTTTTGTTTGCACCAGAGCAGACTTCTTAAATCCACAATGCAGTCTTATGTAATGGAGCCAAAAAATGTCAAGTGTTGCTTTCCTGAACTTTTTAGGGACTTTCATGTACGGCAGTGTATAATAGGACAGTGGTGAGTCAGCCAGGAGCCTAGGAAGTGAGTGCAGGTTTTCCTATGGTGCTCAGCTCCTGATTGAGCCCTTGTTATGGCTGTCGCTTGTTTTCTCAGTCAGCTTTGTGCAGAGTGTGTACCAGATAGTGTGTGTGCGGGGAGAGGTAGGTATTGTTGTGGGGCAGATCCAAAAACAAACAGGCTTCGGAGGACTACGGGGGGAGCGTGACACCGGACCAGAGCCTTCTTTTTCCTTCAGTTGCCTCAAACACGACGTACAAGATCCCTCCGACCCGGGAGCTGGATAAACACCGCTGTGGCGGGGCCGGCCGAGCGTGGAGAATTTTGGGAAACTGTGCGCTCAGTGAGAAAATAAACACGCACAACACAATGGCAGGAAAAAATGAAACAAATAACAAATCCAGTCAAACATGTAGATAAGACAGACAAACTCAGATGAAATGCAATAAAGCACGACACATCTGACCAGGACAGGACGCTACGGAGAAATCAGTTCAACGAACGACCGAGTCCGACAACTTACTGTTAAACATCTAGAAACATCAGCTGGTTGCACAAACATGAGTGCGTTGTCTGCCATCATCTGTTTCCAGACCGAGCTAAAGCCAAAAACTGCCAAATGGCTGTTTACCTGAATGATTCGGTTCCGTAACATGTGCTTAGTACGGCCTGACACCTGTAATCAAGCCCTCTCAGGGATGATCAGATGTCAAAATCACCGCCTGCTCCAAATCCCTGTTGCCTCCTGCTGATTTACTGTACACAATGTAAGCCCTAAGCCCTGATGTTACACCGGCCTCTCCTCCTCCTCACAGTTGTGTGTTTTGGTTGGCACCGAGATGTTGGCAGCGGGAGCCATTTTGATTTTATGATCATCCTGTTGGGCTTTAATACAACCGTTTACCCCCCCCTCTCCCACCCTGTGCTGTTATGGTTGGCCACGCAGGGTCCACTCAGTGCTGTCAGGGCGGTGGACAAACAATGCCACGCAAGACTGGGCCTCAGTATTAATTAGAAAAGGAAGCCCGAGATTTATCGCCTTATGTTTCTGGCTCGCATCGCCGAATATGAAGCATTGTTTGTGGAAATATTTCGTCATGTTGTCCAAGTTATGATAAGTGTGAGGGCGGAGGCTGGAGCTGACCAGTTAGAAAATGGGTTAGAAATGAGGTAAATAGCGGGTGAATCATGCCAGATCTGTGTGTTTCCAGTGCTCATTCACTTCTAAGCAGGGCCGTAGGGGAGAAAGGTGATGATAATTCTAGGGGCCCAGAGCCCAGTAGGGCCCACAAAAACCCCCAGTAGTCTAATCTTTGTACTGTATGACTGAATTATTCTGCATAAGACCCTGACTAATACTCATACTAGGGTCCAAAACTAACTTTTTTACTTACCAGCCAGGCAGATATTTTACCAGCCAGCCAAATAAAAAAAATGCTTAATTGCTGCAAATTGCTCTCAGTATTATTTAAAGAGATAGTAGCATTTTTTTTTAAGTGGGGTAGTATGATCTACAAATAGCCCTATAGTACTTTAATTGCAGTACTTAATCTGCACTCCTCCCATTAGCAACACCAGCCCATAGCCCTGCCCAAAGATTGAAAAGATACATTATTGTGAATGGACCCAAAGAAACGGCCTATTTCCGTGGCCTAAAACAGGTTTTACCTGAAAAAAAATACACAGTTCCATTGTTGGCTATAATATCATTTTTTCCAGCCCCTCAAAGTGCAGGAAAAACACAGTTTTTATTTGGACCTAACCAACTGCTGATCGGCGGGTGCTAACCCTGGGCGGAGGGATACGTGAGTTGGTTAGGTCCAAATAAAAACTTTTTCTTGCACTTTTAGGCCGCAAAAACAGGCCGTCTCTTTGGGTCAGTTCACAACAATGTATGTTGTAAATCTCTGGGCAGGGCTATGGGCTGGCGTTGCTAACGGGAGGAGTGCAGAGAGTCTTCTACTGCAATTAAAGTACTTAGGGGCTATTTGTAGATCATACAACCCCACTTTAAAAAAAATGCTACTATCCCTTTAACATGTCATTTGGGTCTTATATGCGATTCTCAATCAATATTTTAATAGTATACATTAATACTAGCAATTATGGTTGTGCAAAGCATCCGGTATTTATATTTGTTGAGGGGGAAAAGTATTTGTATTCGAGTAAAATTCAAAATAGGTGTAACAATCCCGTTTGTTTTTTTTTAAAGGAGTCATCACCCGGAAATCGCAATTTCTCTTGTTAAAACATGCTTATTGGTGTTTGACCTCAGTTGAAACTTGCCTAAAAAGCTGGACTTTGAAAGCGGCGCCGTTTTTTCGCTTCGGCTCTTTTTCCGAACAGGAATAGCACACAATGGTGTGCCTTCCTAAAGCAGGAGATTTTGATTCTGCTCCTACGGTGACCTCACCATGGAGGCTACTTGCCTCTTTCACCACCCAACCCGGCCCGTCCGCTACCTGAAATCGCCGAAGCGGTACCAGGGGGCTGTTTATGTTTTGGAGTCTGCATGCAGGCAAGCCCCCCCCCGGCTCTGTCCTTCCTGCGGCGAATCAACGCGTGCCTCATACAGTGCACATCCGGACCAGTCAAATCATCTCGCGTGATAAAGTCGCGGTAGGAAAAAGGGTCAGAACAAGCTCGATGTTTGATTAAATGTTTTTTTTTTTTTTTTCTAATAAGTTTTACGAATTGATCCAAAGCGATCCAAGGGGGGCTGGATACGTAAAAAACCAGGTTATGACTCCTTTAAGTTACACTAAGTGTGCCTACGTGACAAAAGATCGTCTCTGCTGAAAAGACACATTACTCTCAGGAATCCAGCAGATACCAGCATCATTCTCCTCCAGTAACTGGCAAGTGGTCTTAAAAATTTACCAGCTAGAGACAAAATCTACTCGTAATTGGCGAGTGGCGAGTGTTGGTTTTGGACCCTGACTCATACTAATGTAGCATTAGCATCAAAACAAAGTAGGCTAAATAAAAAATACGTAGTCTAAGAAAAAAAGTGGAAAAGTCAGGGGCCCACTTTAGTATTCTTTCAGGGGCCCCAGAATTCCTAACACGGCCCTGCTTCTAGGAATAGCATTATTAAATAGCAGCTTTGTGTCACCCAAATATAGCACATCTGTGGGTCTATACATAGAAATAATTATAGGGTGAACTCATGGAGATTTGTCTAGGTGGTTTTTTTCCCCTGCCATTGCACAGCAGGTAAAACCAAAAACCTCTAATCATAATAAAACAGGATGCAGACCTGTCATTATAGGGATCAACCATTTCATCACATCAACCTGCACAGAGAACAATATTTATTTATCATGTGTTCATTCTCACAAGCAAACCCACAAAAACATGAATGACTCAAACACCACAACTCTCTGGGAAAACAACAAAATGCTAAAGAAAAGAGCAACGAGACAAAAGAGGGGGATTGCGCTGAAGTCTGCAGTCCTGAAATTCAACGATCACACACACATACACACTCAGAGTTTTCTCATGCGATAGTTGAGGACAGAGCTGACCAAAACTAAAACTGTTACAGGGAACAATACTTGGAAGTAGACACATGTACCCGTCGAGCATTCTTAGGAAATCAACAATGCAGAGAGAGAAAAAAAATCCACAAAACAAAACAATCAAACCGCATCTTGACACTAATCAGCCCTGATTGAGACGAGCAGGGATGGGGAACCCAGAGGGAGCGGAGCGGCAGCCTTTTTACGTAATGTTTATGTAACCTCCCAGCTGCCTGCCAGGAGCCACGGGGATGAACAAGTCCTGCTCTGCCATTACAAGTGGCATTTCTATCCCAGCTCCCTTTAAACTGTGTCCCAGGCTGAGGGACACCTTGAGGAACAGGGTCCTTCTCTTTCCAGGACTTGGGAGATCATTCAAAAGGAAAGTCTTGACCACAGTGAGCACTGAGTCCATGTGGTCTCTGTCCTTTATGAATTCCTGTAGTTTGTCTGCAATCCAGTGAATCAAAGTGCTTACTCAGCGCCCCCCCTCACAAATCCTTTTCTTATTGTTACCTTTAAGCAAAAAATATCTGTTCCACAGCAGACAGGGCTGCACTGAGGTCAGCTCTTTCTGCAAAGTTCAACCGGCTGCATTAACCCAAGGCAACATCTGCATCTCAGTAAAGTAGAATCTGATGGGGGTCGGCAGTCTGCTCCATGACAGTGGAGCTACTGAACCAGACTAAGAGCCCTAACCCGGTTTGGAGTTCATCAGCTGATTAGAGTGGGACACCATTAGGATACAATAGTGAACTGTTTCACTAGATTCTAATCTTCTGAGAGACTGATTTGGGGGTCTGTGTGTAATGAATCTACTGTATATGAGTTTCACTAATTGAATTGAACCACTATGAACTTTACCATAATATTCGATATTATGGAAAATACATGGCACACTCTACAAAAAGCCTGTTTAATGCATGCTTTGTTTCATCCTTGCAGACTGCGTTGTGATCTGTATTGAGAACATTCTTTGCAAAGAACAAAACCCTTAAAAGACAGTTGATGTCAACATCTTTATTTCAGATCTTGTCCTCGTCACAAAGTTCACTGTTCACATCATTGACCCCAGAACGTTGGTTAGTTCCTAGCCTGACAAGCCAGACTACATCATTAAAATGTCTAGTCTGGCAACGACCGGTAGACCTCGGCTCAATCCAGGGGGCGGGATGAAGGCTGTCTTTCAAACTGCCTCTGCACGCAATAGGGTAGCGCTACGACCAATCAGAGCAAAGAGCAGGATGACGTTAGCCTGACAAGCCCAGAGTGCCTACCTAGACAAGCCATGAGGCTTAACGTCATGGCGTGATAAGCCCGCCCAACGACTCTCTAAACAGATCGGTGTGATTGATGAACACAAACGGTGTTTGAGACTCATAGAGTTCCTATGGCTCGTTTCTAGAGCAATATATATTTGCTGCCGCTAGGGGTGCGTCTAGATTTCTAGGATAGTTGATTAATCCTCCTCCACAGACTGTGCTTACCAAAGCAGTCAGTGTAGTTGAATCTGATACTAATGCTGCGTTCGATTGCACTCGGAACTTGGAAAGATCCGACCTCCGACTCAGAAAAATGCAATAAAACGGCCCTTGAAGTCGGAACTCCGACTCGGGAACTCGGGTGGGATCCAAGCAGCCCAAGTCGATTGGAATTACGTCACAGCAATATGGCGTCACAGCAATATGGCGTCACACACCGCGAGAGGTATTTATTTATTTAGGCTATTTCTTTTCCAACCTAGACATTTAAGCAAGGGAGTTCAGTTGCACAACCAGCTGATTAAAATCAACTGATGAGAAAAGTTCTCTGATGTCTGTCTGTTTATTTCAGATCGATGGATGTTTCTTTTTCTTTCATAGTCAGTTGCAGACAGTTTCCACACAACACTTATGCATTTATTTATACACATCTCAACACTTGACAGTTGTTCGATTTCAGTTGGTTTCTACATTCTGTCTCCATCTCTGTCTGTACATGGATTTACTTCATCTTCAACTCAAGCATTGCTGATGACAACCTGGTGGTCAGAGGTCAAAGGTTAAGGACACCCTGATTTCACAGAACATATTCTTGGCCACAATAAAAACATGCATGCTTTTCTGATGTAATTATATCATACAATTCACACTTATCTCTAATAGGATACCATGATAAAGAGATTAGTTGATATATCCATAGAGTCAGAGGTCAGCTTCACTGTGGCATCATAATGCAGCAACAACAACTTTCAGTGCTGTAACTCAGGAAGGAGAGGCTGAGCCCGGGCTTCCTGCAACTCCACTGGCTGGCACAAGCACACAACCATAAGGTGGCCATTCTAGTTTCATAATGCTTTCATCTGGAAAACTTCAATTATTTTACACTAGGGCTGCAACTAAAATGTTGAAAATATCAATAAATGTTTCCCAAACCACAAGATGACGTCCTGAAATGTCAAGAGAGACTCAGTTTATTGTCATAAAGGAACAAAGAAACCAGAAATATTCACATTGAAGAAGCTGAAATCAGAGAATTTGGACTTTTTTTCTTAAAAAAATGATTATTCTATTATCAAGATAGTTTAAAAATCAATTATAGTGCGATTAATTGATTATTGCAGCTCTACTTTAATGCACTTTTTACACTTTACTGTATTGCAGAATGTAAAAGCTTGTCTACAGAGAAAAATGAAGCACCAGTTAGTCTGACGAACTCCCACTCACTGTCTACTCAATAAACTATGTAAAATATGAGTTCTAGACAAGCAAAGGGGGGCCATCCCACATGAGGAACAGCCCACTGCTTGATAAAGGAAGAAATACAGTAATAAATGTAGCGTATTCATCTCCTGTTGTAAATCATCTGGAATGGAAGAAATCCTTTGAAGTTTGGAGTGTGGACTGCTTTATGTCTGTGAATTACATTCCTACAGTCAAAGACAGAGGAAGGTTACTCTGCTCTATTCATCGTTTGCCAAAATAAATCCAACAAAACAAGATTTCTGTATTTACGAAGATGAGCTGTGTGTGAGCGTCTTCATATTTGTGACACGTGACGATACCTCAATTAAAAGATTACCAGACAAACAACAGAGATCTGGCAACATGAAGAGAAGAGAAGTTGATTTCTTGCTGGATTCCTAGCGCTTGCTTTGAGTTCCCAAGCTTCATTTGCTAACTTCAAGCTACATGAGAACAAATGCTTCTCTCTTGCCAGGAAACTCCTTTCAACTAACTGGCTTTCTCCTGCCTGCAGGGAGTCTGAGGGGGTGAGGGAGCCCCAACAATACCTGATCTGAGGGGGACATCAGAGGGATTTAGACCTCATACCAGCTTCCTACGCAAACACACATTCACATACAAACTGCTGCCTCACTATGTGAACCGCAACGGGAGCAGGAAGACTTCGGGAGTTACGTGTGCAGCTTTGAAGCTCCAAGAGGCCGGAGGACGGCCTGGGAGCAGACGTCACCATGCCGACCTCCAGAGAGCACACAGAGCTCATAGCACTGCCTGTTGGAAGAGCATCTCCTGGATGTCTATGGATACACTCACTCATCCAGGTCATCCTTCTTTTCTGGGCTCTGGGCAAATTGAATCATAGGCAACTGAACTTGTGTTTGTCTGGGAAGATGTTTTGCCTCTTATCCAAGGGGCTTCATCAGTAAAATGTTTTTAAAAAATTGAAAAATATCAATAAGTGTTGTCCACACTAGCTAGACTACACTGTAAAAACGAATTTGTTCACTCAACTTTAAAAAAATGATTTACCTGGCTGCCTTAAAATGTTGAGTTAAAGCAGATATCAGCGGAATGTTTTTGTTAATATAAGTCCTAAATAGTCCTATTTTCCGTCAGCAATCACTTAGAATAATTCAGTAACACTTTATTTTCTGCTGTAACCCAGGAGAAAACTTTCCTTGTGGGATACAAGTGTTATCCAATTAATTACAGTGTAATTAGCCAAGGGGTATGAATGTGGTGACTCCATTTAATAACATGCCTGACGAGGGCGGGGGCTTGTAAATACATGGTGTATTTACAACACACTATGTATTTACAATCAATACAGTTCGAGTGTGTTTACAATACACTGTGTATTTACAGACAACAGGACGGTAAAAACATGAGCTTATTACCTGGAACGCTACAAAGTTGTAGTTGTGACTTGAAGCTGTAATTAATTTCAAAAGCCTGTTGAACGCACATCAGGAACAATGATATCTGCTTTAAGAGAGCTAAGATTTTCTTGTTCTTTGCACTTACATTCTTACCACTTAGAATAATATGTTGAAATGACTAATCCCAAAGTGACAGACAGTTAGATCAACTTGATATTTTAAGTTCAGTTGATAACTTTTAAAGTTCTACGAACAACAAAATTTCAATTGTATGAACTAAATGCCTAGTTGAGGTAACATTAAATTATAAGTCTAACCAACAAACATGTATAAGTTGTTCCAACTAAGCCCCTTAAGTTAAATCAACATAAAATTTTAAGGCAGCCAGGTAACTTTTTCCCGTAGAAGTTGACCTAACTCAAAAACTTTAGCATTATTTGTCCAGTCAACTAAATCACTTATTTCTAAAATGTGAGTGAGATACATAAAGAAATTACTTAAATTACTGAGACTTGTTGCGTACGATAAACTAACGATAAAATGTTAAAAAAAATGTTGAAAAATATCAACAAGTGTTGTCCACACTAGCTAGACTCGTGAGACTTGTTGATTCAATTTGCCCAGAAAAGAACCTCTCCTGGATGGTCCTACAGCAGTACACACTGTGACACACACCAGCTCTGGGTAACAATACGTTTTTGTTCACAGGATTAAAGACACTGGCATCACTTGCATCCATGCACAGAAACACATTCCAGATCCACCCAGTCAGAGACTTAGACCGAGTGGATGGTCCAGACTGGAACAGACCAGACCAAAACAGCTGGATTTGTCCTAACAGGGGCCACAGAGGAAGCTCTGCAACCATGGAAACCAGAAGGCATCATATGAGTGAACGGTGATCAACATATTTGCACACACACACACACACACATCCAGCCACACTCCTATTGTCTGGAGCTGGGTATTAATACAGTTAAGACCACCCACCCCTCTCCCTGATCAAAGAGGGGGGAGAGGAACAATCCAGCTATTCATGTAATCTTGTATTTAAGTGAGATTTACAAGAAGACAAGGCCACTTTCAGATTTCAACCACACATCAGGTTTTGTGATCAAAAGACAGCCCAGTGGCACAGTGACTCATTGACTGCATTTACATGCACTTCAGTAAGTCAGTTTTAATCTGGGTTTTCAAGTATCCCGTTTTTTTAATCAAATTTGGGATATGGTGTTTAGACATGAACTTAGAGAAACCCGGTTTTTCTGTTTCCCTGTATACATGATAAATACAGTATTCCGGTTTCTATTACTATTACTGCGTCTTATGTGCGTATGTGTTTCATGTTTATTGTTTACAACAGGAAGCACAACTACTAGGAAATATGTAGGTCAGAAAATTTACAAATTAAAAACGCCGCCATGTTATAACTTAATAAAAGAGGGAGAAAATGTAATGCAGACTGATCGGTTCATTGTAAAACATGCAAACATTGATGTAAAAGTGGTGATTTCTGTACGTAGGCTACGGAGCCTCCGTCCAATACACACCTGGAGCTTCACTTTTCATTCAAACAAACTAATGCGACATTTATCTCCTAAAAAGAATTTAACCATCCAGCGGTAAACCTCTAAAAACCTGCGGGTAAGTTAATTAGCAACGGTTTTCTCCCCCGGGGTGACGACGTAGGTTGTCCGGCCAAGCAGCTCAGGAGACGGAGTTGCTGTCTCTGTGATGTCCCGGTCACAGCTCACACACAGGTGGAGCTTCACTCCGAAAAATGTCGTAGCAAACTTGTACATAGCCGTCATTTGGATAAACCGACCGCACGTTGGGGGTCTAAACAGCTACTTTCTCGCATGAAAAAATATTGAAACTCCTCGATCGCTCCAGAAATGCGCTTTTGTTGGCGCTCCAATTTTGTTAGTAACTTATTTATGCTAACGGTTACGTCCGTTGGCTGAGAGGCTTTCAGATATCGGGGTACTGTGTTTACATGCTCCAATGTCCTGGTTTCTTTCGTAGTTCTCCAGGCAGCAAAATCGGGTTTCTCAAAATCGGGATATGGGCTTATCCGGATTTGTGGAATCGGGAAATGGTTTTTACATGCGCAAACACAAAAATGGGGTACAATTAAAATTGGGGTGCTGAAGTGCATGTAAAGGCAGTCATTAGCAGCACGGCAAAGTCCAGAACACATCCCTCCAGACTCCTGCTGCTTCCACATTACAGTGAGCCTGTGCTTTTCTTCTCTTGAAAGCACATGGATGTACAGTATGTAATAGAGCTGCTCACTCCATGCGTGAAAAAAAATGCATATTTATTGTTTTAAAATCTGCAGAGACGTGGAGAATGCTCTGACACAATGACCGCTGGAGGGCAGAAAAATAAATATATCCGCGTGTTGGAAACACTGGCAGGAAAAACACCGGCGCAAGCTGACCGACGGGACTCATAAGGTTACACACACACATACACAGGAGCAATGAGGTATATATGAAGGAATCAGCACTCAACCTTCACTGGACATCATGTTCACATACACATCAGTCATCAGTTGCCTTTAACCTAACTCAGAATTTCCTTTCAAAAAGCAGGTCAGACCACTGCAGTTCACCCTTTGTGTTACAACTGATTCCATTTCTGTAATTGCCATTTACCAAAATGTGGTGACAATAGCGTCCGGCACCGATAATGTGTCCCAGCGGAGCCGTAGAGCTGGTTCACACAGCAGGAGTACGGTGGGGTGGCTGGGGGGCTGGAGGCGGGGGTGAGACAACAGCCAGTGAGACAATGAGGGGAAAAGTGTGACAGTGCCTTGGCTAGGGGGTGAAATATGGCAGCTGAGGGGGACAAACATGAGGGGGAAGGTCTGGAGGAGAGAAGAAAGTAGAGGAGAGAGAGAGGAGGAAAACGAAGGAAGCTACAGGAGATGTGGGGAGAGGGGAGGAAAAAGGAGGGAGTGGAAGGAAGAGAAAGGACGGAACTATTGTCTCACGCAGGAACAGACGAGGAGCCTGGTTCTCGAGACCTCGCTGACCTCTGGCTTCCACCAACAGCTTGTAGTCGTCACTCCCAAGGCAGAAGAGATATCACATAGATTGGGGTTGAGGCCTGTGGCAAATCATGCATCTGGCTGCGTTCTGCTAACTTGTGTCATAATTAAAGAGCTTCTACAGCTTTTTATTATATCTACTGATCATGTTAAAAAGCATACAGCACAGGGTTCCTACACATTTGAAATTTCAAAATTCCAATTCCATAGTTTCCCTCGGTTAAAGGGACAACGAGGAGTTTTGGAAAAGCGAAGGGTTTTCACACTACCTCCGTGCGCACCGTAGCATTCTTCCACCTCACGCAAGACGGACCCATGTTTTCATTCATTAATAATTAAAGTCAGAGGTTCAAAGAGGTTCAGTTACCGTCGTAGTTCCGACCATAACGCCGCTATAATCGCCGTTATTCGCGTCTGTGAAACCGAAAGTAAGGAAGCGCTGGTCGGCTCGACCAGCATTTCCGACACCACTTATATGAAAGCAGATATCAGTGGAATGTTTTTGTTAATTTAAGTCCTAAATAGTCCTATTTTCCGTCAGCAATCACTTACATGGAGTGTTTCAGCCGTAACACGAGTCTCTCCGTCACTCTGCTCTGCTGTAAACCAGGTTATGAGTGTTATCCAATGAAGAGAGAGAACGGCATGAAGGGCTGTGTGTGCAGCCAAGGGATGCACGTGAATGTGGTGACGTAGCACGAGGACCAATAGATGCCTGACGAGGGCGGGGGCTGCTAACTCATGGTGCGTTCAAGGAAACTCGTACTTTGTGTTTTTCCTTCCTGTGAAGTCATACCGGTTCGATCTGGTACGAGTTCACGGGTTGGAAGTTACGAGTGGCCGTTATAGTGACTTTCACAGACAACAGGACGGTAAAAACACGAGCTACGGGTTACCTGGAACGCTACAAAGTTGTAGTTTTGACTTGAAGCTGTAACTTACGGTTTCAAAAGCCTGCCTTGAACACAGCATTCGCCGAAACGGCCGTGCCGCTGATATCTGCCTTAAAGCAGATATCAGCGGAATGTTTTTGTTAATATAAGTCCTAAATAGTCCTATTTTCCGTCAGCAATCACTTACATGGAGTGTTTCAGCCGTAACACGAGTCTCTCCGTCACTCTGCTCTGCTGTAACCCGAGGAGAAAATTTTCCTTGCGGGATAAAAGTGTTATCCAATGAGGAGAGAGAACGGCATAAGGGCTGTGTGTGCAGCCAATGGGTGCGCGTGAATGTGGTGACGTAGCACGAGGACCAATAGATGCATGACGAGGGCGGGGGCTGCTAACTCATGGTGCGTTCAAGGAAACTCGTACTTTGTGTTTTTCCTCCCTGTGAAGTCCGATCTGGTACAAGTTCACGGGTCGGAAGTTACGAGAGGCCGTTATAGTGACTTTCACAGACAACAGGACGGTAAAAACACGAGCTATGGGTTACCTGGAACGCTACAGAGTCGTAGTTGTGACTTGAAGCTGTAACTTACGGTTTCAAAAGCCTGCCTTGAATGCAGCATTAGCCGAAACGGCCGTACCGCTGATATCTGCTTTAACAAAATAATGACAGAGACAAAACGATATATTGATCGAAAATGGAGCCATTAACAAGTGTGGGTAGCGTAGATTCATCCACATTAACGTGAGACTGTTTTATAACCGAATAGAAACTCCTCGTTGTCCCTTTAAAAAAAATTCAAATAATTTGTGACATTTGAGTAATTATATGCGTATCATGTAAATAAATGATGCAATTAATCATTTGTTTTCATTATTCTGAATTTGTACGCCATTATGTCACCAAATCATTTCCCGGAGATTGTGGCTAATAGCGCATACAACGGGTCTCACTCACCCTTAAAAGACGTGCTAACCAACCAGCCAAGTGGTTGTCAACCTCTTGGTTAGCATCGTCGCCTCCGAATGATTATAAATAACTTCACATAAGACCAAACCCAGATAAATATTAAGATATTTTCCAGACCTGGAAATGTATAAAATCTAATTCCAAACATTCCATATTTGTGTAAGAACCCTGACAGCAGGACTTCAGCACATGTTCCAGTGTGCACTTCAGGATCATGCAGTCTCCATATACTCAGTCAAATGTGCAAACTATAGGTAAGCTTTCTATGTTGTAGTAACAGTAATCTCAAAGTGGAAAATGTCATTTTGGCCGAGCCAAAGTGGCTATTAAAAGTTAATTAAGCTTCTTGACTTTAAAAGGTTTCCATGGCGCACAACCTCTGAAATGTCTGAACTTCCTTCCTGCACCTGAACATGCTGAGTCAACAGCATGTAACTGTTGATATAAGATGTGCCAAAATTGAGGATATACATGTTGGTTGACTGTACTGTCATGAAAGGCAATCATTGACCACGCAAGTTATTTCTAAATAAGCTGCAACTAAAAATTCTTTCATTCTCAGTTTTAATTTTCACAATTAATCATTTAACTCATTAAATGTTAGTATCATATAAGACAAAGTGGCACGAACTCACAATTTAGAAGCTGAAAAAAGAGAATTTTGAGCATTGACTTTCTGCAGAGATTCCTATGTATAAAAAAACAGATGAAAACCAAGGTTTTGTTTAGGAACAAAGCAGTGATTTGCTCTTGCTTCCAGGATTCCAGTCCAAACCGGCCGTGTGCTGTCGTCAATGCTCAAACAGAAAACAAACCAGTAAAGCGGTTTGAGACTAAAGCCCCACACAGGATATGACTGCAAGGTCCCAGACTGAGAGGATCATCTCTTCAATATACCCTCCTCAGGGCAACTTATGAAGTGAGGACTAAGAGACCAGGGTGAAGGAAATTGGCATTAGGGCAAATTAAAAACAAGGACACAAAGAGGCAGATGAAGAAAGAGAGGGAGTGCCAGCAGAGGAAGGATCGGCGGAGAGGCCGGCAGAACGAAGGGGATGAAAGCTGAAAGGTGGGAAGTTTGTTCACCGTCTGCGATCCTGAGCCGCACACGGCCGCAGGTTCTGTCTTGTCAGTGGAACAGTCTTGACACATTGCAGGAAACTTTTATTGTTCTGTACAAGCTGTTTCCCCCTAATAATAAGCGAGAGGACTGGACGAGCCTTAAGAGGCAGAGGGAGGAGGGGGGTCCTATTTACTGAGAGACAAATGGCTCAAAATGGTGAGAAAGTGCCCGGCGAAAAAACAAACTAATAAATAGTGTGGGAGAAATGCCGGGGAGTATCAATCACCCTCTAGCACCCGGCTCACCCCGGCTCACTGGCAGCTGAAAGGAAGGTGTACAGGACTGTATGAAGGAACCAGTCACGTAAACCGTAAGAGCCACTTCAACTAATCTGATGGAACCAACAAATACTTGTGCCAGATGGATTTGTTCTCCTGAGAGACACTTAGAAAGAAGAATAGACATTACAATGAATGCTTGACCTATGAAAAACTGACTACTCTGATAAGTCAATAAAGGCACGGAATAAAAAAGAAAAAAAAGTTGACATACCCCGGCAGAATTAGTGAAAAACTTGCCACATTTCAGAAAATATCATTGATAATGCAACAAAACTTTTTTTATGGACAAAGCCATTTATTACCACAACTGTGTTTGATCTTTGATCAGAAGTTTGCATTAGGGGTGGGGTGGACCCTAACTAGGGATGCACCGATATGAAAATTTTGGCCGATACCGATATCCGATATGAATTTTTCTGTTATGGCCGATAATCGATATTTACCGATATCGATATGTGTTGGGTTTTTTAAAGTTTCTGAGATGATACATTTTTGTACAGACTGAAAATGATGCAAACTGAATGTCTTCCTTTATTTTCAGAATGTATTTTACTTCCAAATAACAAGGTAGGCCACCATCCTCCTCGCATTACCTCAACTTTGCAGGTTTTGCATACAGATATATATGGGCCAATATATATCGGCCCAATTTTAAACATCGGACCGATACCGATATGTTAAAAAATGACGAACATCGGCCGATACCGATATTAATGCCGATATATCGTGCATCCCTAACCCTAACCCTTTGTATTGTGATACAATTTTTTTTTTTGGGGGGGGGGGGCTTTTGATGCCTTTATTGATAGAGAGAGAGACAGGAAACAGGGAGACAGAGAGAGGGGGAATGACACGCAGGAAAGAGTGCCCGATGCGGGATTCGAACCGGGAACGCCTGCATTGAGGGCTGTAGCCTGCTTAACCTCCTGCGCCACTCGACGCCCCCCCAATATGGATATTTTTTCAAATAATAAATCATGTTTCAGATGTAAATCCAGTACTGCTACCTCAGTACTGCTTCAGGCCCAGTTCAAGTCCCACGTCGGACGGTCCTATCCTGCGTGTCACCCCCCCCCCTCTCTCTGCCTCCCATTTCCTGTCACACTCTGAACTGTCCTATCTGATAAATGCATGAAAAAGCCAAAAAAAAAAGAAAAGAGAAATCTGTTTTGCCTGATCACTCATGTTTTCCTTACAGAATGGTACACAGTTAGAAAATCTTCCAGGGGATGTAAACTTATGAGCACCACCATAAACTCACTGTCTGATCATCTGACTGCATCCGAAATAGTCAAGTCAGTAATTACAGTGATGATGCATTTATTCCCTTGCAGTTAGAGTGGGGGGGGGGTGTAGACCACACAGACACTCCACTTATCTGCTGGTTTCATCTTTCACTTCATGAGACACATTTACACAGAGTCATGCTACTGCAAAACATTCACTGTATCTGCAATTACCTCACAATCAAAAGCCACAACATACTCATGAATAAAATGTATATTTGTTGTTTTTAAATACACCGACAGACCGTGGCGAGCGTAGAAGCACCGCTGCAGCTAAGGTATTTTTACAAATTGAGATGAAGATAAATGTTGTGTTTTCCTAAAATGTTACTAAACAAGCGATAGTAGGAATAATGTGCCGTCCTTAGGGACACGCTGTGCCATTTCTAAATGTGGGGCAGATAACCCAATTAACCCTCTGACCGATTTCCTGACAATAATGACTCGTCCTGGAACTCACTATCATTGCATATTACTAAATGTGCATGTTATAATGTCTTTAAGCAGCAGTCTACAGCTTCTCAGCGTGTGTGTGTGTGTGTGTGTTCTTGTACATGCTGCATTGTGAGGACCGCAAGTTTTTAACCAACAGAGTGAGGACATTTTTGGGAAGTGAGGACATTTTGGCCGGTCCTCACTTTTTCAAGGGGCTTTTTGAGGACTAAGACTTGGGTTAAGACATTAGGTTAGAATTAGGTTTATATTAGGTTTAGAGTAATGGTTAAGTTTAGGCATTTGTTTCGGATGGTTAAGGTTAGGGTAAGGGGCTAGGGAATGCATGATGTCAATGACATGTCCTCACTAAGATAGAAGTACAAGGATGTGTGTGTGTGTGTGTGTGTGTGGTTGCAGGCGGCAGCTAATTGCTCTTTAGTATACAGTGGGAAATGTCTGTTAAGGGAACAGTTAGCGGAGCATGTGAGCAAACTGTTGGACAGATAGTGTGGACGGTTCAGATCACAGTGATACAGTTAAAGGGATAGTTCAACATTATGGAAATTGTCATAGCAGTAGGTTTGTTACCCTTAATTGTCGGTGCAAGATATTTTTAGAACGGTGGAGCAGAGCCGTGAGCTGCTCAGAGCTACGCTATGGAGGCTAATGGGATTTCTTGGTTTCCCTCATCAAACTCATCAAATACACAATCCAACAACTCCACAACGCTCTGGTGGACAAGTTGTGACCTGCACATTCATCACGCTGTGAGATAATAACACAACGTTACCACACAGAGTTGTTTTAGAGGAAAATACAGAGACTGTTGATGAAAAACTGTCCCTGAAGGCAACATTCATCAGCGGTTTTGCATGAATTTCTCTCTCAAACAACTCTGTGTGGTAACGTTGTGTTATTATCTCATAGCGTGGTGAATGTGCAGGTCACAACTTGCCCACCAGAGCGTTGTGGAGTTGTTGGATTGTTTAGTTTAGTTAAGTTTAGTTTAGTTTATTTAGATCCCCATTAGCTTTTGACATGCAGCAGCTATTCTTCCTGGGGTCTTTTCATCGTAATGACATTTACAAAGCATTCACACACAACACATTAATACATAAAAAACAAAAATACATACAAAAATACATACAAGACAAAACATCCAGAACAAACTCTTAACATATATTACCTGCTCTTACATTGAATCATTACAACATGTATCAGGACCCAATTTACAAATATAGGCTACTGATAGTTGAAATTACAATCAAAACTACACAATAGATTGTGTAGTTGATGAGTTTGATGAGGGAAACTAAGAAATCCCATGAGCCTCCATACTGTAGCTCTGAGCAGCTCACGGCTCTGCTCTGCCATTCTAAAAATAGCTTGCACCAACAAATAAAGTTAACAAACTTACTGTTGTGACTATAGCGATTATGGCAATGGGCCAATTTGCCAAGATGTTGAACTATCCCTTTAAAGAATTTTCAACGGACACACCATCACTTCACTTCCCAGTCTGTGGCTGCACTTTGACTAACACTGAACTGAATGAAAAGCAAAACCTGATGGAATCATTCTAAAAGTTATGCAAAAAACTCCAAATCAAGACAGCTGACCTGCCACAAGCTGGCAGCTGAATGGAGGAGGAGGGGGGGGGGGGGGGTCTGAAGTCAGGGGCGGGGGCAGGAAACATGGTTTTGTTCATCTTAAGTGCCAGAGGAACGTTCAGAAGGTTTGAGGAAGGTCAAAACACAAAACACTTCAGAGTACATTATTCAGCTGGCAGGTCCCTTAAGGACAACTCAGAGTGTGGGGGGGGGGGGGGTTAACCTTTGATGCTGGAGCTACTTGTGTACTGCTGAAAATGCAGAATCAATTACTGACTTCTTGGATGTTGACACTGTGACAAATATGAAATCATTTTCTCTAAGGAAACAGAATAAGAGAAATGTTTCCCTCATCGCCCACACTGTCACTCCTCTTTTCTTCACAGGGTGCATCAGCTGTTTTTTCTATCTGACTGTAGGAGCTCTGAAACAATACGGGCTTCTTGAGCTGGACCCCGGTCAGCCAACCAGTCCAAGCCTGCTGGACCACCCGCCTCGGGCCTGAATGAGTCACAGGTGGGGGGTTTGGGGAGAAACAGGCTGACTACTGATTAAAAGCACAGAGGACTGAGATGACAAAGTAACTGCAACTTAAGCCCCACACACTGGCTGCAGATTTCACTGGAAATAATGATCAATTTGAAACTATTAAAGTCCAGAAAGCAATGATAATCAAATAATATCTAAAAATATAATAAACACACTAAATAGAGGATCGTCCCAGATGTGAAAATGAAATCCCGTATTGAGCCAATTAAGAATGGGATTTGTCCCGATACTTCCGAGTTGTCTTGAAGGCAGCATCATCCCAGTGACGGGGTAAAACCTGCCGCCATCGCTGCTTTGAAACTCAAACACTTGGCTCAACAGCGTCTGTGACAATGACTATTGTTGTAAATGATGTGGTGAGTGTTTCCTGTGGCGCATGGGGGGGCAGTGGGATGTACGGCAGCTTCAGGGGAACATTCTGCTATTCACTACCAAGCCTGTGACGGCATTTATTTATTATATTGATGAAAATACAGCGCAGATGTCGGTGTGTGTCTTTTCCTATATCAATTCTCATTTAATACAATTTAGACTTTTTTATTGTCGTAGAATTTTTCGTTCTGCCGCTGGAGAAAGTCCTAGTTGTTTTAAAGTTTCTGAGATCATAACCTGGTTTTTACGTACAGTCCCCCTGATCATTTGGATCAATTCTGAAACTTATTAGAAAAAAAAAAAAAATTTGAATCAAACATTGAGCTTTTCAGAATGTTTTTCCTTCCAAATAACAAGGTTACAGGCTACCATCCTCCATTGTATAATATCAATTTGCAGGTTTTGCATACGGAAGATATTGCCTGCATGCAGACTCCAAAACATAAACAGCCCCCTGGACCGATACCGATTTCAGGTGTTGGGTGGTGAAAAGACTAACCTCCACGGTGAGGTCACCGAGGAGCAGAATCAAAATCTCCTGCTTTAGGAAGGTACACCATTGTGTGCTATTCCTAATCAAAATACAGCGCAGATGTGAGTGTGTGTCTTTTCAAACTCCAGCTTTTCAGGCAAGTTTCAACTGAGGTCAAACACCAATATGCATGTTTTAACAAGAGAAATTGCGATTTCCGGGTGATGACTCCTTTAAGTAATATGTAGTATTGCCTTTATGCAACATTTTCAACAGTTCCATCTAAGCATGGATAAATGTTTGAAACTCAATAAATGTGACATTCTTGTAAGTCTTGTAAAGCAGACTGGAGCAGATCATGAGGATCCTTTCACACTGATAGACTGAAGCAGAAATCATTAGGAATCAAATCCTTTTGTATCAAAAAACAATTTTGAATCGAATAGTAGCCCCAAAAATCTGAATCGAACCGAATCGTGAGATAGTGAAGGATTCCCACCTCTAGTTGCATTGAGTTATGTGTGTGTTTGTGTGTGTGTAATGAGAAAGAAGGAGTCCAGAATTATTATTATAATTCTTACTGGTGATATTGTTTTTTGTAACTGATGAGCTATAGTTTCCATAACTGGCAAACTAAAAACTTCAAGTGTGCACGGTAGTCTTTTTTTTTGGGGGGGTGGGGGCATCATAAACAGCATCCTGCTACCAAAAAATCCCCACTACACCACTGCATTATTCATTAATGTATTCTAATCAATCTAAAAAAAAGAAAACAGGGTGGAGAGAGGAGTTACAGATTGTCTGAGTTTCAGTGTATTTAATGTAGGGCCGGGAAATTAATGCATTAATTGCGATTAATTAATTAATTGACGTGATTAATTAATTAACGCAATTAAACAAGTAATCGCTTTTTTTTTTTTTTTTTTTAAGGAACAAAGTTATATATAATTTTTCAGTTCTTCCTTTTTATACACATTTAATTGTATTTGGTTATTTGGAGAATAGAACTGTTATTATGTTATTATTATGTTATTATAACTTACCTGTTGTATACTGGCCTCAGGCTGTACCATCGCTAACACACCAGTGAGTAACAAGTCAAAAAGCCGCCGACCCTGAGCTGCCTGCGGAGTTTTAACGCAGACTGAACGCAGCTCAAACCGACCTGGTGTCTCAGCACTGCAACCACTGTTGCTTAAGCTTATGTATTCAATCATTATAAAATGGTACACTAAAATCCATGTGAAAAAAAAATGTTTCTCACTGTTCTCAGGTCAAATATTTATATGCAATTAAAATGCGATTAATTGCGATCAATTAATTACAAAGCCTCTGATTAATTAGATTAATTTTTTTAATCGAGTCCCGGCCCTAATTTACTGATGTGTGAAGTGCGCGGCAGCCTTCAGCCCTGTGGCCTGTTGAAATGCAGGATATCAGCTGGACGTGTTACATGTCCATGAGGGTGTTTGTGTGTGGTATTGTACTACTCCTTGTCCTTCCCCCTCTGGACAGCAGGAAGCTGAGGAGCGTGCAGGCAGGCAGATATTTGGGCCTCCTCCAACAGGAAGTATCTGGGGTGGGTTGAGACTGGACTTGATGTGCTGTGCTCCATCTATGTTGTATAGGTACAAAACTCTACGTCTGTCGCTCCTATTGTTTCCTCACTTATGCTGACACTCTTTGTACTCGCACAGAATAATCTGCTTGTTTTATCAAAAACACAAGAATGTGAGCGGCGGAGCGCTGCAGTTCCACGGGAAAGAACATGTGTGCTTTATCACACAAACACAAAGCTGTCTGACACACGAGGCTGCCAATATGGCTGGATAAGTGATTCTGCTATTATTAGAGTATTGTTCAATGATCCACTTTCTAATGGCTAAACCATGGACCTGAAGATGGGATGGGAACAAACACAGAACACCGTGACAACCGGGTGCTTTCAGACATTCCAGCCTTCTCGAGCCAAGAATTCAAACCAGGGGAAAGATGATGACATATAGTGCAGTCGGAAAACACTGGACAGCTGTGTGTGTGAGAGGGTGTGCATCACACTCACCCTTCTCTTCAGGCGGTCCCTCTCCCTCAGTGTCAGTGTGTCAGCCTTGGCAATGACGGGGACGATGTTGACTTTGCTGTGGATGGCCTTCATAAACTCCACGTCCAGAGGCTTGAGTCTGAGAGAGAGAGATCAATAAATAACAATCAATAAATGAGAATGTTATAGGACAGAGATTTTCAATTGGCCCAGTATGTAACCCAAATAAAACGTCCCCAAAAAAGGCAAACACTGACAAAATACAGACTCAGTGACCATAAACTTGCCATTAAAACTGGTCACTATAAAAGAGAATGGCTAGAAAGAGCAAAAAGAATTTGTGTCCACTGTGAGACAGGAGAGGTAGAGACAGAAACTTATTATTATTTGCCAAATTTAAAGAACAATCCCTGACTTCCTCACTCTCCAACAAGACAAAAGCATTCAAGTCCTTCTGGGAGAAGAACTGAGAGGAGAATGTCACTGCTCACAGATCAAGAAAGTTTTTTATTCTATATACTTTGTACATCTTAATCTGAAGTTTATTGTTTTGTTTCATTGAGTATGCTCTGGCAACACAGTCTTTGTGACATTCATTTATTGTATTATTCTGATACACTGCAAAAATTCAAAATCTTTCCAAGAATATTTGTCATATTTCTTGTCAAAATGTCTCATTTCTAACTAACCTTTTTCCACTTAAAATAAGACTCATTACCTACAAATTAACTTGTTTTTAGATCATTTTCACTTCAAATAAGTAGAAAAATCTCAGCCAGTGAAAGAAAGTTTTTTGTGCTTGTAATAAGAAACTTCCTCCACTATCAGATTTTTCTACTTATTTCAAATATGCTTGAAATAAGTAAAAAAGTTAGCTACTTTTTATGTAATGAGTCTTATTCAGTACTGTAGAATTAGATTTGCTTTGACTAAAAATAAGACAAATATTCTTGGTAAGATTTTGAGTTTTTGCAGTATATTGTAATATTCTGCTATAATATTCTACACCTTTGTACACTGGAGCGCTGTAACGAAAGAATTTCCCTCAAGCGATTAATAAAGTATATTCTATTCTATGTAAATAAAGCGAATTTAAATTTGAATTTGAATTTGAGAGAAAAGAGAGGAAGAGGAGGAGGAGGAGGAACGTCAGAGAAACCAACCGGATTATTTACACAGGATTATAATTCTGACCTTCTCATCATGATAGAGGGAACATGAAAATAGTTTGTTCAAATACACAATACACAAATACAATTTCCACAGTTGGCTTCCAAATTGAAATAATATTTAGCAGCTGCCTTCTCATTTGTCTGCTGGTGGAGCGTTGGAGTCAACATGAACATATCTTGAAATTATTTTAAATGTCCAAAGAAATATGTTATTTAAACTATATGTATTTTTCAGTCTCTTTCTTTCTGGTTATCATTGCTGATTAACAACTTCTACTTGATCTGACAGTTGTTGTGAGTGGAAGCAGGCGTTTGTCTGTTTGTTTACCCATGTCCAAATGGAGATATGAAGTAGAAGCAGCAGTGAACCCTGTTGTCCACTATGTGTCTTCGGTTCAGCCCGCTCTCGTCGTGGAGGTAACGTTCAAACTGATTGTCGATGTACTGGATGATGGTCTTGAAGCTGACACAAGAGAGACAGAGATAAGAACAGCCACTACAACACTGGCTTACATTAACACAGATAAAGGCGTTGCTAACACCAAGCACAGGAAATCATTCATCAAGTCCTTTGTAAAGGAGAGCCTGCAACCCTCGCCTTAACCCTCTGTAGTTATGTAACTTGTGTGATAAAGTTTAAAGGGATAGTTTAACATTTTGGCAAATTGGCCCATAATCCCTTAATTACCTTTAATTGTCGGTGCAAGCTATTTTTAGAACGGCGGAGCAGAGCCGTGAGCTGCTCAGAGCTACGCTACGGAGGCTAATGGGATTTCTTGGTTTCCCTCATCAAACTCATCAAATACACAATCCAACAACTCCACAACGCTCTGGTGGACAAGTTGTGACCTGCACATTCACCACGCTATGAGATAATAACACAATGTTACCACACAGAGTTGTTTTAGAGGTAAATTCATGCAAAACCGCTGATGCACGTTCCCAGTGTGGGCAGTTTTTCATCAAGCAGTCTCTGCATTTCCCTGTAAAACAACTCTGCCTTGTCCACCAGAATGTTGTGGAGTTGTTGGATTGTGTATTTGATGAGTTCGATGACGGAAACCAAGAAATCCCATGAGCCTCCATAGCGTAGCTCTGAACAGCTCGCCATTCAGCTCCGCCATTCTAAAAATAGCTTGCACCGACAATTAAAGGTAACGAACCTATGGGCTGATATGCCAAAATGTTGAACTATCCCTTTAACTGATGAAGGTATTAGATTATATTCTGGGCAGACAACACAGCATGGAAATCAACAAATGTGCAGTCAATAACAAATTCCTTCTCAAATTTGGCTCAATGTATTTGCTTCTGAATGTTTATCATTATATATTGAGTGGACAACAATGGACAGATTCTGCAGAGAGAAAGCAAAGAGGAAGTGACTGTTCTTCCTTTACTTGGGTCCGGCAGAGTGAAACTGCAGCTATGCCATGCAGGACAACCCACAGGAAATGGAGCTTGGACACAGAAGCTACACTGACACCACCTGTTAGAGGATGCCACACAAGTAAACACACACGTGGGCGTGGACCAATAGTTCAAAGAAGTCAAGACGTAGGGAATGCGGAGGGAGGAGAGGGAGGAAACGGGGAGTTTGGATGAAATTTGAGAAAGGGAGTTGCTGAGGACAGGAGGGAAGGATGAGACAGCACGCTGGACAGGAAAAACATGTCCCACGTGTGTTCTCTCAACTCCTCCGCAGCACACACACAAACACACACACCAGTCCTGGCTGTTGATGGCGTCGCCGTATCCGGGGGTGTCGACCACGGTGAGGCGCAGCTTCACCCCTCTCTCCTCGATCTCCACGGTGGACGCCTCGATCTGCACCGTCCTCTCTATCTTCTCTGCGGAGCGGACCACGAGAATAATTAGCGGTTGCACAACAACTGAGACGCCTCCATGAGCGCGTGGATCGTCAGCACTGATATCAACATGTCTGCATGAGCTACAAGCTCAGACATGACACACCACAGGTGTGGAGAGGGCGGATACAACTTAAAAACTGAAATCATGGTTTTTGTTATCTACAAACTGAGCAGGGGCGGCATGGGTGACTGTTTTCAAACCAGAACAAGTGCTAATCTAAGTCAACTCATAAGAAGGGCAGGGTCTTATTTTGAGACTAATGCATTCCCAACATTCCTCCTGAAATACTGCTCTGCTGGAGATATTGCAGCAGACATTTCTGTCTTATTACACTGTGCATATTTGTGTATACCCATGCTATTGTGTGTGTGTGCGTGTGTGTATACCTGCGGCACCAGGAATGTAGCGTTCAGGGTAGAGATCAGTCAGAAACAGGCTGTTTATAAGTGTTGATTTGCCCAAACCAGACTCTCCTGACAATCACAGAGAAGAGAAAATCAAACTCTTGCTTACAAATGACATTTTACATCTGGTGTCAGATTCAGTTAACAGAGAGGAGTGATCACTCACCTACAACCATTAGAGTAAATTCAAACCCCTTTTTCACAGATTTCCGGTGCACTTGGTTCGGGAGGTTAGCAAAGCCTACGTAACCTGCTGCATCTGGGAACTGTAGAGGACAGAGAGACACACAGGGTTCAAAAACACAAGTCAGAGGTTTACAAAAAAGTCTTAACTTAAAGGGATACACCAACATTATTTTGTTTTTCCATGTCTTGCCTCACTCCTGAGTCCATGACCAGCAGATAGACACCATCCTTTCCACTGTGCGTGCAGTAACAAGGGAGATAGAGCCGTATCACCTGTAATTAGCTTAGCTCAAACACTGGAAGTGTATGGGTAGTGTTAGCCTGCCTCCACCTAAAGTCATCAGAGACACTCTTCAGCAACTCTAACCGGACCGATCTTGGTCTCAAAGCTGACAAAACTCTCCGGTAAGACATCTTGAGCGGTCAAATGCCGGTAACGGGACGAGATCGGTCAAAACGGAGGGTTCAAGCAAAGACGGTTTATTTTGGTTCAAGCTAGCTACATCGAGGGTAGGTTAGAGAGCAATGGGTGTTTTATTTTGTGAAAGTAACCGGAAGTGCATTGGTCACAACAGCTAGCTTGAGTAGCGCTGAATTTATCCCAACAAAATAGTAAACAGCTGACAATTTAGACAAATTAATGACCCACTGCTGATCTAAACGGATACTTTCTCACCTAAACATGTTTGAAATGTCGATAAAGTGATATATTTACAGAGTTTAGAGCTTCTGCTGATTTTGGCTCAGGTAGGAGGCAGGCTAACACTACCCATACACTTCCAGTGTTTGCGCTAAGCTAATTACGGGTGATACGGTTCTATTTCCCTTGTTACTGCACACACAGTCGAAAGGATGGTGTCTATCTGCTGGTCATGGACTCAGGAGTGAGACAAGATACACAAAAAAATGTTGGCTTATCACTTTAAAATCATTTGTAGCTATGAGTGACTTCAAGTGTATTAAAAAGAATGCAGTGAGGGAAGAGTGTCATTGTTTTTCTGAACTGTGTGTGAGTATCTGTGTTTTGTTTTATTGTTTATTTCATATGGACTGATGGCTGCTACCTGGGCCAGGTCTCTCTTGTAAAAGAGATCTCAGATCTCAATGGGATTTCTTGGCCAAATAAAGGTAAATAAATAAAAAATATGTCATAATTCAAATTAAAAGTGAAAGTAATTTGGTGTGATATTCCACATTTATTCCTTGTTTCTTTAGCCTGGTAAATGTGCTAACCAGCTCCTCCGAGGTGTAGCCTATGCGTAAAGGTGCAAGTGAGATTGATGATGATGCATATCATTAAGAAATTCCAACAGCCAATAAAGCCTTGCTATGAAACACTTGCATTTATACAGGATATCCTCTCTGGATGCCTGTGGACGTGTGTGTGCATGAGATTACAAGTGCGACAAGTCTTAATCACCAGTGCCTTATTAGAAACCCCTCCTGTCCATTATCACAGTTTACAATAAAAACTGTCTTGTGAATCATTGACTCAATCTGTAACTCACCTTCCCTTTTTCTCCAGACTGAGACATTGCTACTGTTTACTGGACGTCTGATAGGCCTGTGGGAAAACATTAAAGAAACACACAGCTTACAAAATGTGCAAATTCATACATGTAAAACTAAACAAGACTGCAAATACAGCTTATAAGAACCAGAGAAAAAGGACTGAACAAGAATCAAAGATATTAACAGTTTGAATTGGATTGTTGAGAGCAGCTACAGACAGCACACCACACCTTCTAAATGGCAAATAGGAAAGCAGTGCATTTTTAAATGACCGTGACAAAATGACAAAACTATGAATACTGGGGCGTCGTGTAGCTCAGTGGGAACAGCAGCAGTCCTATCCACTAAAGGCCTAAAAAATATATATTGGCTACTTAAAAAAAATCTGAATTTTCATTGGATTCACAAATGAGTCCTCTGGGTGGGCACTGCCCTCCCCAGACCGCCCCTTGACACACCCCTGCAGTGTGGAGAGACAGGAAAGCAGGGAGAGAGAGTGGGGGAATGACATGCACTAAAGATTGTCTCGGTCTGGAGTTGAACCGGCGATCAGCGCCTCAGGCATATGCCAGCGTGGGATGTGCTCTAACCACTCGACCAACAGGCAGCCCAAAAGTCAAGTTTGACTCTTTTTTTTTCTTACGATTGTTGCTACTAAACTGTTGTGGTAAAAGAAGTGTGAGTTTTGGACAAATTAAAGGGATAGTTCAACATTTTGGCAAATTGGCCCATTGTCATAATCCCTATAGTCATAGCAGTAGGTTGTTACCTTCAATTGCCGGTGCAAGCTATTTTTAAAACGGAGGAGCAGAGCCGTGAGCTGCTCAGAGCTATGCTACGAAGGCTCATGGGATTTCTTGGTTTCCCTCATTAAACTCATCAAATACACAATCCAATAACTCCACAACGCTCTGGTGGACAAGTTGTGATCTGCACATTCACCACGCTAACTGTTCCCTAACCTACTGCTATGACTATAGGGATTATGGCAATGGGCCAATTTGACAAAATGCTGAACTATCCCTTTAAGTAAATGACAAATATGGTGGTTCAAAAATATTTAAAAAAAATAAGGGGGACAAATCATTTTCTGCAGAGTTTGATGAGCCCCAGAGGGAAAGCTGCTTACTGTGGCTCATTTTTCTCAAACAAGAATCGAAAACCAGACACCACTTGTGAATATTTATGCAAGTGCTCGTCGGCCCTGCCCTCCAGCACGATCACACGGAAAGAGCAAAGATTAAAAGCTCTGGCAACAAGCTTGTTCCCAGCCTCCCATTAACCTGTTCCAGACTAGTGTAGCCCCCCCAATCTACGGCCCTGTGCAGACGACAGGGCAACAAGCCCATTTGATAAATTAGCTACATAATGACTGAGCAGGAAGAACAGGCTCCATTTTATCACCAACACACTGGCCCTTGACAGGTGGAGTGTGATAAGCATTAGAAGGAGGCAGGCTGCGATGTCCTGCCAAGTGGAGATGCACTCTGCTTACGTAATGTTAGTCGAGAAGGAAATAGGTGGTATGGGAACCTGAACTGACCTTCCTCCGTTGGCATGGGACAAACACACATTTGTGGTTACTTGGGGAACCATTTCACACTGTTCAATGCATTAGATGGTAGTCAGGGGGCCCTCTGTATCTACATGAAAGTGGGCAGAGATCTCTCATACTGACAGGGTGGTTTCACCAAGCCTTCAAGGCAAACAATGGCTGTTTATCCCCCCCTGGTTCCTGAAGCCTTTCCTATACAGGGCAGCTCGGCCGAGGGAGGAGGGAGAACACGTGCCTCACCCCCTGACCACTTTCAGCACCGGCCACATGCAGGACAACGAGGTGAGAGAGCAGCCACTCGGGGTGGAGGAGTGGCAGTTCAGGGGGCCAAAGGGCCACACGGGTCAAAGGGATCACCCGCTCAAAACAATGGAGGGGAGATCAGGCCTCGTCAGGGGAAAAATAATCACTCGTATAACAAACAGGCACCAAACCACAAAATAGTTAACTGGTTTAAGGTCATTTTGTAAAATAAAAACAGCCCAAATTCACTGTCTGAATTCATCTTTTTCAGGAAATAATTCAGGCCAATGTAATACATTTTCTTGGTATGATTATTGTCAGAGAAATAATCAGGGTATTAATTAATTATTTTTATTTTTATTTTTACTATGAATGTGTAAAAATCAGATATAGTCAAAACATAATTACATTACTTACACATAATAATAAAGTTAAAGAGACCCCGAGGAGTTTGTATTTGGTATTTGGTTGGAGTTCAATACAAGAGGGACATTACAGACGAGCAGTATGGAGGTATTTGGATGTTTTTTGGTGTGTCTTTTTGGACCAAGAAAAGTGGTATCCATTCACAACTATTATATGGACAAATACTGCTGCGTGGACCCCCCCGTAACTCAGAGAAGGAACGGAGGACTCTGAAAATTCTCACAGCTCTTAGTCGACATGAGGGTGAGTAGATAATGAGTGAAATTTGAATTTTGGGTGAACTATCCCTTTAAAGAGGCTCCGAGGAGTTTGTATTTGGTTATAAAAGAGTCTCGTGGATGAATCTACGTTACCCGCACTTGCTAATGGGTCCATTTTCTATAAATATATGGTTTTTATTGTGATATTATTAATTAGTGGTCGGCTCGCCCAGCATTTCCAAGTTTCGGTTTCCCGGACGCTGCCCGGTGGGTCATGGGAATATGACGGCCGGATCGCTAGTTGGCATCGTTTATGGTCGGAACTACGACGGTATCTGATCGTCTTCCAACCTCCGACTTTTGTTCCTGATCAATGAAAACATTCTTGGCAAATGCTTTCTCTTTTGTCTGTCTTGGGGCTGATGGGAAACGTAGTGTGAAAACACTTAGTTTTCTGAAACTCCTCGTAGTCCTCGTAGTTAATTGTCATCTATACCAAATGTTTAACTTTATTTTAATCGTTTCTTTTATTACAAATGACACGCTAACATTTACATTCTAATCAATTCCATGTTACATTGGGAAAATGAACTTCATTTAAACCAGTATCTGTGCAATTGCCTTTATTTTAGCGCTTTTTTGCCTTTACGGTTCCAACATAATCTATTTATAATTTATTAATTATGGCGTTTAATACCGAGGTTAGTTGTAAAAACAAGTAATCGTGACATCTGTAGTGGTGATATCATCTCCTTACTAAATATGTGCAAAGCTATGGAGCACAAGTTGACATATTTCATTCAAATAAATTAACTCAGACCTGTTTTTGGT
Organism: Decapterus maruadsi; assembly: GCA_030347415.2. Taxonomy (NCBI): domain Eukaryota; kingdom Metazoa; phylum Chordata; class Actinopteri; order Carangiformes; family Carangidae; genus Decapterus; species Decapterus maruadsi. The sequence continues at coordinate 1,488,280 of CM064895.1, read as the reverse complement.
AGAGGATGAAAAGTAAAGGCATCACCAAAGTCATTAAGATTCTTCTTTTGTACACAAATGTCCATCTCTATCACACTTCTAAAGAATTCGTCCAACAGCTGTGCAGCATGTAACCCTCCCACTGACACTACAGAATAAGTCATGCATGTGGGACAGCGATGGACCAGCCCATCATTAACATTAAGACAATACTAAATGTGTTTTCATTATTAATGAACATCTAAGTTAAGGGGGCAGCCCACACAGGCATATCCATTAGTATCACACACACAGCCCAGCTATTATTCCCCGACAGGCTCTGTGGGAACCTGCATTAGTGCAGCAGCAGATTAATTAAACCGTTCCAATATCGCAGTTGTAATATCACAAAGACAACACTACAGGACAGACGAGGGGGAGGCACACTTCAATAATACTCTCTTAATAATGGCCATTTAATCGGCCAGGCTGCTGAGCTGCTTACACACACATACACACAGCCATCAATGGGCCAGACGTGGGGGGAGATTAAACACTTTGGGCCAAAAGGGAAAAATGCCACCTTAGTTAATCCAAAGTTCTTGGCATGTAATGCGTTTACAGTTGATTTATTGGCTGGAGAAACGCCATGAGAGGAACTATGTAGCTTCCAGACAGGCAGAGTCAAGGGTCCACGACTCCACGCACACCAGCTCAACGTGGATTAAAGGGATAGTTCACCCAAAATTCAAATTTCACTCATTATCTACTCACCCTCATGTCGACTAAGAGCTGTGAGAATTTTCAGAGTCCTCCATTCCTTCTCTGAGTTTTCTTCATCCGAAAAGACACCAAAAAACATCTAAATACCTCCATACTGCTCGTCTGTAATGTCCCTCTTGTATTGAAGCCTGGAACAATTTCTCATGTCGGGGCTTCAATACAAGAGGATGTTTTTTGGTGTCTTTTTGGATGAAGAAAAGTGAGCACCATTCACAACCATTATATGGACAAACACTGCTGCACAGATGGATGGACTCTGAAAACTGGGGTGAGTAGATAATGAGTGAAATTTGAATTTTGGGTGAACTATCCCTTTAGAGACTTCCAGACCTTACTGGAAACACTGAAGCAATAATTGCGTGCCATGGAGATTTAACAAAACTCAGTGGCATCACAACAATTATGGTAATTTACTGGCAGGTGATCACGGCAACAGGAGCTGCTTAGCACAATAACGTGATGTAAAGACACAAACACACAAACACACAGCACTGGTGAACATTGGGCCTCGACTGTAATTTAAGTCACACATGGCGACCAAAAGGTAGAAGGGGTGGGCATCAGTAATTAAGATATGATACTAGTTTTTAAGCTGTGCCTAGCTGTGACTTCATAATATGAGCCAACAGGGAGGGAGGGGGGTGAGGGGGAGGGGGGGGGGCACAATAGGCGGAATGAGAAAGCCTTTCAAGCATGAGGAAACCAGCAGGCTTGTTCATAACACACACAGTGTTTAAAGCACAGGATGGACCGTTTATGATGATGGAGACAGGAGAGGAAATGACTAGAGCGCAGAATACAGAAACTAAACTGTTATTCTAACACTGTACCGCTCACACAGCTGTTCTGCACCACAATGAAGCTTATATGGAAAAAAAATCCAATAATAATAAATAGAACTGAGGTGTCATTTTTTGTTTCTCTTCCTGCACCTTTCCTGGCATGACGATGTTTCATCATTAGGTAAGGGTGAGAATGAATCACGGTGTGACAGTTCTACTATTAGTCTAGCTGCGTTTACATGCAGGTATTACTCAATCTGATTGAAAACAATCGGATTAAATCAGAGACGTTCTGATTAAATGAATCTTATTCGATTTGAAAACTAAACTATCCACATTCAATCTGTGTTCATTTGAAGGCCATCACTGCTGTGAGGCTGAGAACTGGTGTAGCCTGGCGTCACCAGGCTCTGTAGAGAGGTGAAGAGCCTGCTGTCAAACTGATACCAAAACCAAATTCACCAAAATAAAAGTGTTCACCTGCACCAACACAAAACTTATAACAGACATTAACTTGTAATACAATAAAAGCAAAATGTTAACTTAATGGCTCAGGGACTTTCTTGTAAATTATATTCCTTAAATTGAACAGTTTCACTGCATTTTATTAGCTTGGTGCTTTTATTTTGACAGAAAGGCCTGTCTCTCTCGCCCTGGATCTGTTTCCTACCAAAACAGCGAGTCAACGGCCCCAGGTGAGTGCTTTGGGACGGGGGCGGGGCTTAGGGCAGTGGCCGATGCTCGCTGAGGACAGCAGTGATACGTGCTCTCACGTCGGATTCTCCAAACCACAAACGTCTTTCACAACACCAGGAAAAGTCGCTAGATTTGTCGGTCACTTTTGACAAAAAAAGGGCCAGATTTAGCGAGAATATCGCCAAGTTGGCAACACTGCTTTGACTTTCCTGTTTCCTGCCAATGTCAGTACGTCACTCCTACAGCACAGAATAAATAATCCACTTTATCAACACAATCCACTCTATTCAGCCGTTTATACGCAGCATGAAGCTGATTATCAATCGGCATAGACTACCTCTTTAAATCCGATCCGAAATGTAATCAGATCCGGGTGAATCGGATCCAGTACGGTGTTTACATGAGACATTTTAAAGGGACAACGAGAAGTTTTGGAAATGCGAAGTGTTTTCACGCTGCCTCCGCGCGCACCGTAGAATTCCTCCACCGGCGCAAGACGGACTCATGTTTTCATTCATCAAGGATTAAAGTCAGAGGTTCAAAGAGGTTCAGTTACCGTCGTAGTTCTGACCATAACGCCGCCCGAATCGCCGTTATTCTCATTTGCGTCCGCGAAACCGAAAGTAAGGAAACGCTGGTCGGCTCGACCAGCATTTCCGCCACCACTAATAATAACAAAATAATGACAGAGACAAAACGATAATTGATCGAAAATGGAGCCATTAACAAGTGTGGGTAGCGTAGATTCATCCACATTAACGTGAGACTGTTTTATAACCGAATAGAAACTCCTCGTTGGCCCTTTAATCTGATGACCTCTTAATCTGATTAGGATTTTTGGACTCATGTAAACGCAGCTACTGCACTGCGTATCTGAAGGCAAGCAATGGGAAGATGGTTAGATGGTCGGGTAATTTGCTGGATTAGCCAGACACAGTTCTGGATCAATTTTCTCTGTTGAATTTCCAGATAAAGAACTTCACAATTTACATGATCATCATGAAATAAAATGATACATGCTCTTCCTAAAGAGTAGTGTAGATTCATTTGATCCAGTTTCTTGATTAACTGTTTGGATTTAAAAGCATCTGAAAACATTAATAGATTCCCATCATCATTATTCTGACTTCTTTCCCATCATCACATCACAATAGAGGATGGATTTAAAGATATCTTGCTGTGTTACATCATCATTCAGACCTCTGACACAATACTGCATGTCCACTTGAGTTTGTCAGTGTGAATCAAGTTTTGTGTTTCCATTCACACCACAGGAGGAAACACCAGCATGTAGTTTATAGTGTAAGACAGATGCCTTCCCCTGCGCTCCTGTGTCTGCCAGTTGTTTGTGATATAGGGTCGGAGGAAGGGGAAAGGTCAGAGAGCGGTGACGATGCTGGAGACGTCTTTCAGTAGCAAGAGATGTTTTCTTTCTGATATCAAACTGATCTGCATCTCACTGTGTGAAAAAGCAGAGTTGTTTCTGGAGTAAAAGAGCGGCTGCCAGCCTGAGATTAGCCACAGCTCAGCCAGTCTGCCATGGTGCCCATACTGTTCCCTACTCAGCAACAAAGGAAGTGAAATATACACTGAGGCAAAAACACAAGCAAAGATGGATGATAATCCTTCAATAGTGGCCCTCCGCCACATCTTAGACAGACACATAATGAGAATACGGTATTGTTTCCACACTGTTATTGTGAAGTTGTCTAAACATGAAATTTATTTTTGCACAAATGTGCTTTACAATCAAAAGGTCAAGGAGTGATCGGATGTTAGAAGGCGATTTCAGAAGTCAGGAACAATGAAGAAATCTGTGAAAGTCGGTGCTTTGAACGCCACATGATGCAGATTTAATATGACACTGATTACTGATAGGCTGAGTGCAGGTCTGAGAAAATCTATCATGTTTACATGGACAATTGTGCCACATAGTTCAAAACAATATAAAACAATGCTTAAGTCAGTGGCTGGGGGAAGAGTGTGAAGGCCTCTGGGTCTGTAACAGTGAGATGTCCACCACACCCAGTCTGTCTGTCTGTCACTGACTGAGTTCACCAAACATCATCTGAGGCAGTGACAATACACTTTTCAACCTACACCGCTTAGTTTGGCTCCTTTAAAAGTCTTTTTCCTCTTTAAAGACACGTTTGACAGAGAATCGGAGTGCAACACAGCACTGGAACTTTACATGTCAAACTTTTCGCAGCAGCAGCAGTTGTTACCGCGGCTGGTGTCCTGTTGCCAGCTCGGCTCCAACTGACGCTCCGGCTCCGCTAGCTGTGTCTTTCTCGCCCTGCTTCGGCTCAACACAACAGCTCGTTTTGAAAAGGAAAAAAAACACAACAACAAACCACCGAGCAGTGCCTTACCTCAGCGTAACTTTGAGATAATGTTAATCAACAGGCGGTTTTTTTTTTTTGCCTCTCGCCACTTGTCCCAGCCCAGGAAGGGAAACCCGGAAACCGTTCCCTCGAGTCCGCCCTCGTCCCCGAAGCTTCTCTTGTCCAGCGGCTGTCATGCTGCGCCACCGACGCCATTATGGCTCAACGTCAGGAAGGCTGAGCCGTAGAAAAGCATTGCTGGTCAGGTTCAGAATGGCTGCCCAAGGAATACAGTTTCTTTACCCGCTTACTCTTTGACCGCTGGCATTTTTTATGGAAAATGTAGCCTATGTCAGCGATTTACAGTAATAGCTACAGTTACTCATACTGCTCATGAGCAGGCTACAAATTTGAATTAGTTTCCCGCGATATTTTCTTTTTATGTCGCTTTGTTCGTGCATTGAAGCATAGTAAATTAAAGCAGATATCAGTGGAATGTTTTTGTTAATATAGGGGAGCGCCGGGTCGATTGAGACACGGGACGATTGATACACAGCGATTTTCTCGAAAACTACACAAGCTTGAGCCGCCAGATTTTATCACTACCTTCAGCACTCATCACCTACCAATCCTGGGAAAGCTTGTGAAATTACGTCATGCCATTCAAAAGTTATTAGCGCGAACCGGTTTTTCACTACAGAAAGTAAAATATACACGCGGTAGTTTTTTTGTGATCAAAAGTTGTATTTTGTGTTTCATGCAATAATAATATGATCTAACAACAGATGAATTCGTACATAAACAGGTCCTAATGTATTTAATGTCATGGTTTTGAAGTTTAGTGACAAAACAGGTTTTAGTGTCGGTAGTCGCTGGAGGGACGATTGATACAGCTGTTTCAAATGCCCCTCACGCCGCCGTGCGTAGTGCCGTACATGTAATTATGGTCACAGTGCGCGATCAATATCTCCTATAAATCACTGAATTAATGGCTTAATTGTTTTGAATGAACAACAACCGATTTGAATGTACATGTATTTTTAATAAACACCACATATTTTTAATGAACAAAACGTGTTCATGACATGATGAATTAACAGATATTCAGCAAAGTGAGGAGAAAATGCCGAGGGTAAAATGACAATATGATCACTGTGTATCCATAAACATGACTTAGGACGGGAAATAAGTCAATGAAATGAAAATGCAGTCATCCAACAACTCGTACTGAAGGAGAAAGGCGAGTTTAATTGAAATGCGGATCTTGATAATTTTAACCTATTTATATTGTGAGAAATGATGTGATATTTTGGCAGTGATGTGTACACTAGTATGTTGTCTGATATGCTTCATAAAAACGGGAGTAATGTCAGTAGTTTCTGTTTAAAACATGCTGTTTCAATCGTCCCTCCTCTGTGTCTCAAACGACCCGCATAGGTGGGGCGTTTGAGACAAATGACAACTTACGTTTAAAGTTATAAAACAGCGCGATCATCCAACATATGTGTTAAATTACACTTGTAACTAAGAGAATACACATGTGAGTTGTTGATCACATGATAAAAATGTTTGTTTACATAACGTCATCTTTGAAAAAGACGTTAAAGTGAAAAGTGTATCAATCGACCCGGCTCTCCCCTAAGTCCTAAATAGTCCTATTTTCCGTCAGCATCACTTACATGGAGTGTTTCAGCTGTAACACGAGTCTCTCCGTCATTCTGCTCTGCTGTAACCCGAGGAGAAAATTTTCCTTGTGGGATACAAGTGTTATCCAATGAGGAGAGAGAATGGCATGAAGGGCTGTGTGTGCAGCCAAGGGGTGCGCGTGAATGTGGTGACGTAGCACGAGGACCAATAGATGCCTGACGAGGGCGGGCGCTGCTAACTCATGGTGCGTTCAAGGAAACTCGTACTTTGTGTTTTTCCTTCCTGTGAAGTCATACCAGTTCAATCTGGTACGAGTTCACGGGTCAGAAGTTACGAGTGGCCATTATAGTGCACTTTCACAGGCAACAGGACGGTAAAAACACGAGTTACGGGTTACCTGGAACGCTACAAAGTCGTAGACTTGAAGCTGTAACTTACGGTTTCAAAAGCCTGCCTTGAAGGCAGCATTAGCCGAAACGGCCGTGCCGCTGATATCTGCTTTAACACTCATAGCCTAAAATCTTGAAATAGGTAGCTATGGTACCTATTTCAAGATTTTAGGCTATGAGTGTTAATTTACAGATTAACATAATTGCATAGGAGAACTTGTAGGGTTGCATAGGCCTATTCTCTGTGTTAGGAATTCTGGGCCCCCTGAAAGAATACCAAAGTGGGCCCCTGACTTTTCCACTTTTTTTCTTAGAGTACGGATATGGGCTATTATCAGTTTTTTATTTAGCCTACTTTGTTTAGATGGTAATGCAGCATTAGACTATTAGTCAGAGTCTTATGCAGAATAATTCAGTCATACAAAGATTAGACTGGGGCCCTACTGGGCGCTGGGCCCTAGAATTATCATCACCTTTCTCCCCTCTAATGGCCCTGAAATTTTTTTTTACAATGTCTGGTTCTCAACCTAAATTCAAACTTTTGTTTTAAAAAACATTATTGTTTTGAAGTGGCCACTTGGACTCATTTGTGAAGGCAATTGTAAGGTTATGAATCGATTTACAAACCAATAGGCTAACTATATCAATCAATTTATCAAAAAGGAAAAACATCAGCAGATCAGTTCATAATGAAAATGGCCATGGTTGCTGCCATAGTTGTGATACCTATAGCCTACATTTTTTATTTTCATTATATGTTTTGAAATATTATATTTTATGTCTTGGCTTTTAACTAGCATTTAATCTGTTTTTATATATTGCTGGCACTTAATAATTTGTATTTTGTCTTTTTTGAAATGTATCATATTATTGTATTCTATTGATGTTGCTGTGACCTGTTGACTGTGAAGCACTTTGGTGCAAATGCTCTTTGCTTTTAAAGGTGCAAATAAATTAAACTAAACTTATGCAACAACAACAACAAACAAACAAACCACCACCATCTATGCTGATCCCTTTTTGGTTGCCAACATCTACCACTGTGCTCCTTCATATGCTCCACCTGTCTCAGTTACAGCTGCATCAATGAAGACAAAACATACAATAGCCTAAAACAAAATAACAAAAAAGTAGCCTAATAAATATAATATAAACCAAAACAAAAATAGACACAGAAAAATTATTCAAATACATTTTACTCTAAAAAGCACTGAAAGAAAAAGTTTAGTTTAGTTTAGTTTAGTTGCCTTTATTTAAACTAGCCTCATTTACAGTGCAGACACAGCAAAACAAACAAAATACAGAACAGATCAAATAGGCCTACAGTAAAGGACAGAACAGAAAATATCAGAGGAAGCAGATAGATAGATAGATAGATAGATAGATAGATAGATAGATAGATAGATAGATAGATAGATAGATAGATAGATAGATAGATAGATAGATAGATAGATAGACAGATAGACAGACAGACAGACAGACAGACAGACAGACAGACAGACAGACAGACAGACTTTATTGATCCCAAGCTGGGAAATTACAGTGCAGCAGCAACATTACACAGACACCAACATATAGTATAAGAATATAAAGAAAGAACTATAGCCTAATAAAATATTAAAATATAAAGGGCAAACTATAGGCTACATAATAAAATATTGAAATACAAAAAACAAACTATAGGCGACATAATGAAATACAAACAGAGGACAGGGAATTGATTTGCAGTGATTGAATGGGACAAGTGACTTTAACTTAAGAGTTAGGTGTAGATGATTCCAGATGTGTGGGGCATAAGATGAGAAAGCAGACCTCCCATAGCTCAGTCCGAATTTTGGTAATATGCAGTTGCAACCAGTTCGAGCGGGTGTTGTAAGTTGTAAAAATAGGCTAGTCATATCTTATGGTTAAAAAGAACCTCCTCGACCAGTAAGTACCTGTTAGATCATGGTCATGGTCAAGTCATCTGACAGTCATTAAGCTAATTGCCTAAGGTTTACACCTATGATGAGCTTTTACAATGTACTTATAGAATGTGTAAGAAAATTTTGAACAAAACGTTGAAATAAGGGTACGTATTGGACAAACGTAGGCTACTGTTTGAATAAAATTAGGCCTATAAATATAATGTAGGGCGCATAACCACCCACCCCATCACAACAATTAAATGTAGCTAAAAATAAAATAAAAAGAGTTTTAAATAATTCTCAAAAACATGGTAGAAAAAAGCATCCCATAATAACTAATGACACAATTAAATAGGCTATTATCAAACTAAGCTAAAGTTAAGTTACAGTTTCTGTAAAGATGAGGGAAACAGAAAAACTGCAGCTCTGAAAAAATGAGCTTCAAATATGAAGTGAAAGCGTTGAAAATGAGCATTATATTTTTCTTTTCTTTTCCCTCGTGTTTAGACATTTCGTGTCAGCCATGAGCCTCGTGCATATCACAATGGGTGTGAAATGGCTATTTTAAGCCGTGTGTAGGCGCATACAGAAAGGTAGCATTAAACTCCATGTCTGAAAAATCAATACTAGCCGCTCTGATTCACCAAAATCCCAGCACTTCAGCAGCTCCATCCCCTTAAAGCACTCCCCGTGCGCCGTCACCCGTCTCCTGCCCCCCCTCCCCTCTATTCATTGTAAATAACTGTTCAAACGCACAATGCGCTCTGGACCGCTTTATTCAGTCGCCCAACTTCCCTGTGTTTTCATTGGTCCCTCGAGGATGCGGCGACAGCTGATTGGAGGAAAGTTTCTCCTCCAGTTCACACTCCCCCCACCCCACTGATATTCGTGGTTCGGTGCTACGTTGATTCCAGTTGTTTTCACATCCCCTAACAAACAAAGAGACCCAGAGCTGCTGCCGCTTTCAGCTCCCTATAGTGATGCGCAACTAAGGACCGACGCTCCTGAACACCGAGGCGAGAGCGAAGAAGTGCAGAGCAGAGTAGAGCTACACCTGTCTGTTGGAGAGGAGGACACACGGGGAGAGAGTTTTGCAAAAGTTTCTCACAGAACTGAGTGGTAAAGAGCGAAAATGGTGTCGGCCGGACTGGAGATCCTGGGACTGTCGCTGTGCGTAATTGGTTCGCTCCTGGTGATGGTTGCGTGCGGACTGCCCATGTGGAAGGTGACGGCTTTCATCGAGGCCAACATCGTCGTGGCCCAGACGATCTGGGACGGCTTGTGGATGTCGTGCGTTGTGCAGAGCACGGGGCAGATGCAGTGCAAGGTACACGACTCCGTCCTCGCCCTCACCCACGACCTGCAGGCGGCCAGAGCGCTCACCATCATCTCCTCGGTGATGGGCGTGCTGGGGCTCATGGTGGTGATCGCCGGGGCGCAGTGCACCAACTGCATCCGCGCCGAGTACGTCAAAGCCCGGGTGGTGAACGCCGGTGGAGTCATCTACATCATCAGCGGCGCGTTCGTGCTGGTGCCTCTGTGCTGGATGGCCAACAACATCATATCGGACTTCCACAACCCGCAGGTGCCTGCATCCAAGAAGAGGGAGATTGGAGCCGCCCTGTACATCGGCTGGGCGGCCACGGCGCTGCTGCTGATCGGAGGAACGCTGCTGTGCTGCTCCTGCCCCTCCAGCGGGAACTCGGGATACTCTGTAAAATACGCACCGACCAAGAGAGCCACGCAGAACGGGGACTATGACAAGAGGAATTACGTGTAGCGCCATGGCTGGTGTAGCAGGTGGTGCGTAAAAGTGACCTGCAGCTTTTGAAAAATGTTTTTTTTTATTCGTTTGTTTATTTGTTTTTTGTTTTTTTTTATCGGACGTTATCTTTGCACCTGCAGTTTTTTTTTATTAGAAATCTGAACTTTGAAAATCAATACAAGCACCTGCTGGTGTCTTTTTTTTTTACCTTTAATACGCTCGGACCGCAAATTCACAAATCCTTTTTGTATCTACAGGAGATTAAAAAAAAAGAGAGACTATCAGCCACCAGAGGTAGACAAAAAGGAGTATCTTTGTTAGGTACCTGCTTTTGTAAGTCTTCGAAATGATTAGTATTTTGAATTGTTTACTATAACTACAAAGTTGTTCTGTTCTAGAGGAACTCTTGCCTTGACTTTTACATATAGGCTACACTGTTGTTTTGCCTTGATGTGCTTTGTCAGCACAAACGCGTGAAGGCGACAGTAAAACTCCGAATGATTGCATCGCCTTCCGCGGAACGACGCCGACATGTTGAGGACTTCACCACTGTCCCATAGTCATGAAGAACGACGGAGAGCAGCAGCTGACCGAGCCCGCGCGGGGAGGGGGAGTCTGGGACAAGCTCGTGCGTCGTTCAGAAGTTGGTGGCGCTCACTTTTTTTTTCTTTTTTTTCTTTGGGACCTGTAGTAGATTCCAGAGTGTGTGGGATCCTGAAGGTCTCGACATGAAATGTTCCACTCTTTTCCTCGGCTGCACTGAGCACCTGCAAGGTTTTTGCATCATCGTCACTGCAGGAAGTTTTTTCTGTTTATAAAAAGACAAAAAGGAAAAAAAATACAGTTTTCTGTCGGTTTGTTGACATTTGATGTAATGATTCATTATTCATGTATACGAAGATGCAATATCGTGTCATTTATTAAGATTAAACTGATTATATTGTCTGAACCCTATAGTTTTACAGTGTGTTCTTAAACAAAGCAGCTGACAGCGGTGTGGTGCTGGTGCTGGTGCTGGTGCTGGTGCGCAGGAGGCAGCGGTGTCTCCTCCGCTGGCTGTGCGTAATGCATGCCGTTCCCACCGTGGATCCGTATACACCCCCACGGCGGGAGAAAGTATTTTGGTTGGCCATAGAAATCCAGATGACAATGCCCATTCAGCTAGAGAGGGGCTCCGCTGTTCAACTCACAATACTCCACAACCCCCACCACCACCACCGTTTCAGACCACCCCCACCCCCTCACCCGCAGTCAGTAGTGAAAGGCGTTCAAATTAGAAGTGCAGAGAAGTTGCTGGGATCGTCTCCCCGCAAGTCACTCCATTCATTAGTCGTCAAAAAAGCCGCCTCCCTCCATCAAGACGGTGCGCACAGAGATGGAGTCCATGATGGAAGATTACACAGCAGCATTCTAGTAGTTTCTCCACAGCTGGTTCAAGAGCATATTTGTTCTATATAGTAATAGACATGTCAAAAGATAGGGATTGTTTAACAATAGGACAAGTACACAGTATATTTGGGTTTCTGAGCAGCAGCCCCTTGTTTTAAACTGTGACTGGATTACTACAGCTTAGTCATACTTGTTTTGCTGGTGACTTAAGAATCTTAACAGGTCATATGCCCTCTTAAAAGTTGAAAATGTGGCCGTGCAGAGTCTGTATACAGTCAGGAGTGTGTGTGTGAGTGTGTGATCAGTGCACCACAGCACAACCTGTTGTAAAATGTCAACCCGGACTGAGCTCATTATCCACTAGAGAATTTTTTTCTCCACATCCAGAACACAAACCCCTCCCTGCCTTTTTATTTTATTTTTTTTTACCAAATCTCATCAAACAATAATCGGAGCACTCTTTCCTAGAGCTTTCAGCCACATCACATGGTCTTCCTTGATGTACGTCCTTCAGCTTGACTTGAAATTATATTTTTGACCTCATGTCGACTAAGAGCTGTGAGAATTTTCAGAGTCCTCCGTTCCTTCTCTGAGTTACGGGGGGTCCACGCAGCAGTATTTGTCCATATAATGGTTGTGAATGGACACCACTTTTCTTCGTCCAAAAAGACACACCAAAAAACATCCAAATACCTCCATACTGCTCATCTGTAATGTCCCTCTTGTATTGAAGCCCCGACATGAGAAATTGATCTGAAAAAAATGAAATAAGTCTATATTTTAAGCTTGTGTCTCAGTTCACTGCTCTTCCTGTGTCAGTCGGCGGAACAATTTCTCATGTCGGGGCTTCAATACAAGAGGGACATTACGATGGAGATGGAGGAATTTTGAATTTTGGGTGAACTATCCCTTTAAGCCAAAGTCACAAAGCTCCTGAAGTTGAAGACGTTGATAAGCATGTGAAATTCTAAACTATATAGTTCAGATTTCTAAAAGCCAATGTGTTTTTATAGAATCTGAAACAACATGATGGTTATTTAGTTGATCAACAAAACATAAATCAGCAACTCTTTTTTATAATAATAAAATAAAAGAGGCAAAGATTCTTCCAGTCTCAGATGAAACAATTTTCTGGTTTATTGCTTGTCTTTTGAACTAAAGGCATGTTTGGACTGATGATTTAACAAAAAACAAACTACAGAAAAATGTTTATAACATCTGACATGAGTTAACAAATAATCAATTTATAGAGGAAATAACTGATCCCGGCTTTCTGTAGAAAGCAGGATGGTGACATGAGGTCAGTTGCTGTGCTGGATTTGTTGGCAGTTAGAGATATAGAATGTTAGATGGATATTTTTTCCCATTTGCAGCAGAGTTGTTTACAGTAGGCGTTCCTGGTCTGGCATGTCCGTGGGTTCCTCCACACAAAGACACTCCCCCAGAGGGTCCAGTCCAGTCTGCTCGGCCTCTGAGATGTTTTTGTGGGATTGTTAGTTCCACTCCTCTAGTCACCGCACAGAGGGTGACTAAGCGTAGTGTGTGTGGTGGTGGTGGTGGGGGTGGGGTTGAGTGGGGTAGGGTAGTGGGTGTTAAGTGAGTGCTGTGTTGAAACAGTAGTGTGTGTGTGGGGGGGTAAGGCCATTCCAATGAGGAGGGAGGCAAATAGGGCCAGTGACGTCACTCAATGGGCACTAGCCATGGTAACCAGCCAAAACCTGCAGTTGCCTGGCAACGGGAGCCTATAATGTGGTGGTATGGATGAGCCTAATAAAAGGCCTGGCCAGCAGACATTCCTATGAGCATGGACACACACATACGCACACACACACACACACACACACAGCATATGCACAGCAGTCTAGAAGATGAGGGAGGGATTTACTCAAAGCCTGTAATGGTCACTGCAAAAGAGCTGTGAAAGCACAAACATGTTTGCTTCATTATGTTTCATTTTAAGAGAAAGTGTTCAGTGTTGCCTTAACGGTACATTGTGTAGGAATTCCTCACATCTAGCGTTGTGGTTGTAGATCGCAAGCAACTCAGTCGTATTTTTCATGCTGCATTCACGTGAAATTGGGCAGACGGCAGACAGACGACAGCTGCTGCAGGTAACGGCTTAAACAAGTGTTCCATCAGCACGAGGCAAAACAATACACGTGACAATATGTTGTCATGGCGATGTCGTATTGTCCGCGGTGACTTTTCCCAGACGCCACCTGGACCTGAGCCGACAGCTCCGGTGTCTCCGCTGAGTTTCCGTGGTTTCCTACCGTCACGCTGCCACTGAAGGTAAAAACATGGAGACAGGACATGGCAGCCAGCAGCCAGCTGACCGTCTCCATGGAGATATGAATGATATGAACTGAAAGGAACACTTCACTTTGTTGATGGGGGGGGTTACTGATGAATGAAAAACAGACTTTTGAATTAAGTAGTCAATTTTTGTGAATAGATAAAAGGAGAAGTTACGCAATGTCCCTTTAAGGTTGTACACATGGAGCAGAGGGAGGATCAAACGTGAATGTAAACAAATCAGTTCCTGATAACACATAACACACTCTGACCTCTACACTGGGTGGTGACCCTCCACGGTGATGTCACCGGTGCAGAATCCAGGCCACCCTTGTGTGCTATTCCTGTTAAAAAGGTCAAAGTCCAGTCAGATTTGGGTCAGGCTGTTTTAACAAGCCCTGATTCCAGATTGTACTGGAGCAGCTGCCAATGAAAGCAAATCATGTTTTTCACAGAAACACATAGCACACTCTGACACGGTTAAGGTCGTGTCAGATTTGGGTCAGGCTGTGCCCTGATTCCAGATCTGTGCAGCTGCCAATGAGAGCCATGTTTTTTTTTTTTGTTGAGGCTGGACCACGGGAGTCGCTTCTCATGACATGAACTTTGAACTCTGAAGTCAAGTCACTTCCCTCGACCGACCAGGCATGATCTCATTGCAGCAGAATCCCCTGCATTTGATGGGGGTCACGACCTTCGACCCCCGCACTCCTTACACCTGCAACGGCCGATTACACATTCAGCTGATGGAAAGTTTGACTTAACACTCTGATTACATTTGTCATGGACACAACACAGCAGCCAAAGATCAGATGATGAGTTTATATGATGAATTGATTCAAGTATTGTATTCAAGGAGTCTTTTTCGATTCAGTTGTGTCCCACTGATGCGCACACACATATTTGACTACATGTTGGAGGTGTATGTAGCAGCTATAAAATGTATACATACCTTCATACACAAAATTATGTTTAAAGGGATAGTTGTTGTTTTTTTAAGTGGGGTTGTATGATCTACAAATAGCCCCTAAGTACTTTAATTGCAGTAGAAGACTCTCTGCACTCCTCCCGTTAGCAACGCCAGCCCATAGCCCTGCTCAGAGATTTACAACATACATTGTTGTGAATGGACCCAAAGAAACATGACAAAACATCATGTACTAGCTAGACACAATGACATTGACACATGCTGACCATGTCATTTGATAGTCAACAAAACAGTGATTCAAACAAAAGTGAATGGATACCACTTTTCTTCATCCAAAAAGACACGCCAAAAAACATCCAAATGCCTCCATACTGCTCGTCTGTAATGTCCCTCTTGTATTGAAGCCCCGACATGAGAAATTGTTCCACCGGTCACACAGGAAGAGCAGTGAACTGAGACACTGGGAGCTTCCGCTACAAACAAGCGTAAAATATAGACTTATTTAATTTTTTTTCGGAACAATCTCCCATGTCGGGGCTTCAATACAAGAGGGACATTACAGACGAGATATTTGGATGTTTTTTGGTGTGTCTTTCTGGAAGAAGAAAAGTGGTATCCATTCACAACCATTATATGGACAAATACCGCTGTGTGGACCCCCCCGTAACTCAGAGAAGGAACGGAGGACTCTGAAAATTCTCACAGCTCTTAGTCGACATGAGGGTGAGTAGATAATGATTGAAATTTGAATTTTGGGTGAACTATCCCTTTAAAACAACTTTGTCTCAGTACAAGCAGGAGAAGATTCTGATATGTCTTCTCTATTCTTGGTGGGTCTAACTGTGAATGTGCAGTGTGAGTGTCTTGCTTGTTGCTTGTCCCCAGTCACCACTACTTCTTTCAACTCTATGCATGATTAATAAAATAAAAACAAAGTCTTTAACTGACTCAGATGTACAGCAGAGTCAGCAGATGCATACAGTGCACTGACTTCCCAGCTGGACAGAGCTTACTCACAGATAGTAAAGCCAAGAGTCAGCAGGTGGTTCAAAGTGGTGGACAAATGTGGCTTTGTATACAGGGTATACAAAGACCCCCATGAGCCGTTTGTCTGAGAAACAATATGTGAGCTGGAGTGGTCAGAGATGGAGATCAGAAAAGAAACACATTCTTTTCTCCTGCATTGCAGAGTTTACAGCTCGGTGACTCACGAGTTGCGTCGCAGCCCAGCAGCGCGAGCAGGCAGCGGACAGCGGAACAGGAAACAGGAAGGAACATGGAGGCTGTGGAGGAGGAGGGTGTGTGTGAGCTTGGTGGGTGAATTGAAGCACTCCCAAAAAAATATAGGCTACACACCCACTGACACAGTTCATATGTGTGTGCAGTGTGCACATACCTAAGTCAGTTGCTTGTTTAGTCACAGTCTTCATTACGATCAGCCTGTTTCAACCCATTCAACACAGCACGTATGAATGCAGCTCATTGGTTTATTAATATGTGAAGGTGCATTTATGGGTCAAGACTATACTTCCTCCTGGTTTTGAGTTTCTTATAAATTGGACATTCTTAGTCAACAAATGAAGTGCATATAATTTTCAGAAATGTGTATTTCAGAAAGATGAAAAACTGAATAGGCTACATTGATTTTTAAATGGGGAAAGAAAGAAAATGACAAACATAGATGAATATATTCATCCACAACTGTCATCCATGACCTATCTGCATTCACAGTTTGCTTCCAGATGACAGACAGTAAGGGGTTAAAGAGATAGTTCAACGTTTTTGGCTCATTGCCGTAATCCCTATAGTTTTAGGAGTAGGTTTGTTACCTTTAATTGTCAGTGCAAGATATTTTTAAAACGGTGGAGCAGAGCCGTGAGCTGCTCAGAGCTACGCTACGGAGGCTCATGGGATTTCTTGGTTTCCCTCATCAAACTCATCAAATACACAATCCAACAACTCCACAACGCTCTGGTGGACAAGTTGTGACCTGCACATTCACCACGCTATGAGATAATAACACAACGTTACCACACAGAGTTGTTTTAGAGGAAATTACAGAGACTACTTGCTGAAAAACTGTCCCTGAAGGCAACACGCATCAGCTGTTTTGCATGAATTTACCTCAAAAACAACTCTTATAATGTTCTGTTATTATCTCATAGCGTGGTGAATGTGCAGGTCACAACTTGTCCACCAGAGTGTTATGGAGTTGTTGGATTGTGTATTTGATGACTTTGATGAAGGAAACTAAGAAATCCCATGAGCCTCCGTAGCGTGTTCTAAAAATAGCTTGCACCAACAATTAAAGGGAACAAACCTACTCCTAAAACTATAGGGATTTGGGCCAATTTGCCAAAATGTTGAACTATCCCTTTAAGGAGAATATTACTTTTTAATGTACTGATACATTTGAAGGCTTACACCTGAAGCAACAACAGGGAGTTGGAATCTTAAACCGAACATAAAATGTTTACTAAAAGTGCTGCCAAAAAATTCAATAAGAGATTCCCCAAACTACACAATATTTAAGCCTTTATGTGTAATTTGAGATAAGAGTGCGTTAGTTTTGCAGCAAAGGTGAAGTGTTTTATCAACAGAGTGATGAACAGACTGCTGAGTGACAGCTTTATCTCCAGATAGCAGAGAGGAGAGGCTGAAACAGGGAGTCTCAACTCCTTTCATGCCTGGATCATGCATCCATGTAGTATTTCATTATAAGGAGGCAATCTTTAAAGGGATAGTTCACCCAAAATTCAAATTTCACTCATTATCTACTCACCCTCATGTCGACTAAGAGCTGTGAGAATCTTCCTCCGTTCCTTCTCTGAGTTACGGGGGGTCCACGCAGCAGTATTTGTCCATAAAATGGTTGTGAATGGACACCAACTTTCTTTGTCGAAAAAGACACACCAAAAAACATCCAAATACCTCCATACTGCTCGTCTGTAATGTCCCTCTTGTATTGAAGCCCCCACATGAGAAATTGTTCCGCTGGTCAGTGCAAATCACGCGAGATTTACACTGACACAGGAAGAGCAGTGAACTGAGACACTGGGAGCTTCCGCTACAAAAAAGCTTAAAATATAGACTTATTTCATATTTTTTAGAACAATTTCTCATGTCGGGGCTTCAATACAAGAAGGACATTACAGACGAGCAGTATGGAGGTATTTAGATGTTTTTTGGTGTGTCTTTTTGGACCAAGAAAGTTGGTATCCATTGACAACCATTATATGGACAAATACTGCTACATGGACCCCCCGTAACTCAGAGAAGGAACAGAGGACTCTGAAAATTCTCACAGCTCTTAGTCGACATGAGGGTGAGTAGATAATGAGTGAAATTTGAATTTTGGGTGAACTATCCCTTTAATAGCAGGACATACAAAAACAGGCATTGAGTTGCACATGCACATGTACACACCCACACACATACATACTGTAGGTAAGGCAGCTCAGACAGCCCTCTGTTGAGATGAAAGGGGGGGCCTGGCAGCATGAGGACAGTCTGAGTGGGAGCAGGAGACATTGCTGATTTGGCATGGTGAGCAAAATGTATGTGACGTCAGTCTGTCGGACCAGCACACTCCACCAGGAGTCAGTTCAGGGGTTCAGGCACGGTGATATGACTGAGCTCCAGGTGGTTCTGCTCTCAGTGCAGGCTCCAGCAGCCACACAGACTCTCATATTAGGCTAATATAGGATACAGCAATCACTGGCTGAGTAAACAAACAGCATATGCACGCACACACACACACACAGGATCAGTATTTCAAAGTGTATTGTTTCTAAACTAATTGCATCTTGCAGGAAAACCCTTGTTATTCTCAGCACTGTTGAAAACAAGCAAATGATTCTACACTTGATATGTGTATATGAGAAAAAAAAAGAAACAACAACAACAGAAAACACACTGTTAAAGACATTTCCTCTTTCTCTCCCTGTCATTGTTCAAGGGACTGCAGTGAATTTTAAAGAATGAAAGTTGTAGCGCATGTCGCCCATGGAAGTCCTGCATGACTGAGCCACCTACCACAGAGGATGGAGGAGAAGAGCCCACCATCAGCGTGCTGGAGCCTGGCCTCTATTACTGGGTCTATACCTAATATAATGCACAAGACATGAAATATAACAACATATTCACACATAACACACACTCTGCCCTGCTTAGTACACACACTACACACCAGCTGCGGGGATAATCACTGTAAAAGTAGTAGTAGCATGAATCAGTCTCATATTCATGCAATGTTTTTTAAATGCAGAGACTGTTTGCAGAAAAACTGCCTCCAACGGTGACGCACATCAGCTATTTTGCACAAATTTCCCTCTAAAACAACTCTGTGTGGTAACGTTGTGTTATTATCTCATAGCGTGGTGAATGTGCAGGTCACAACTTGTCCACCAGAGTGTTGTGGAGTTGTTGGATTGTGTATTTGATGAGTTTGATGAGGGAAACCAAGAAATCCCATGAGCCTCTGTAGCGTAGCTCTGAGCAGCTCACAGCTCTGCTCCGCCGTTCTAAAATTAGCTTGTACCAACAATCAAAGGTAACAAACCTACTGCTGTGACTATAGGGATTATGGCAATGGGCCAATATGCCAAAATATTGAACTATCCCTTTAAGGAGAATATTACTTTTTAATGTACTGAAAGAAGCAACAACAGGAAGTTGGAATCTTAACCGAACATAAAATGTTTATTAAAAGTGCTGCCAAAAAAGGAGTAGCATCAACAAGTCTCAAATTCGTGCAATGTTTTTTTTTTTTTTTTTAGGTAAAACTAATCCCTTTTGCTTGAGAGCACTTTAAAACAAAGGACGGGACAGATTCAGGGAATAACACCCCAGCTGTGAGGGGGCTCCAGGGGTTAAAGGTCACAGGGTGAGGGATCATTAGGGGCATCTGTGAGCTGACAGGCTGACGTGGAGCAACTTCTTATTTTGGATGATTGTGGATTTTTGAATGTCTAATTTTGTATGGGACATTTATGCAGTTGATTGTGTAGCAGGCTTGTGTGTCTTCAGTGTATGTGATTATCCTTTCACAGCATGGCGGGCAGACAGGCAGCAGGCAGAGGCAGTCAGCTGTTAGTCCTTTGTCTCCGGCCACCCAATATAACTAATCCTGTGTGGATTCTGGGATGATTAGAGACGGACAGATGAAAACAAGTGGGAGTGTTGGGAGGATGTGGAGCTCTGTACAACAGTGACAAACTGCACTCAGCCCTGGAATGTACCACAAAAAAAATTCAACTTCACAGACTTCTGTGTCCAAAAGAAGCAGGAGTGTCTGCTGTCGAGCTACGTGAGCAATCAAGCCACCATGCTGATGAATTAGCAGAGTTTGACATGAAACATCTTGAGTGATGCAACGTCAAAGAAATCTGATAGGCTACTTCAGAGTGCCCATCACAGAGCTTCACTGCAACGTATGAATGCCCCATTAAACAAGCTACATTAAGTTAGGTTTAGTTTGTCATACAGGGTCAGGGGGACAGTAAATGAGGACAGAGAGGACGCTGAGGCCTGGGACAACGTATCTGACAAGTAGTGCTTTGAAAACGGCTAATTTCTGAAATTGATTGATAAATAACTAATAACTCTTCATGGCAGTATTCACCACGCTATGAGATAATAACAGAACGTTACCAGACAGAGTTGTTTTAGAGATGAATGCAAAGACTGCTTGATGAAAAACTGTCCCTGAAGGCAACACGCATCAGTGGTTCTGCATGAATTTCCCTCCGTCTGGTAACGTTGTGTTATTATCTCATAGTGTGGTGAATGTGCAGGTCACAACTTGTCCATCAAAGCGCTGTGGAGTTGTTGGATTGTGTATTTGATGAGTTTGATGAGGGAAACCAAGAAATTCCATTAGCCTCCGTAGCGTAGCTCTGAGCAGCTCGCGGCTCTGCTCTGCCGTTCTAAAAATAACTTGCACCGACAATTGAAAGCAATAACGAACCTTCTACTATCTAGCCTCGTAAACCAGCCTCTCCTGGAAATGCATTTCATTTCATTTCTCATGGAGAGTCTGGCCTCATTCCCCGGTAGCCACGCGGGAGTAGTAGCATTGACAGACAACCCCATTCAGCCAATCAGCAAGTTGCTATATCAAACTTTTGCCGAATCCAGTTGGAAGAACAGCGCAAACGTCTTTTCCTTCAAGAAACTCAACAAGCTCCGACTCTTGATCTTGTTGTAATGGATGTAAGAACTTCCCTTGTTGCGGTTTTTAAGGCTGCTACTGCTAGATAGCTCCGCCATGTTTGTTAAAGGAGCCATAACCTGGTTTTTTACGTATCCAGCCCCCCTTGGATCGCTTTGGATCATCTGGGGCAATTTTTTTTAATCAAACATTGAGCTTGTTCTGACCCTGATTGGGACATCACGCGAGATTACGTGCTTTTGACTGTCAATCATTGTAGAAATCTGAGCAGCGCGCGTGATTGGCTCAGGAAGGACAGAGCTGGGGTTTCAGGCCAAATGCTCCAAAACATAATGAGGCCAGACTCTCCCTGAGAGGCTGAGTTTACCGTAGGAGCAGAATCAAAATCTATGACTATAGGAAGGCACACCATTGTGGCAATGGGCCAATTTGCCAAAGTGTTGAACTATCCAGGCAAGTTTCAACTGAGGTCAAACACCAATATGCATGTTTTAACAAGAGAAATTGCGATTTCCTGGTTACTAAAACAGTCTCACGTTAATCTGGATTTGAATCAGTCGGCCCCTGATTGGGCAACATGCTGTTAATGGCTCAATTTTCATCAAAATCTGAGTTTTGTCTCTACTCTCTATCATTTTTTTGTTATCATAAGGGTTTCAGGCCAAATGCTTACCAGCACTTATTACGGGAATAACGAGGCCAGACTTCCCTGAGAAATGAAATGAAATGATTTCCTGGAACCTGGACTTTAATCCTTGATGAATGGGATTATGGCAATGGGCCAATTTGCCAAAGTGTTGAACTATCCCTTTAAGTTATATGTGTTATATCCTCCTCAGAGATGAAAGAATCTACCAAAGGTGGCTGACAATTCCAATATTTTGATTTGAGTAAGTCATTTTGTCCTATTCTTTATCAGTTTTGCATTTTTTCAAGTGAATATAAAAAGCAATAATCATCGTTTCAGCTGAAATCACAGTTCACAATTACAATATGTATCTGCATATCACTGCAGTATTATATTGTTTGCATGTTGTGCAGCCCTAGTTTCAAGTATCCTATATGAGAGACTGTAAAAGATTAAAATTATAACTAGAAAGTAAATGTTCATGTATTCCATAACCATCCCCCCAGCCTGCAGAGCAGCTCACCCCTGTTGAGGCAACACCACTGTGTGAGTGTGAGGCCTTTAAAAAATGCAGCTCCACTCATTTACACATCGGCTGCACGATCCTTTGAGTGTATGTTTCACTCAGTGTGTGTGTGCGTGCGTGTGCTAGATGTGTTGCATGGCACATTCCTCAGATGCAGAGCACTGGAAAGGCCGGTGGCCCCACTTCATCAGAGCTGCTGGAGGGGGGATGGAGAGCAAAATGATTGACGGCTGAGGGGAGACGGCCAAACCATGGGCTCAACAGGTGGAACACACTCATGATGCTGCACTGGCTCTGCTCACTTACAACTGTGTGTGTGTGTGTGTGTGTTGGATCACTGGAAGTAACAGCATCCTGTTGTGAACTAAAGCCACTGCAGAGAAGAGCTTTATAGTCCAGTCATTTTATGAAAAAAGGTTCGTCAGCTGTAGCTTTAATGAGCGAGGGCGGTTGACCAATGGAGTCAACTCATTCCAGTTTTCATGTTGGTTCCACCACAGCACCTTTATGTGACGTCAAAACGGTGGAATTTATGCAAATTTTCTCATGTTAACAGAGACTTTCATTTTTTTTGTTTGTCTTAAAGGGATAGTTCAACATTTTGGCAAATTGGCCCATTGCCATAATCCCTATAGTCATAGCAGTAGGTTCGTTACCTTTATTTGTTGGTGCAAGCTACTTTTAGAACGGCGGAGCAGAGCCGTGAGCTGCTCAGAGCTACGCTACGGAGGCTCATGGGATTTCTTGGTTTCCCTCATCAAACTGATCAAATACACAATCCAACAACTCCACAACGCTGTCGTGGACACGTTGTGACCTGCACATTCACCCCGCTATGAGATAATAACGGAACGTTACGAGACAGAGTTGTTTTAGAGGTAATTTCATGCAAAACTGCTGACAGTTTTTCAGCAAGCAGTCTCCGCATTTGTTCGCTGTATTTACCTCGAAAACGGCTCCATTTCGTAACGTTCAGTTATTATTTGATAGTGTGGTGATTGTGCAGGTCACAACTTGTCCACGAAAGAGTTTTGGAGTTTGGGGATTTTGTATTTGATGAGTTTGATGAGGGAAACCAAGAAATTCCCTTAGCATCTGAGCAGCTCATACGGCTCTGCTCCGCTGTACAAAAAATAGCTTGCACCGACAAATAAATGTAACGAACCTACTGCTATGACTATAGGGATTATGGCAATGGGCCAATTTGCCAAAATGTTGAACTATCCCTTTAATGTAAGTAATCAACTCAATGTAATTTTCATGAAGATATTTTACTCTATTCACGTGAGTCTTTTTTTGAAACTTTCCCCTAATGAGATTCTTCAGGCTTTTTTCCCCCTCACTCAGGACATGTTGAGGATACAAAATCATTTGACTTTGCTTCTGTTACAATTTGTTCAACGTTGACCCCTTTTTTGGTTTAAAATGACTGGACTATTAGGGCTTCACACACAGGCTGATCCGTTGACTCCTTCACAACAGCAGCAGCAGCAGCTGTTGGACACGTTCAGTCGTATCACATAAAGATATTTGCTCATCAGTTCATTGACATTGTGCTATGTTTAGTACACACAAGTAAACATTTCTGTGGTTTTATAACAGATATAATCCAGTTCATTTCTCTCAAAAGTTGGCTTCAAAGCTAAGAAACTAATGAACAGCTCCTCATGTACAGCATTGTGCAGTTTTTGTATCATTTTTCCATCATTTATGTTGATGTAAATGAACAGTTTTATGATGTTGCATGAGTCTTGTACAATATCAGTTTTTCTTTCACTTGTCTCAAGATTCATGTCAGTCCTTTACACCAAAACTAATTGCAAAAAGCCAGTTTGTTGCTGTTGTTGTCGGGAATTAAACTAATGCATTCCCCTGGTTTGTTATTATTATTTAAACCAGGTCTGCAGCACTAAACACTTAAAGGGATAGTTCACCCAAAATTCAAATTTGGTACCTCCATAGTATGGTAGTACTATGGAGCAGTATGGTACCTCCATACTGCTCGTCTGTAATGTCCCTCTGGTGTTGAAGCCCCGACGTTGTTCCTGTGTCAGGAAGAGCAGTGAACCGAGACACTGGGAGCTTCCGCTACAAACAAGCTTAAAATATAAACTTATTTCATTTTTTTCGTTACAATTTCTCATGTTGGGGCTTCAATACAAGAGGGACATTACAGACGAGCAGTATGGAGGTATTTGGATGTTTTTTGGTGTGTCTTTTTGGACAAAGAAAAGTGAGCACCATACACAATCATTATGGACAAACCCCCCCGTAACTCCGAGAAGGAACGGAGGACTCTGAAAATTCTCACAGCTCTTAGTCGACATGAGGGTGAGTAGATAATGAGTGAAATTTGAATTTTGGGTGAACTATCTCTTTAACTTGCTCAATGATATATCTAAAATAACAAGATAATGAAAGTGATAGAAATCAAATGATCCACACACCAACTTTCTGACATCTATGTAACTTACTTTTCATCTTCAGGACGACTGAGAAGTGAACTTTGTTCCAGAAGAAAAACGAAATATCTACAATTGCACAACAATTGGACATCTCCATCTGCTGATGATCATGTAATGTAATCAAAAGCTCTGGCAGCACGGACATTAAATCCACCCTGATCTTCTCAGACAGCAGAAAAAATGTTAAGACTTCCTCCTGAAACAAAAACAAGATGACAAAGAGAGATGGAGGAAGAAAACAGAGGCTGCTGAAGACACATTTATCAGCAATTCATGGTAATTATGTTCCTAAAAATAATCAAGCCCTCCGCCCTGTTAATGACATAAACAAGTCTTCCACTGCTTACTGCATGCACGCCTGCTGGATCACATCCCTCTGTGCAGGGCCGTTGTGTAGGGGAGAAAGGTGATGATAATTCTAGGGGCCCAGCGCCCAGTAGGGCCCTAAAAAACCCCAGTAGTCTAATCTTTGTATGACTGAATTATTCTGCTTAGACCCTGACTAATACTCATAGTAATGCTGCATTAGCATCAAAATAAAGTAGGCTGAATAAAAAATGATAATACATACGTAGTCTAAGGGAAAAAAGTGGAAAAGTCAGGGGCCCACTTTAGTATTCTTTCAGGGGCCCCAAAATTCCTAGCAACGGCCCTGCCTACGTGGCAGTAAAAAGTATTACATAAATATGTAAGGATGCAGGAACCACAGGATGTGTAGGTCAGTAATTCAATTAATAAATCTTTATATCTTTCGTTGTTTAAAATGCACTTTTAATATTTTATTGCATGAAATGTTGTTGTTTCTTCTTCACTAAAAAGCACTTTTCCTCGTGTATGAGTGGTTCTTTCCTTGCCTACACTGCAAAAACTCAAAATCTTACCAAGAATATTTGTCTTATTTCTAAGTAAAATGTAATTTCTAGTCAAAACAAATCTAATAATTATATTAAAAATAAGACACATCGCATAAAAAGTAGCTTGTTTTTAGATACTTTTTACTTCTTTCAAGCATATTTTCACTTGAAATAAGTAGAAAAATCTGATAGTGGAGCAAGTTTTTCTTTCTTATTACAAGCACAAAAAACTTGCTTTCACTGGCAGATTTTTCTTCTTATTTCAAGTGAAAATTAGTTTGAAACAAAAAAACAAGTACATTTTTATGTGCTGAGTCTTATTTTAAGTGGAAAGAGATTAGTTTTGATTAAAATTGAGACATTTTGACAAGAAATAAGACAAATATTCTTGGAAAGACTGTAGGTGTATGGATGTTAAGTGGATGTAGAGCGAGCCAGGGGAAGCAGCATACATACTGTACACATTCACACACAATTAGGTGATTATGACGCACACATCCTGTCCGCCGACAATAAAACTGTCTGCGTTAACATCCCGCGCCGCAGCACGATGCAGACCGTGGCACGTTTCAGTCCCACTGCTGCCACTCAGGCGGGACTTTCCTGGACCTGAAACCACCCAAACACCCTTCACACTCAAGGTCATGATCTCATCCTGATCCAGGAGCGATAAGGATCTCAATGACCCCTCAGGGACCGGCTCAGGCCCCACCTTTCCAGTCACTTTCTGGCAGCAGACCACAACCGCGGGGGTTGGGGGTGGGGTCGGCCTACATTCTCCAATGTGGGCCAGGGTCGCAGGCCTCACCTTTCCCCCACATGATGGAGCTGAGCTCAGGAGAAGCCATGATGTTCATTCACCTCCACCTGAAGTCTCACACATACACCGTCACCAAGAGCCACATTTATTCTCCATGGAGCAGGGTTAGGGTAAGTAGTGCGTCAGCAAAACAAAAGACTGGATCAGGATGAAAAGAGAGTGCGGGTCACCTTCTCTGCCAGCAGTCAACACTGCCAGCTCTTTGTTTTGTCACAGGAGAAAGTTTCAGTTTCCTTGTTACAAGTGGATGTGCTGTATCCTCTCTGCCCACAGCAAGTGACAATGTTGCTTCTCAGCATGAGTCACCACGGCAGCCAAGATGAAAGAGTAGCAGAGATACTGACCACTTTTTCCATTGTGGAATATTTACATTTCAAATGGAGCAGCTTCAGGATTGAAGATGATGGACTGGTTTAATGAACTCCACTCTGTCTCCTGCTTCAGCAACACTTTACAATAAGGGTCTCTTAATTAACGTTAGTCAGTACATTATTAAGCATTAATTAACTGTTTACAGATATATTAACAATTAATATTATGTATTACTGAGGATTAGGAAACACATTAATTCATGTAGCCGCTAAGCAGTTAATGTATTATTATATATTAAGTAATAAAAAAAGTTGAATAATGTAATTAGTTGTCTTTATGTATGCATTACTCAGCATTAATTTATATGTTAATAACTAATGTTAATTAACGACCCTTATTGTTAGCGTGTTGCCGCTGTTTCTGTGGGTTTTAGTTGTTCTTAAATACTGCAGTGATGGAGCTGATAGGCTGTTGGTCTGACTCACTTCCTTTACTCTAAACGCTCTGGCTCATGTTCAACTGTGAATCTTCTATTATTGTTTAGACTGTAACAGATTGTGAAGCAACTGCAGAAGCTGCAGTTCCCTCTGAGGTAAACCCTCCATCAAAACAACAAACACCACTTCGGCCATTTGCTGTATTTAAGCTGTTTAATAGGATTTATTACACATGTTAAAAATGTTGCTACTCACATACACAGACAAGAATAAAACTCAAAAATAAGACTTGCACTCATTTACAAAGACTGTACAATATACACAAACTCATTAAAACCCTAAAAGAAAAGAAGAGACAAAGTTCTGTTGCCATGGACACCAGTCACATCACACTCACAACACGGTTAAAAAGTGAAGCCAACGGCCTGGAGGCGCGGTTCCTCTGGCAGCTGAAGCTCCTCATGACAGGAGGGTGATGAGTGCATCCAGAAACTTACTCCTGTCCTCAGTCTTCAGTTCAATAACTGCACAGGGACAAGACAGGGACAGGGACAGTAAGAGCATGAAGAAAACACACACACACACACACACGTCTATGGAACCTGTTTTGTTCGGGGACAGAGTCTGGGCCTTCTGTCCAAATGAAGCAGGGCCTACGAGTGTCTCATTCACCTCATGAAGCCTCTCAGCGTCCCGTGTGTGGACTCAACTCAACAATTACACAATGAGATGGCGCCACCTAGAGGCTGAGTGGGAGAACATCCGTTCTCCAGCATCTTCTGCTGAGTTTCATCTATGCATTCATTCAACACCACATGGAGTTTATTCACGTTTATGTCAAATGTGTGTTTATACCGTGGTGCTCCATGGTGAGGTGGTTCAATATTAATAATGTTAACATTCACATTAATGTTATTATTAATGATACATTTATAGCGTCCAATGAAGGCATACATTTGCATTCTCTTGGGTACGCTGGGTCTCCACTATCCTCTCAATGAATATCTTCAATAAATAAATAATTTCTAAAAAGTGTTTATACCTCCCTGATGTAAATCATTATACTACAACTAACCACTGAGCTGCACCTAGAAAACAGCTGTGCATTAACCAATGAAAGAACAATGACTTGATTTAAAGGGAAACTTCTTTTTTTTTTCAACCTGGGCCCTGTTTTCCTATGTTTTTCTGTATAGGTGAGTGATGATAATACTTTTATTGAGGTGTCTCCAGGAAAAAAAAAAAAGAAACGATACAACCAAGGCCGTGTTGAAAATTTACTTTTGAATTAAAAACCACGATGTGAAAGGTGCTCGTTTAAATCAGCTGTGTAAACAGAAACAGTCAATGACAGACCTGTTATTGTTAGATCACTGTGTTTAGTAAACTGCAGGAGCATTTCATGAGATCGCTGGGTTTCCTGACGTGGTCGGTGACACGTGCGTCTGCAGCCTCCATCCACTGGGGTGACGCTTATCAATCACAAAAACTATCAATCTATCAATGTCCAGATATTTCATGTTGCCGCCCTCTCCCTGTTCAACGCGGTAATGTCAGTAAAGTCCCTCTTCTTGGCCGTCTTCCGTGTCTCCATGTGGTAAAAGGGGCGACGCCTCTAAAGCAGGAATACATCGGGGCGGGACATTTAACTGACGCTCGTTTTCAGCTGCTGGATTTATCACCACCACGCCGGTTCTACGCCGAAATCGGGAGCGTACACACTTTTAGTAAATCACACGTGACACTTGGCTACACTGATATTTACACCAGAATCTACACCAGATCCTGCACAAGTTTGATAAATGAGGGCTATTGTAACTCTCTGAGCCTGTCAGTGAAGAGCGTTAGCTGGGCTGCAGGCTGCCTGCTGCCTCAATACTGGACACACCTCAATACTATTACTAACTATACTAAGTATTATCATCACTCACTATACAGAAAAACAGAGGAAAACAGGGCCCAGGTTGAAAAAAAAACAAAGTTTCCCTTTAAACTGATTCTGATACTGTTGATCAGACCCTGTGACATTAGAACAGTGGATGAAGCCGTTACTTACTCGATGTATCAAAGTTATCGTGAAGAGTTCTGGAGCTGGTGCTCTCTGCAGCTTTCTCAAACGCTCGGCCAAAGAAACTGATGGAGCAGAGAAGAGACAAGATCAGAGCTGAAATAATGGACCTTCACATTGTTTAATTGCAGGCTGTTGATTGGTTTGTATGGATCTGAAAAGCTTTCGGAGACACTGGTTCTATCAAAAAAATGCTAAGTCAACTTGCGTTCTGGGATATTGTACATCTAAATACTGTATAATGATGAAAATAAGTGTAATTAATGTTTTAATTCTGTGTTCACTGATCACTGTAAGAGATCGTGTTTCTTTAAACAGAAGCTTTTAAGGCAGATGCTGCAGTTTCTTCCATTCAGGTCAAGTGACTTAGTGCAGAGTGTCAGGTCTTACTTCTTCTTATCAGAGGTCTCAGACTCTGGTGGGATTCCCAGAACAATGACGGTTCCCTTCTCCACATCCTTGGGTGCAGCCATGATGAGGGGAAGCAGTTTGCAGCGTTTATTCCTCGTCTGAACAACAAAGACAGCGTGAGGGTGGAGAGAGCGCAGTCAAAGCAGATTCTCAGTCTGTTCCCTTCACATTTTCAATCAGTCTTGAAAGCAATCAGAGACTCACTGAATGGACAAAGGCCTTCAGGAGGTATTTGCAGAGCAGAGTCAAGGCCATGGGTTTAGAGAAAAGCTTCACATCAGGAGTTCCCTGCAGATCAGAGAGGAGGAGGAGAGGATTCATCAGCAGCGTGTCCTGTACACAAACAGCCACAGACAGACAGACAGACGGACGGAGCCCTACCTCCATGAGGTAGCAGTAGAGGAAGGGGCCCTGGGACAGGATCAGGTTGGTACAGATGCAGCTGGCCACAGTCTGCTGGATAGCCATCAGCTTCTTCTTGGCCAGGTCGATGCCGGAGTGGAGACGATCCAGGTTACTCCTGCAGAGACACACACATTGTGTATGGTCATCAACATCATTGAGTTAATAAGCATTTCAATTTCAGACAGTGGTTTGAAGCAGAAATCACACTACAAAGATTTGGTGACTGTGATCATGTTGTCAAGGTAACATACCAACCCTCGGTGGGCGTTTCTCATTAGATCAATTTTGGATCAGATGTAGATTTAAAGATGCAGATTTGAACCAACTTCACAACAAAACTGCAGTGATGTAGGCCTGTCACAATTGATCCTTCGCTAAGCCCCGCCCCCTTGGTTACTGTTGCTACGCCGGGCAAGATTTCACTCCCAGCCATGCTCCTGGCAATATTTGCTATCGATTTCAAAAGAAATATCAACAAATTTCTGGATAAACTGTTCTGAGACAATAGAGAGAAGAAGTCACAAAGATCATTCATAGTTTTCAGTAACGTGACTCACGCAGGAGGAGAAACATCTGTTCAACAACACGACTGGACAATGTACAGAGCAGCAGTAGGGCTGGTAACTTTACCGTCTATCAACCCACCAAGACTTAGCTCATCTCACTGGTTGTCAAACTAAAAATTTTTGGGCGATTGTGAACCACATATGGCTTTCGCTGCAGGTTTTTTTCTCCCATCGCTGTATCAGTCAGTGAAAGCAGCCCCTGCCTGGAGGATCCCTGGCCTGAAAGCCCAGGTAAAAGCCCTAAAGTACAGCTGTCATGTCGGAGGTGAACGTATGGTTATCCCCATATTTACACTTGCTCAAGTCGAAAAAAAAAGTCAGCTCGTATCTGAACATCTCTACATTGCCGCCGCCGCAGTAGTAGCAGCAGTAAACAACAACAAATGTTTTTCGTCTCAAAATGTGTCCACAAAAGCAAAACGTATTGACTCACTGTCGAAAGCTGGCCAGGCCTATAGTTAAAGCAGATATCAGCGGTACGGCCGTTTCGGCGAATGCTGCGTTCAAGGCAGGCTTTTGAAATCGTAAGTTACAGCTTCAAGTCAAAACTACGACTTTGTAGTGTTCCAGGCAACCTGTAACTCGTGTTTTTACCGTCCTTTTGTCTGTGAAAGTTCACTATAACGACCTCTCGTAACTTCCGACCCGTGAACTCGTACCAGATCAAACTGGTATGACTTCACAGGAAGGAAAAACACAAAGCCAACTGCACCATGAGTTAGCAGCCCCCACCCTCGTCAGGCATCTATTGGTCCTCGTGCTAGTAAACATTCACAACAGACACACAGCCCTTCATGTTTTTGGATAACACTTGTATCCCACAAGGAAAGTTTTCTCCTCGGGTTACAGCAGAGCAGAGTGACGGAGAGACTCGTGTTACGGCTGAAACACTCCATGTAAGTGATTGCTGACGGAAAATAGGACTATTTAGGACTTATATTAACAAAAACATTCCACTGATATCTGCTTTAAGGTTGATTACACATATTCATAATAATGGTTCAAATGGTTTCTATTCATCTACCATTTAACGTCCTGCTGGATGAAACTAACAGAAATATTTCATCAGCATTTCCTCATGGTTTTCAACCGTTTGAGGTTTGACTGGTCCTCTTATCACATCATCACATTGCTCCCTTCGT
This sequence comes from Decapterus maruadsi, assembly GCA_030347415.2. Taxonomy (NCBI): domain Eukaryota; kingdom Metazoa; phylum Chordata; class Actinopteri; order Carangiformes; family Carangidae; genus Decapterus; species Decapterus maruadsi. The sequence goes on along the minus strand of CM064895.1, from coordinate 1,456,611 downwards.
CCTCTATGGTTTAATGACACATGCGTGCGGTGTGAGGGGTCTTTTCGTTCCTGCTTCTCACCTGGAGAGGGAGTCCAGGGCCTTGATGAAGTTGTCGCCGTCGCTCTCGTCCTTCTCTGTGCTCTCCAGCAGAGCGGCGGTGGCGTGCACCATGTCGCTGGCCAGGAAACGGTTCTTAAAGCCAAAGTGGACGCCAAACGTCTGGATACGGATGTCCTTCATTCTGACGGAGGAGGAGGGGGGGGGGGGTTTGTACAGACTGAGAAAAGGAAACTAAATGACAGCATGGATCATCTCTTCTTGTAGATTCTTACCCATATTTATTAGAAGACTCTTCAATGACTTCCCTTAGATTCTCTTTGATCGACAGGTCCATGGAATTGAATTTCTGCCTCACTTGTTTCAGGGGGAGCCTGTTTGAGCAGCGACAACAAACATCAAATATCAGCAAGAAAACCAGTGACCTCCAGCTCGACAGACACGGAGCTCTTACCCCATGTCAGCCAGGAACTCCTGGAGTTTCTTTTGTCCATTTAACGTCCAGAGCTTGAAGTTGCACGACGTGTAGCAAGAATTACAAATGCTCTCATACAAAGACCAGTGCTGGTAGAGGGTGAGTCGCAGGCTGAGGCAGGAAGTCAAGGACAAACAACTACAAACCAAGCCGCTCCTAAAGGTTGGGAGAGGTTGTTGCAGTGGTGTGTGTGGGACGTCCCAGCAGTGATTAAGGATACTCGTATTCAAAGGAGATCCTCATACAGTCGATGGAGAGCGAGTTCTCTTCATCCTCATTTCGGTGGTTATGGCGGGAAACGTGGCGCTGCATTGTGGCGATGTCAGTGACATACTTCATGCTAGAAAAGAACAAGGGACACGAGGTTCATTCAGTACACGTCAACAACTGGATGCAAACAAACAATAAACATGTGGTATCCAATAATGAACAGAGAGCGGTGAATGACAGCAGTGAGGACGCTCTTACTGTGTGATTTTATCATGAACCCACTGGTCCGTCAGCCCGATGATGGCCCACCTGCAAAACAATGACACAGTACAGTCACTGTGCATTTACAACATGTTCATGTGATAAATGGATTGAGAATTTATTATTTATAACCTTTATTTAGTAAGTCTAGTTAAAAACAGGAGCGGTTGGAGGTCAAATAGGATGCAGTTATGGATTTAAATGATAAATAAGTGTGGTAAGTTAGATGATTTTGCAGAGTGTTACAGGTTTGCAGGTGCACAGTAAGAAAAACTGGACTTTCCAAATTGTACATATAAGGGATAGTTCAACATTTTGGAAAATTGGCCCATTGCCGTTATTCCTATAGTCATAGCAGTAGTTAATTGTCGGTGCAAGTTATTTTTAGAACGGCAGAGCAGAGCCGTGAGCTGCTCAGAGCTATGCTACGGAGGCTCATGGGATTTCTTGGTTTCCCTCATCAAACTCATCAAATACACAATCCAACAACTCCACAACGCTCTGGTGGACAAGTTGTGACCTGCACATTCACCACACTATGAGATAATAACACAACGTTACCAGACAGGAGTTGTTTTAGAGGTAAATACATGCAAAACCACTGATGCACGTTCCCTTTGGGGCAGTTTTTTAGCAAGTAACTCTGTCTGGTGACGTTGTGTTATTATCTCATAGCGTGGTGAATGTGCAGGTCACAACTTGTCCAGCAGAGTATTTTGGAGTTGTTGGATTGTGTATTTGATGAGTTCAATGAGGGAAACCAAGAAATCCATGAGCCTTCCAAAAATAGCTTACACCGACAAATAAAGGTAACCAACCGACTGCTATGACGATATCGATTTGAACCTGCAGTGTGAGCCAGTCCTCTGAGCGTGTATGATAGAGACTTGCAATAAAAGATATTCAAGAGTTAATATAGGATGGTAAGAGACCAGTGAGAGCTTTAAGAATGAATAAAGTCTAGTGTCTATCAAGCCTGTTAGATATCAGATATCGAGGGCCATTCAACTTTAGAATCCAGGTCACAGTGATGAGTGTTGTAGCTGTCAGCTGTAATAAATCTCAGGGCTGAATGATAAACGGTATCAAGTGGATGTACTGTAGAGTTGTAACTGAGGCCTGTATAAAATGTCTCCATAATCAGGTCGATGTGACCAGGATGATCAGGTGACTTACCAGAGCATGTCCTTGGTGTCTTTAGTCAACACCCAGGCAAGCTCAAAAAACATCATGGCAGCCTGACACGACACAGAGATGAAAACATCCATTTTCAGGAATGACTGACAAGCAAATTTATGAAGGTAGAGGTCAAAAAGAAGAAGAGCTGCTACTCACAGAAGTCCCGTGATATTCATACTGCTCGTAGTCAAACAGGATTTCCCTCCTGAGAGATAATCAAACTCAGTATCAGTTCAGGAGTTGCCGTTTAACACAAACACACTCCTTATATCTCCATAGAAACACTTCACCTTCGCGCCTCCCACTCCCTCCTCGCTCGCTGCCTCTCGATCCTCCTCTCCACAGCGCCCTGCAGTGACAGGACGACAAACATGAACCACACCGTCTACAGCAGCTGCTCTGATTGGCTCCAGCTCTGCTCATCACCTACCTCATCGAACCTCCTGCGTTTACCGGACGGCTCGGAGCCTTCATCGCTCTCGTTGCCAGAGTCGCCTCCTTCTTCATCGTCCTCGTCTCGGAAAATGTCGTCATACGAGGGCACGCCCAGGTCATCGTCCTGTTTTATTAGAAGCTTAATCTGTAGATGAGATGACAGGAGTTCATGTAACAGGCTGAGTTGTGGAGGTTTTCTCTCATTGAAGCCGGGCTGGTCATCATCAGTCACCTGGGTGTCGTTGTAGACGTTGACCACATCTACAGGGCGGTGAGTGTCACAGATGAAGAAGATGGAGTCATCGTCAGGCTGCAGCATCTCAAGGAGGTCCACGTTCGCCCCACAGTTGATGAGAACAAAGTATCGGAACTACAACACAACACAGTGACAGTACATTGACTTTGGTGAGACAGCCCATAAACCCTCAACTTGGTTATGCTTCTGTCAGATATTCAGAACCCAGTTGTTCAGAAGGTGTAATGGATCAAAATTGTCCGGATTTTAAAATCCAGGATCATGTAATCCATCTTACTTTTATCCCAGTTGGATTGGATCAGTCTGATCCTGATACAAACTTTTCAAGATGACCATTTTCTGTGCTGTTTTTTTCATGGATGGTGATTATTTGACCAGTTTGAATTTAATTTAAATGACATTTTGTTCCTGAAATCCACCCTGAATCCACGAAACTGCTGGGATCTGAATAATCCTGGTTTTTTGGGTCAAAGTTCTCCTGATTCTGATTTTGAACAACATAAATTTAGGGTTTGATTCAGACTAAAACCAAGATTGGATTACATGATCCAATCCGATCTCAGAAACCGTTTTTAGTTTCGAACAACAACAACACATTTTAAAATTTTTATCCAATCCATTATCCAAAATCTGATCCAATTACTTTTGACCAACAGGGCCCAGGTGATAAGGTTAGGTCAACCTACACACAGTCTACCACGAAACTGTCAATTCCAACACCTACAGCTAAAAAAGACCTTAAAAAATGTCATTGATATCCACAATTTCCACAAACAGACCCTGCCTTTACTGAAAATACATTTACTCAAACCTAAGAAACTTCTCTCCAGATTTATAAACTCCTTCAGACCTTCACATTCACATCAGCATCCATAAGATGCACCTGGTGGGCCTCACTGACACCAACACCACTGTCCAGCTATAACAGACAATTACCCCCATGTACCATGGTTCTGAACATTTCAACTTGGATAATAATATCACCTACCACACCTCCCCATTCATGCCATTTATCCACAGCTGATCCCGCAAAACACTACTCCACTCTTCATCCTTAGGTTTTTTGTCTCTCTCTTTCTCAACAAATTCAACAGGCCTCATCACCCCCACCCCCCATCCTTGGTTTGGTCTTATTTTGTTGGTTTGTTCCGTAATTGCCCCTTGTCCCACACTGTTCTGTACTTATCTAACTGCCCTGTAATGTGTGCATAAATTAAATGATTAAGAAAAACAACAGACAGGTGTGATTTGACCATACCTGCTCTTTGTGTTCAAGGAAGGCGGTGCCAAGGTCCTGCCAGCCTGTAACTGGCACAAGTGTGTACTGGACCTGGTCACAGTGGAACAGCGCCTGGTGAAGAGACACAAAGATTCAGCAACAGCTTTGTACTTCATTTATTCATTATGAACCAGTGGGTCACTGAAAATGAAGCTTTTTATTAAATGTGTTTCATAGACAGTACAAAAGCATAACAAACATCTGGCCAGCATCCATTAGTTTGTTGTCAGAAATGTTGATCTTCCTCCCAAGTGTAACTTAGTGTAGGAGAACTAAGGTTGTGTCCCATCAGTGAGCTCATGTCTCAGGACAGGTGTGTCTTACCTGGAGGATCTTACAGGCGCACAGAGCGTCGATGTCTGACGACACCAGGAGCGCGACTCTCTGGAAACACAGTGACGTAGCACACACAGTTTGAGTTATATTCTAGTTTATATACTAAGAACAATCATATATAACGTTAACTGACTTTATTATCACTGGGAGACATTAGCAAACATAAGACGACAAAGTTCTGTTGTTTGTTCCGCGTAATGTTGTGAATGAATGAGTGTTGGACATTGACGCTTTAACAGTGTACTAACCGTACCAGTATAATATTATATAATGTCCTCTGAGGACAGTACGTGGCAGCAGACGGAGGACCAGTTCTCAGTGTAGTTTGTTAAGCTGCGTTTCCTTATCCAAGCCGTTCACGGTTCAGGTTAACGTTAGCTAACCTGTTACACAGTCAGAGCGGAGACCTACCTGGTTGGACACGACGTCATAGAACTCCTTTCTTATGTCCGTGATGAACATTTTAAAAAGTTAAAAGACGAGACTGACTCCGTAAAAGAACCTTAAAGGGGCATCAACAGCCACTTATTTTGGTTTGTTGTCAGCGACGGAGCGTTTTCTGCTTCAGAAATGTGGCGCCAAACCTGCACGTCACATCCGACCAATCGCTGGGGAGGAACACAACGTAACGTCATACGTTTGAAGCGACGCCATCACGTCGACTTCTTCATCTTCGGGCAAACAACGTTATGGTGCATTACCGCCACCAACTGACTAGGAGTGTGAATGGCTACCTTCCTGAACCATTTTGCCTCCTTTCTGCCTCATATGTCCTACAATGCAGTAAAAAATGAGGGCCACAACCTAAGTATGTAGGCTAGTTATTCTACAGCCTTTAGGCAAAAAGAAAACAATAAATAAATAAGCAAATAATTGTTATGTCACCAATAAAAAATGTTAAATTCAGTGGAATTGAAAATAATTCCCAAGAAAAATAGAAAAATGTAATTAATATTCACAGACTTTAGGATTAGGTGCTTCAATACTGTTAGGGAAGGCAAGATAATGATTTGTTATTCTTCCAGGAGCATTAAATAGATGTATTGTACATCATCTGCAACTACGAAAGTCACAGCTTTAAAATAAAAATGTAGGCTAATCAAAAGTAAATACTGCTTTTCTGTGTACTTTTATTGGTACAGCTCAAGCTGCTGCAAAATTTGACCAATTATACATTGCAACAAATATAGCCGATTCTGTCAGTAAATTTATCAGGTTACTACATGCCAACTTCCTTAAAGCAGAAGTAAGTGGTCCGGTCGTTTTCGCTAATGCTGCGTTCCAGGCAGGCTTTTGAAATCGTAAATTACAGCTTCAAGTCACAACTTACGACTTTGTAGCGTTCCAGGCAACCCACTCGTGTTTCTCCGACCTGTTTTACCGGTGAAAGTCACTATAACAGCCACTTTTCCGACCGGTGAAAAGAAAACTGGTACCACTTCACGGCGGAAAAATCAAAAGTAAATAACAGTCCTTCCCTCTGTGCCACATTCACGGCGTTCCTTGGCTGCACACACAGCCCTGCATGCCGTTCTCTCTCCTCATTGGATAAAAACTGTAGGATACGATAAATGTTTTCTCCTCGGCTCAGAGCAGAGCAGAGTGACTGACAGACCCGTGTTTTGGTCCAAACACTCTATGTAAGTGATTGCTGTCGGAAGATATAACTATTTAAGACTTATATTAACACAAATATATCACTTACTTCTGCTTTAATATATCTCTTACCATAAAATGTAGTTTGTCAAATGCCTGAGTCATCACCACACATACTGAGAACCAGGATTGGTGACTCATGAGAAAATAAGCAAAAAAAACCCTCCAAGATTATTTAGAAACATTGTTTAGTGCCACCAAAAGATCAATTAAAAGCATCACAACATGTACAATCAGGATAGTGTCGCAGCAGGAGCAGCTGCTGTATGGTCCTACCAGCAGATGACCATGGGCATGGCATAAATAACAAATAGGCAAGTTTATGTCTCATTCCTTGTCATGACAACAGCTCTGAAGGAGACGAGACATGATCACCAACCCGATACAGTATACATGTAATGATAATCACATAAGTTGATAGACATGGACCCCAACCCTACATGAGGGGATATGGAAGGAAGAAGTGAGGAAATGCACTGCTATGTAGCTGTGAAACATGCAGGATCTTAGAAAAATGCAGCAGTCTATTTTTTTTTTTTTGTCTTAACCATCCCCCAACAACCCATGTGCCCACAACAAATACTACATTTCCTGTTTCATGAAATAGCATTATCATTTAAGGTAAACAAACATTTTCAAGATTCAAGTAAACTCCTTACATGCCCCCAAATTAAATATACCTAGACATATACAACTTCTCATAAATACCTGCAAGAATGACTAAGTAAAGTAAGATAATATTTGTCCCAAAGGTCTGTAAAAAGTCGGGTTTTCCAACCTCCTGTCTCATTCCTCAGATGTAAATTTTACACTTTGCACAGAGAAATCTTCACATTTACAATTTAAGGTATGGAAAGAAATTACACAAGGTTTTTTTCTGAGGTAAAGAAAGGCAGCATGCCACAATTAAACACCATGTCGTATCTTCACAAATGAATCCTATAGCCTACACTGTAAAACAATAAAATGTAAAAGGTTCAAAACAAAGTTAAGGTGACAGAGAGCGCACTCTCTTACATGCAGTATAGTATACACTCCATTCTTTAAAGGGATAGTTCACCCAAAATTCAAATTTCACTCATTATCTACTCACCCTCATGTCGACTAAGAGCTGTGAGAATTTTCAGAGTCCTCTGTTCCTTCTCTGAGTTTTTCCACGCAGCAGTATTTGTCCATATAATGGTTGTGAATGGACACCAGGTTTCTTTGTCCAAAAAGACACACCAAAAAACATCCAAATACCTCCATACTGCTCGTCTGTAATGTCCCTCTTGTATTGAAGCCCCGACATGAGAAATTGTTCCGAACAAAATTAAATAAGTCCATATTTTCAGCTTGTTTGTAACGGAAGCTCCCAGTGTCTCGGTTCACTGCTCTTCCTGTGTCAGTGCAATTCTCACGTGATTTGTACTGACCGGCGGAAGAATTTCTCATGTCAGGGCTTCAATAGTGACATAAGACGTGCCAATAATGGAATAAAATGTTTTTTGTGTGTCTTTTTGGACAAGGAAAACTTTGTCCATTGACAACCATTATATGGACAAATACTTACCCCCGTAACTCAGAGAAGAAACGGAGGACTCTGAAAATTCTCACAGCTCTTAGGCGACATGAGGGTGAGTAGATAATGAGTGAAATTTGAATTTTGGGTGAACTATCACTTTAACAGAGAGCCATAAAGCCATGTATCAAACAAAGGCACAAATTCATCTGTTTGTTTTGTTGTTTTTCTGCCAGGTTTGGTCTGAAACCACCGTGATCCAGCCGTTTTCAGATCAGCAACCAGCAAAAAAAGTGCTTCGACCCTGCAAGACGTTCACGAGCTAAATCGTTTCCTTACAATTACACATAAAGGACAGATTACACAAATAAAGAAAAAAAATACAGAAAGATCCCAAATAAGTGGAAATGAAAAGAAATTGGATGAAGAAGAACAAAACCACCAGAGGTCACATGCTAATAAAACTATTAACAGGATAGAAAACCTGACCAGCGATTGCACCGGGAGGCTAGCACCGTCACCTGGAGAGATTACAGTCTGAGCCCATGGAGGCTCACCTCTCTCTTCGGACAGGCTGGCAGAAGAGTGTGCAGTAACAAAAACCAGACCTACAGTAAGCCTGAGACCACTCATGTAGTAAAACCTTCTTTTTTTTTTTTTTACAGTCATATATTCACATGTAATGATATCAGATGTGCTGTCCAGTTTTCGTGATAGAGAATGAAAATACGGCAGGCACGGCAAAAAGCTGCGAGAAGAGTCGAGTGGAGCTGCTACATCGGGATGTTTTAGTCACAAAATCTGTGAATGGAAACATTCGAACGATATTGTAGGAAGACGGAGAAGGTTAAAGCACTCGACAGAGGCAGCAGAGCAAAAGAAAATGCAGAGACTAAAGGTGCAGTGCTGACAAATGATCTTTGATTTAGCAACTGAGCAGCTGAGGTGGTTACCTTCAGGTAGGGGTGGGCACTGTGACAGGATGGAGATTGGAGCGTAGTGATTCTAACCGTTGCTTTAAGGGATACATTTATTTTCTTATTGTCAACAAAGCTCATGAAAAGAGCAGACAGGATTTACTTTGTCTATTCTTCTGTACCATTCAGTACAGCTCTATGGAGCTAAATCAGGGTCAAATGTTTCGTACTTGGAAAAGTAAAATTTGAAAATGAAATTGATCTTGAATTTTGAAAAATACATCAGTATATTTAAAATAAAAATAAATATGCGCAACGTTTTTTGAGGTTAAATATAATTATGATCAACTCTGGTAATTCTTTCGAATAAATCATTTATTTTCACTTTCATGTGTTTTGATAGTTGGGATCCTATTTCTTTCAGTTGCATGTTTTATCTTTTCAGATTTTTTTTTACAGTGTCAAATCTTTTTTTCAGTTTCAGATCTTTCTTTTTGAAGAGTTGAGTTGATCATAATTATATTTTACCTGAAAAAATGTTACATACATTTATTTTTATTTCAAATATGTTTAAGATTTTTCAAAATTCAAGATCAAGACTTGAAACTTCAGTTTCAAATTTTTACTTTTTCAAGTACAAAACATTTGACCCCGATTTAGCTCCATACAGCTCCTGATGAATGTTTGTTAATCCGCCACACAAAATAGTCCTCAACAAAGCATTACTTGCACCCGTGTAAGTTACATTTTCTACAAAACAATAACCAAAAAAGGATATTTAGACTACTTTGTAACAGACTAACACACCGTGGCCTTTTGTCTTCTCCTGGGATTTGTTGACAATAAGAGTATGACAGAGTACAGCCAATTATTTCCTCAGTTCTCTGATTGGATTGCATTGACGTTGCTGCAGTTTTCTTCTGTGTCATGATGAAGTAGCTTGAATTCAAATAATAAACATTGTGGATCAACAAACACAATCCCATCTGATTATTCTATCCAATACTAATTTTTCAGAAGTGTTTTACCACAAAATATATCATGGTGTATGACCGCATACACCATGACAGGGGATATGATCCTTGTCACCCACCCCTCTCAGATATAACAGCCCACGTCACCTGTTGCCCAGTCTCCTCTTGAAAAGTCAAGAATCGTAGGGTGAGGAGATTTGGAGCTCAAAGATCCACATATTTTGGTGCTTTTTCATCACATCTCACTGTTCTCTGCCGGCTCATATGTTGTCACGTGACGATGAATTTGAGCTGTAAGTCATGCGGCAAGCAACTGTCGGGCTGAAAAAGGTGCTGTTGTTACTGGGTGGCCAGCAGGATGAATCTGTGTTCAAAGTGTTAACAATAGTGTTTGAGGAGAAAGGAGGAGGAAGGTTCTTCACCCCCCGCCCCCGGCAACGGAAATCAAGCTGTTCATTGGCCAATCGGTGGGACTACAGCTGATGTTCTGGGCATTCCCTCAGAAGAGAACTTGGCTCAGGAGACGGCCGGTAACTGTTGCAGCGTGTGGCATGGCGTCGGCCTCTTTGATCCGTCTCCAGCTGACTGATGCTGGGTGACTGTGTGACTGGGGGCATCTGGAGGGGGGGGGTCTGGCAGCCCAGGCTTTGTCCGGTTCCACTGTTGACAGGGAGCCGACGTGGCCTGCTTCCACCGTTGCTTCACCGAGGCGGCTCCAGGACCGTGAGATGCCGGTGCAGACTGAATGGATCTTTGAGCTCGCACTCTCCTCACTAAATATTGTTCCATGCACAGAAATGAAAATACTATACACAGGCTTTTTTTTTTTTTGCCTTAAACCTCAACCCTGCTTGTTTTAAAAAGTCGCAAGTCTAAAAAACAATCACAAAATAGTGACCCTAAATGGGAAACTGTGTCACAGCAGCTGAGCCAGAGCTGGATGGGCAGTGGACTACTAGTGCAGTGCTTTGTGTGGTTGACCTGCTCAGCTGTTGTGAATGTTTGAAAGTCATGTGATCTATAGGCACAATACACAGGGTGTGTGGAGCTGGGCCGTATGGAAAACAATGTCTTAACTTAAGCACGTGTCCAGAAGACCAGCGGGGCTCCAGTGCTAAAACAACCAGAAACTAATGACATCGTTGTAGCCTTAACAAAGGGCGACAGGGTATTTCAAGTGCTTCGCAAACCGTTGGAGAGAGATCCGACTCAATGAGTTTGTCATTTCAGCTCAGAAAGCAAACCGTGTGTCACCTTACAAAAAGAAATTCCCTACATTACAGTTGTATTGATGGACGATTGACAATAAATAGATATAGTGCCCAGCCCTAAGTGTGTGAAAACCAGAAGAAGAAGAATGAATCATGTAACCCCGTATCAATGAGAAGAGGGAGGTTGGAGCTGTCCTACAGGGGGAGGATGTAGTTGGAGTTAGCCAGCTTGCGTTCTTGTGCGGCGGGAACTGTCTCTCTGTGACGCAGAGGTCTGTGGCAGTCGGGGTCCTGGAGCGGAGGGTAGTGCTGTCTGTAGCACAGCCAGGCGAAGGCCAGACCCAGCAGAGAACCCACCAAGACATCTGACAAGACAGGAGACAGAGCACATCCTCAGGAGCTGTGGACGGACTTCAGCAGCAGCACATACACTACCCTGAAAAAGTCTTCATCTCTTTCTTTTTTGCATATTCATCACATGTAAATGTTTAAGATCATCAAACTAATGTGAAAAAGTTACTGCCCTCCTTTTTAAATCATGAACTAAAGCTGAGTTCAATGTCACCGTCCACACCCAGACCTGTTGATCAAGAACTCCCTTCAACAGAACCTGTTTGAGTGAAGTGAAGGAGGCTGAGAGATCACTGGAGTCCCAAAGCTTTCGACATGTCATTTAAACACTTTCTAGACTGATAAATGTCAATGATTTAGTTTTTGAAACTTGATGTGTTTTTGAAATCTCTCAGCCTCCTTCACTTCACTCAAACAGGTTCTATTGAAGGGATGTTTTGATCCAACAGGTCTGGCAAGGATCAGGTCTGGGTGTGGACAGTGACAATGAACTCACCTTTCCAAAGCGTTTGATTAATCACTTAGTTCATGATTCACATACTGTAGAGCCAGGTAGGTTTGAATAGGTTTCCCTTAAAAGTGGACTGGATTGGACCTCATCTAGTTCTTGGTGGAGGTGTAAAAGAAACTCAAAATTGTCATTATCAACACATTAAAGTCACAACAGATGCAGCTTTGACATCGACTTAAAGGGATAGCTCAACATTTTGGCAAATTGGCCCATTGCCAAAATCCCTATAGTCATAGCAGTAGGTTCGTTACCTTTAATTGTCGATGCAAACTATTTTTAGATCAGCGGAGCAGAGCCGTGAGCTGCTCAGAGCTACGCTATAGAGGTTAATGGGATTTCTTGGTTTCCCTCATCAAACTCACAATCCAACAACTCCACAACGCTCTGGTGGACAAGTTGTGACCTGCACATTCACCACGCTATGAGATAATAACACAACGTTACCACACAGAGTTGTTTTTGTTTGTTGAAAAACTGCTGAACCTACTGCTAAAACTATAGGGATTATAGCAATGGGTCAATTTACCAAAATGTTGAACTATCCCTTTAAAACCCACTGTTGACAGGATAAAGCTCAGCGTGTGGCTGGTTTGGACTGAATACAGCCGGTTCAGTCTGGTGATCAGATTTGGACACTTTGACAGAAGCTCCTCTGCCATGGGAAGCAGTGTTTGCTGCATGATGCTTGGTGCCAGTCTGAACTCTGTGTGTAGCTCTGACCTTGCCAGTGATGTTTGTAGTCACAGGTTCTGGAGAGGGCGATGACGGACGCCATCAGTAAAGGGGTGAGGAAGGCACACAGCCGCCACGCTCTCCCTTGACCTGCTGCGTTGAAGCAGCGCAGCTTCCCTGCCACGTACAGCGCTGTGAAGCCCAGACCTGCAAAGGCAACTAAGAACACAGACAACACTTTTATACAGCTTTTGTCTAAGTGGAGCTTCATAAAACAACAATGACCACCACTTCTATTTCAGGCCGAGTATTTACCGATCAATATACTGCAGTTACAAGAAAGAATAAGCCAATTCAAAAAAAGGAAGTTGTAACTCTACTCCGTGTCTAAATGATACAACTAAAGGAAGACAAAATAAAAGCATTTGTTATTCTATTTTTAGCCTTGGCGTTAAAGTGATATTTCATCATTTTGGCAAATTCTCGGTGCATTTATGACTTGACCGTAAAAAAATTCTAACAAAAGGTTTCTCAGTTGTTTTTTTATAGTATTAGGTGTCCTTAATAACATACTAAAAGTTTACCAAAGTTTGACCACTAGAAAGGTGTCATTTTCAGGATGGCGTCCTAATGTAAATGTAATGGGTTGAAAGCCTGGAGAGACGCCCCAGGTGAATAGGGTAAAAATTTTAACTAACAGGTATCACCATGAAACTTCACAAGTTTATCACTTACATTAAGACAAATATTTTTTGTATTACAAGTTTTGTCAAATGTTATGTTTAAATATGTAAATGAGGCAATAACTAATTAAATATGCGCTAAATTGCATACTTTTCCAGATCCAAAAATGTAATGGATAAAGCCACTTTCAAAAGTCTTGTTTTATTTTGTTGACACATTAGAACACATAAGAGTAAGAAGGTCTTACTGAGGAGATTTTGGATATCTCTTTTTATCACTTTGTGAATGAGAAAATACTGTCACCAGCCCCAAATAAATCAAATTTCGCCATGTTTTCAGGACTCAAATATTGTATAAATCAGGCTATGAATGATATATCAACAATCCCCTCTGGAAAAACCTTCAGAATATGGAAAATGATCAAACTGGAAGGTTTGGTGTGTATAAGTGCTGCTGAAGTGGATCTGGAAAAGTATGCAATTTAGCGCATATTTAATTAGTTATTGGCTCATTTACATATTTAAACATAAAATTTGACAAAACTTGTAATACAAAAAATATTTGTCTTAATGTAAGTGATAAACTTGGGAAGTTTCATGGTGATACCTGTTAGTTAAAATTTTTACCCTATTCACCTGGGGCGTCTCTCTGGGCTTCAACCCATTACATTTACATTAGGACGCCATCCTGAAAATGACACCTTTCTAGTGGTCAAACTTTGGTAAACTTTTAGTATGTTATTAAGGACATCTAATACTATAAAAAACAGTTGAGAAACATTTTGTTAGAATTTTTTTACGATTAGGTGCTTTTTTTTCATAAATGCACCCGACTATATTGCCATAATCCCTATAGTCTTAGCAGTAGGTTTGTTACCTTAAATTGTCAGTGCAAGCTGTTTTTAGTTTGGCGGGGCAGAGACGTGAGCTCTGCATGCCGTGTGGTACTTTTGCCTTTCCCTCACAAACTCATCAAATACACAATCCAACGCTCTGGTGGACAAGTTGTGACCTGCATATTCACCACGCTATGAGATAATAACACAACGTTACCACACAGAGTTGTTTTAGAGGGAAATGCGTAGCTGGAACTACATTTCAGACACGGCTGCTGGGCGGAGTGATTTCAAAAGCTCAAGTAATTCCGAGTATTTGCTTCATGTGTCGTAATGTTTCATAATTATTATTTCATAGCGTGGTGAATGTGCAGGTCACAACTTGTCCAGCAGAGTGTTTTGGAGTTGTTGGATTGTGCATTTAGTTTGATGAGTACTGTGTGCCTCGGGCTCTAAAAAACGACAATTAAAGGTAATGAACCCACTCTTAAAACTATAAGGATTAAGGCAATGGGTGAATTTGCCAAAATGTTTAACTATCCCTTTAAAGAAACAGTGATGTATGGAGTAATGTGCAATGCTCTCTTGCATATACAATAAACTCCAGAGCCTGAAGGCAAAAAAACCCATGTAGGTCTATTTTCAGATGCTCCGTATGGCTCTTTCATTCGTTTGCTTCCATTATTGCGTGCTGATAAAAAAGAACCAGCTATAGAGACATAATTGCACATAAGAGCCTCTCTTACAGGAAGAGTGTCCACTGGGAAAGCTCTTCCTGCCCTCCATCACCACATCAGGGTCGCCGCTGCAGCGCAGCTCCAGGTTCATGTGGCCGTCTGGGAAACAGCGGTAGAAGAAGTCTGGTCGCGGCCTGAGGGGAGAGGACAGAGGAACAACAGAGATGTTGGAGGCTTTCCTCCACTGGAACACTGACAGACACTATGACCTAAAGTTGTGTACAGTCTTTACCTGCCAACAACAAGTTTGATGACGTTGGTGAAAACTCCATTCAGGACCAGAGTTAGACTCACAGCTGGGAGAAAGGGTGGAAGCAGAAGGGAATTATGAAAAAGAAATGTTTAATCAAAAAGATAGTTGACTTTTTAGAGAACAATTTTTTCTTTAATCAGCTTCTCTGCATGTATGGCCGCTGTGTATGAACTTGTTTTTTTTGCATTATTGGTCTGAAAACACTTTTGACCAGTTGACACTGTCGGTATAGAAATGCTCTTAAAGGGCAACTTCGGTTTTTTTCAACCTGGGCCCTGTTTTCAGAAATTTTTCCAGTAATTTAGTGATGGATAAACTTTTAAGGTGGCTCCAGTTTGAGCTCAGGCAGCCTGCAGCCCAGCTAACGCTACATGGGGCAAATAGTGGCTCCAGAGAAAGTTCGATAATTTTTTTTTCAAACTGACAGGCTCAGATAGTTAACCATGAGTGTCTGGCAACATACCAGACCCTGTGGTCCACGGCCTCGCTGAAATTGTCAGCTGCAATCTTGATTGAAACTCTGTTTGGTAAAAAAAAGCAAACAGAGCGTTTTAAAGAAACGGAGATGGAGGGCTGCTACTGACCCGGGCTCTCCTGTAGGCAACTATGGGTGGCTATTTTAACCCGGCTAGATCTCCATGTCTACGTCATGTTCAGAGTTTTATCCTAAAATCGGCTGTAAAAGCATTGTTTCACTATTACAGCTGGCGGCACCTACTTTGCAGTGGATGTGGATCAGGACGGGGCGTTTGACCGGAGGGAGAGATACGTATCCCCGCAGCCGCCTCAACCCAAATTTTGGCCAGAAAAAACCCTGATTACGTTAATTTCTCCTCTCTAGTGTGTTGTCGGACACTCAATGTAACTATCTGAGCCTGTCAGTTTGAAAAAAAATGCTCGTTTAGCCTCCACTTTGGTGCCACTTGCCCCATGCAAGAGCGTCAGCTGGGCTGCAGGCTGCCTACCCCGCTCAATACTGGAGACACCTGAAAAAAAGTGTTATCCATCACTCACATATACAGGAAAATATATGAAAACAGGGCCCAGGTTGAAAAATACCGAAGTTGCCCTTTAATGACAACATTTGGGGGGAATTTCTGGAGAAATATTGTCAGTAATTTATAGAATAAAACAGAAATGTTCATTTTACTCAAACACAAACCTAGAAATAGTAAAAACCAGAGAAAGTGATCATTTTAAAGTGGTCTCTTAATGTTGACTGTGAACTGTGGATCACATGCAGCTGCAGTCGGTGTCTTACCCAGAGAGGCTTCTTTCACGTCTCCTCGCTCCGCCCTCTTCATGGAGGTGAAAGCCATGATTACAATCAGCGGGGTGAAAACCGCCACACTCTGACACAGACAAAAAAGGTGCAGAACATAGCAAATCAATAACATATAAAGATATATTTCAAAAGCACTGCCCTCCTATAATATCAACAACTCAATGAAATAAAAAAACCTCAAACTCATGTTCTGTAATGTGATGTAGCTGTGTGATGATTCACATACAGTAAAATCCCTTATTTCTAACCACACACACAGAATCTATAGTTTTATTAGTGAAGGCAGTGTTTGTGTGGAGGCCGGGGGGGAATTAATTAATTCAATTCAGTTTATTTCTCATTAGAACCAAGTCAATGTGACTGATGTTCTGCATACAGATATTAGAGCTAATGCTAGTTCCCAACTCCCGTCCCTAGTTAGGCTTTTAGAAAAAAAAAGAAGGTAAGAAGAAAGACATCAAAGTTACACAACATTATAAAATGTACAATACTTCTAAAATCATACCA
Source organism: Decapterus maruadsi (assembly GCA_030347415.2). Taxonomy (NCBI): domain Eukaryota; kingdom Metazoa; phylum Chordata; class Actinopteri; order Carangiformes; family Carangidae; genus Decapterus; species Decapterus maruadsi. The sequence continues at coordinate 1,440,047 of CM064895.1, read as the reverse complement.
AGTCATGACACATTAAATTGCATACAGTTCTGATTTTGTTTCAGCCAGATTTTAACCTTTGTATTAAAAATTTGAATGACTCAGGTTAGTTTAATTTCAGTCGGTAGTGAATTCCACATCTGGGAACAGCACATCTGGAGCCAAGTTCTGTAAACGCTTAAAAACCAGTTTGAGTTTTAAGAAATGATCAAAACTAAGCAAATCCTACTGCTTCAAGATGTGACAGTGATGCCACTTTATTGGTTTCTTGGCCATTATTTTTATGGTTTCATTATTCACAGATGGCTGAGAGAGGCCTGACTCCACACTGTAACACACTATGACATAGAGAAGAAATCATGGCATGCATACACAGCAGTGCTGCTTTGATTGGTATATGATGTCTAATTAGTTTGAAGCAATTTAAATTGTTTTTGATATCTTTTCGACATGTTTGTCAAACTTGAGTCTGGAATCCAGAACTACACTGCCTATAAAAAGTATTCACCCCCTCTTGGAGATTTTCTCCTTTTATTGCTTTTATAAATTAAATCATAACCAACACAGTTTGGCTTTTTAGACAAAAAACTTCATGTCAAACTGAGAACAGATTTTTACAAAGTAATGTCAATTAATTAAAAATAATAATGTAAAAATGCATGATTGCATTAAAGCCCCAGTATGTGACATTTACCCCCATCTAGCGGTGTGGTTGCATGTCGGCACGTATTCTAGCTGTTGCGTTTACGTAAACTCGGGCAGAAGTCAGAAAAACAACAGACGCTGCATGTAACAGGATAAACAAGCCTCTATGTAAACAAACGGTCCGCCAGCACGAGACAAAACAAAACCGGCGTGACAATATGTTGTCATGGTGATGTCGTATTGTTTACCTGACCCACGTTTTACCGTCTTTCTCTCGTCGAGTAAAATAACATCCAGTTGGTTTGCCGACGTCATACGGCGTCATTCAGGTGTCTGACTGCACCTGAAGGCAACACCAGTGCCTCGTCCTTCCTCACACCAGCTACACGGTGGTGACAGTTTTAACAGGCGCTGTCTGGAAAACTTTCTCCCGGAGCCGAGAAGGTCCGCCGGCCCGAGTTTGTGGTTAACTACAGCGATGAACGAAAACATGGCGATTCAACATGGCAGAGAAGGTTCAACCCCCCTGTATGTTTGTAACGACTTGTAACAACTCGTTCTAAGGTACGAGAAAGCGCTCGTTTGCATGCGGGCGCGATTCCACTTCAGTGAAATACGTATTTATGAAAGCGATATTTGATTTTTGTCAATAAAAAGCCAGTAAAGTCCCATACTGTCCCTTTAAATATTCACCCTCATTAAAGTCATAGACCTAATTCAGCTGACGCCCAGCTCACAGATGCTGGTAGTCTCACAATTAGCCAAAGGTGCATAAATATTAACTTGAAATGGATGATTTATTGATTTATGAAATCATGTATTTTATGTTATGATTTTTAATTAATTGACATTACTTTGTAAAAATCTGTTCTCAGTTTGACATGAAGGAGTTGTTTCTTATTTATTTTTTGTCTAAAAAGTCAAACTGTTTTGGTCATGATTTAATTTATTTTAAAAAAAATCCAAGGGGGGTGAATACTTATTATAGGCAGTGTATATATTTAAAATCCTTTACCATCTCAATTTCTTCTCCCTGCAATGTTATGCAAAAACCTTCTGATTGTGCTGTGTTTTTGATGGAAAAACACATGGAAACTGTCTTGTTCTTATTTAGAGTGAGCTTGTTATCATGAAGCCAGTGGCATACCCTGCTCAAAAATGAGGCTAAAATCTCAGCTGCCTCCCTAGATGTCTTAGCTGACGCATAAATGACTGTGTCGTCTGCAAAATGAGCTGATGATGTATGCTGGTTCACATTCTGTGTGATGATTGTGCTCTACAGTCATATACTGTATAAGATAAGGAGGTTAAACATGAACTGAGGGATTGATTTGTCCCCGTGTATCTCACAAATGTGTAGCTAATGATACTTACAAACATGAGAGAGGTGGGAACATGGTCCCTCTCCACACGATGGAACTTATACAACCACATCTCCTCTGGCTGGATCTCACGGTAGAAAGGAGGAAGCTGCTCCGTCACACTAATAGAACCACAGAGGTCTGTTGGCATCTTGTTTTTGTTCATTCATAGTATAAAAAAACCACACCTACGTCCACTGCATTTGATTGAATGAATGATGCAAATGCAATAATGAGCAGACATACTCACAGGAACACCACTAACAGCGCCATCCGGATGGACACTTCCGAAAGGAAACCACGAAGCAGCCTCCCCTTCATTTTGTTTGTCGGAGTGAACTTCAGCCAACAGCAAACATCATCACTCCACCGTCTTTTAACTGGGACTGAGGGAAAACACAGAGAGTAGGTTTAGTTCATGGAGTCAGTCTGACTTGAAATGACTTATCAAATGACAAAGGGTCATTTAGTACAGTGGAAAAATAATGATATTTACCACGGACCCCCACTGGACCAAATTTTGAAGTAAACACCAGAAATACCCTGAAGAACGGTACTTTTTTATACGATGAAAATTCATTATGTCCATATGGAATAGATCAATTCTTTTTTTCTTTTTCAGGACAAAGTGGTTTTTTCATACCTTGTTGACGGTTTTGGCATTTTTCCTTCCGTCTTCCTCAGAACTGTCACCAACACCCCAGTCAAACCAGCCGCAAAACTTCAGCAGGTATTAGTGCACCCCAAAGACAAGATTCAACCCGGCAATAAATGTAACGTCATCTACGAAATCCCTTGCCTCGCTTGCAATAAAACTTACATCGACAAAACGGGCAGATGTTTCCACACCCGAAAAAAAGAACACCAAAAAGAGTGTGAGAAAGAAATTGCAGAACAGAGAACCATATTATGAACTGGGAGGAGGCCAGAGTCATACGCACAGAAGACAACAGGTACCAGCGATGGATTATGGAAGCGGTGGAGATTAGGAAACGGGCCCACAGGACCATGAACCGGGACGAGGGGGCTTTTACGCTCTCACACACCTGGAGTGCAGTCTCGCCGGCGCAATCGGACAGCGGGAGGCGTGACCGACCTGTTAAACTTGACAGGTCGGTCACGCCTCCGTAACATCAGCTGATAAAGTGCATCACCGTCTGACATCACGGTGACAGTTCTGAGGAAGGCTGAAGGAAAAATGCTGAGTCCGTCAACAAGGCATGAAAAAACCACTTTGTCCTGAAAAAGAAAAAAAGAATTTACATTACTTTTTTGTACATTTAAATTAGGGCCAATGGCGTGAATTTTTGGAAATATTATAGAGACATTTCTGGAAAAAAGTGGTACAAGATTTTAAAGCAGATATCAGCGGCACAGCCGTTTCGGCGAATGCTACGTTCAAGGCAGGCTTTTGAAACCGTAAGTTACAGCTTCAAGTCACAACTACAACTTTGTAGCGTTCCAGGCAACCCGTAGCTTGTGTTTTCACCGTCCTGTTGTCTGTGAAAGTTCCCTATAACGGCCTCTCGTAACTTCCGACCCATGAACTCGTACCAGATCGAACTGGTATGACTTCACAAGAAGGAAAAACACAAAGTACGAGTTTCCTTGAACGCACCATGAGTTAGCAGCCCCCGCCCTCGTCAGGCATCTATTGGTCCTCATGCTACGTCACCACATTCACGCGCACCCCTTGGCTGCACACACAGCCCTTCATGCCGTTCTCTCTCCTCATTGGATAACACTTGTATCCCACAAGAAAAATTTTCTCCTCGGGTTACAGCAGAGCAGAGTGATGGAGAGACTCGTGTTACGGCTGAAACACTCCATGTAAGTGATTGCTGACAGAAAATAGGACTATTTAGGACTTATATTAACAAAAACATTCCACTGATATCTGCTTTAAATTAGGGCCAATGGCGTGAATTTTTGGAAATATTATAGAGACATTTCTAGAAAAAAGTGGTGCAAGATTTTAACATTTCTAGGAAGAAGTGGTAAAAATTCTCAAAAAAAAGGAAAAATTTTGGTAACAAGTGGTAACATTTCTCGTAAAAAAAAAAAAAAAAAGGTTTTAAAAGAATTCTAGAAAAAAAGTGGTAAAATTTCAAGAAAAAGTTGGGGACCCCCTTCAACCCTCTCAAGGACCCCTGGGGGTCCCCAGACCCCACGTTGAGAACCACTGCTCTATGTAAATATATGAAAATCAGTATACAAATAAGAAATAGCACCAGAGGAAGGCCAGCAACAGCCACCAGTCATTATTTCACATGGGGACCCATTCAAATACATGTAAAACATCCATAAACTGTGTAGGCTATTTAATGTCCCCATACAATACATCATTAATGCAGTTTTTGACGTTTCAAACATCACATCACATAAAAAGCACAGCCAGCAATCAGCCTGGAGCTCCACAGGGTCCCTGGGGGTCCAGCTCCAGCTCCAGACTGAAGTCCTCAGCCTGGTCCCTCACTCTTCACTGGTCACTTTACTTGTCCACCACCTTCCTGCTGGACACAGACCAGGTGAAGTACGGAGGACCTGTCTTTCTGTCCTGTCCATAAACAGACTGAAAGGCCAACCCGCTGCACCTGTGCCTCCATCCCCAGCTGCTAATACACATACACCTCGTCACCTACACGCTGCTATTTAAACAAGTTCAATATTTTAACAGTTTTTAGTGATGCCAGGATGTGACCCAGCCTCTGTCCGCGCGCACACCCACACAAACGAGCTCAAACTCAAGCCCCCCCGTGCAGCACAGACAGGATGTTAGCAGCCTGAGCTAAGCTAGTTAGCAACATCTGTCTGAGCAGACATCTGGGCCGTTTCCGGCTCGTCAGTCTACGGCTCTGTGGCTCGATACAAACCTCGGACAGCTCGTCTTTTTATCTCTTCCTCCTCATATCCACGCTGTCCGTCAATGTGATCGCGGCCTCGGCATCCTCCGCTGCTGCCGGCGGCGGGAGGAGCGGACAGAAACAGAGAGAGAGACGGGTTGGGACTCGGGGATGCCACGGAGCGGAGGAGCGCTGTGTGAAGCTAACTGTTAGCACCGAGCTGCGTCCGCTTTGGGATTTTCAAAATAAAGGTGCACAGATAAAATAATAATTTCAACACGGGTCCTCTTACTCAGTCGTCCTGGAGATTTCCCCTATATCCATATCCCATAGTTTTTATCAGTAGATAATATGTTCAATTATTTTTCTCTCTTAACTACATAATACCTATATGCCATACCAGGTAGATTACTGGTAGCCGGTACTCTTTGTCAATGTAGCCTACTCTGTGTTTGAGGTTTTCTTTGTGTTTTATGAAGTGTGTTGAGACCACAGACCCATTACTTGCCATATATTAGCATGATCAATATCTGCAAGCAAAGTGTTCGGTAATTTATTAGAATATTCAAAGGACATTTTCAGATCAAATGAGATTTTGGAAACCATGATGGTTTCTTATCAACTCTCATTTGATCCCTAATGTGTGTCCATGTGCAGCCATGTTTTCATTTAATAACCTCTGGAGTTTATTTAGATTAGCAACGACTAAAGCAATAAATGTTGAATAGGAGAGTGCTTGTAGAGCTTTATAAACCGGAAATAGCTGTGCAGATCATTTTATCTGGCTTGACGAATGGATGCAAGAAGCCACGTCAATATCTGTTAGAGAATATTCAAAGGACATTTTCAGATCAAATGAGATTTTTGAAACCATGATGGTTTCTTAAAAATCCCTAATAAAAATGTTTTCATTCAATAACCTCTGGAGTTTATTTAGATTAGCAACGACTAAACCAAGAAATGTTGAATAGGAGAGTGCTTGTAGAGCTTTATAAACCGGAAATAGCTGTGCAGATCATTTTATCTGGCTTGACGAATGGATGCAAGAAGCCACGTCACGTTAGAGAGAGAGAGAGAGAGACTACAATAACAATGTAATGGAAATGTCCTGAGACTTTAAGACACTTCTAAATTAAAGTATTTTTGTATATAATTCTTCATCACGGGCAATGTGCAAGTGAACCAAAAAGAAAAGGACTTTTTTTTCTTATAAAACTAGTATTTATTAACATGTGCATAAAGTCTGAATATGTGTGAACTGCTGCTGCAGTATGGGTATTTATTTTATATTTCTGTGATACAATGCAATCTTGATGTTGATCTTGTTGATCTCTTTTATTAGCTATTACTTTTTTTTTTGATAAATCAGTTAATGGCTTTATATTTAAAACAGTGAAGGTAACATGCTGTAATTTTTCATAAACAAAGTAATATCTTGATATTGTTCATTTAAAGGGATAGTTCAACATTTTGACAAATTGACCCATTGCCATAATCCCTATAGTCACAGCAGTAGGGTCGTTACCTTTAATTGTCGGTGCAAGCTATTTTTAGAACGGCGGAGCAGAGCCGCGAGCTGCTCAGAGCTACGCTACGGAGGCTCATGGGATTTCTTGGTTTCCCTCATCAAACTCATCAAATACACAATCAAACAACTCCAAAACACTTCCGTGGACAAATTGTTGTCCACTATATGAGATAATAACGGAACGTTACGAGACAGAGTTGTTTTCTTGGCTTCCGTAGTTCTAGCTCTGCGCAGTTCGTGGCTCTGCTCCGCCGTTCTAAAAATAGCTTGCACCGACAAATAAAGGTAACGAACCTACAGCTAAAACTATAGGGATTATGACAATGGTCCAGTTTGCCAATATGTTGAACTATGCTTTTAATTTTCTTCAAATAAAAAAAAAGAGTCACGTATACAGTGAGCGTGTATCACTGAGACAGAGTACAGCTTTATTAAAGTCAAACTTCAGGCATGACTGAACTCTTCAAACTCAACTTTAGAATGAAAAAGGACAGAATCAATATTCTCAAATAAAGACAGTCATGTACAAAAAGAGTGTCGTCTCAACAGTCACACACATTTAGAAGCAGAATTGTACAAGCAAAAAGAGCACGCCACAGTAACATGAGTCTATGCAAGTTCAATGCAAACTATTTACAAGTTCTTCAACAATATGCAGTATGCAGTAACACAGGCTGAACAGTAATCAACATGGTATTTTTGTGTTCATCCACGTTTTACTTGAAGCAACACCACGAGAGATAGATATGACCCCAGTTAGAGTTACTGTAAGCAATTTTACTACAAGTAAAAAGATGAGTGCTTATGAAGGTGAATTTATTTATTTATTTCCAACACTATTTCTCCTCTGACGGAACGTCAGGTAAAAACTTAATGACAGTCGGCAACATTGCACAAAAACCAAGAGATGTCACAGTGAACAGAAACATACCCTCTGACAGAAGTGGGGTGGGGGTGGAGGTGGGAGGAGGGGGGGGGGCATCCTAAACCTTACTGTATAAAAAAATAATAATCACAATTAGAAAAAATCCTGGACACTTAGAAAAAATCCTCAGGTGTATGTTAAGGGTCACTTAAAAGCAAACAAACATGCCGTCTTCTCCAAACCAAACTAAAAAGTGGGCGCTAGTGAGACAAACATAACGGACAGAAGATACACAAGTATTCTGAGTGAATGAAATGATGCCTGTGGGGAGGGACGCTTAAGCTGCGTTCACACCGGACCTTTTGTTTTTCGAACGAGCGACGAGTTTACATGTTAAAGGGATAGTTCACTCATTATCTACTCCCGCTTATGTCAACTAAGAGCTGTGAGAATTTTCCTTGAGTCCTTCGCGCCTTCTCTGAGTTACGGGGGGGTCCACGCAGCAGTATTTGTCCATATAATGGTTGTGAATGGATACCAACTTTCGTGGACCCCCGTAACTCAGAGAAGGCACGGAGGACTCTGAAAATTCTCACAGCTCTTAGTCGACATGAGGGTGAGTAGATAATGTGAAATTTGAATTTTGGGTGAACTATCCCTTTAAAACGAGCAATTGAGCGTTTAATTGCCCAAGCGAAAAAACGTCGCTGTCGCTCGGAGCCCCCAGCGTTTTTTCGCTCAAGTCACTCGAGATGAGACATCCCAACTCTCCGCCCGTCAGTCGCTCATCACTGATTGGCTGCCATAATGCCAGTGTAAACAGAGACACATGGCAGTGGGCATGATGTCATCAAAGCGAGTCTAACTGCAGCTGAGCGACGGAGCTTTTTTTTTTTTCCGGAGCGATACGAGTGACAGCAACAAAAATAAAAGGTGCGGTGTGAAAGCACCTAGTAATACTGCTGAGTCATCAGCTGAGAGGGGCAGAAGAGGACAAACTGGCACAAAGTAATTCATCATGTGATCTGTAGGTGCAATTAAATGAAAAATTAAAAAAACAAAATAAAGGCTGTTCGGTTTTACAGAATCTCTGTGCAATATTTTAAAAAAAATTAAAAAGGAACACTGATCAACACAGACGTCAGCATTAGAATCAGGCATTCAAAGACTCTCCGGCTGATCACAGAAATGAGTTTGACCAGTGTCTAATGTTGGAAGCATGCATTATCAGCTGAACAACAGTCACTCCCAAAAGACAAAGAGGAAAGGAGAAAAGAAAGAGGCTTAAGACCAGTTTTGTCATCACAACTTTTCAGTCAGACATTTTCTTCTGAAGCCACAAACACAAGAGTCGAGGATGCCTGCAGTCTGATAATCACACATATGAATCCAAAGTTTTAAAAAAAACTTCAATAAATAAAAAAAAAATTCAAGTTTAGACACAGACCTTTAAGTACACAAATAAAAAGTGTCTTAATTATGCAACTACCTGATAAAGAATACTTAATCGATAATAAGAGAGTTTGGCAAGATTTAGGAGCAAAGCTGCACAAAGAATCATCCAGCCAGCTCAGTTCCTCTGTCGGGTTTCAATAAAAAGGCTGCGTGAAATGACAGAAAGACAAAAGGAGCTGAGTGTGTAATGTGCAGACGGCACAGAAGCAGCAGCCCATCCTCTGTCCTGCCTCCTTCTCTCTGAGGAAGTGCCTGTATGTGTGCAGATTTGACTCTCTGCTCGATTTTGCAATTATTTGTTGCTTTGCTTCAGTGTTCGACCTTCACAGTGCAGGATGATGTAGGTGCACGCCACGGTCGACAGGGACGTGTTCAAACCAATCAATGATTTTGGAGGGTCAAATGTGTGGTGACGCAGAGTTGCACATCAAAGTTCTGAGGATCTGAGGAGGATTATTTGCAAATGAATAAATTCTGGGGGGGGTTTTTCAATGAGAGCAAAGGAGTGGTTGTGATTTGAACAGGAAAACTGAGTTCATATCAAACACACATCACTACTTTTTGTCCACTTTTCAGTATCGGTGGCTGTCCTTCCTCTTTGTCCTTAACTCAAAGTCAGTTTATCAGCTACGCCTCGCTAAAACTACTACGGTTCAATTCACCAGTCCTGCAATAAGTCCTCCCTGCACATTAAATGTGTTTTAGAGAGGTGTTGGTTCAACTATACGATCATCTTTGTACTGCTGTTGCATTGTAAGTGTTATGTAGCCTACCTTAAAGGGATAGTTCAACATTTTGGCAAATTGGCCCATTGCCATAATCCCTTTAGTCGTAACAGTAGGTTCGTTACCTTTAATTGTCAGTGCAAGCTATTTTTTGAACGGTGGAGCAGAGCCGTGAGCTGCTCAGAGCTACGCAACAAAGGCTAATGGGATTTCTTGGTTTCCCTCATCAAACTCATCAAATACACAGCCCAACAACTCCACAACGCTCTGGTGGACAAGTTGTGCAAATTCACCACGCTATGAGATAATAACACAACGTTACCACACAAAGTTGTTTTAGAGGGAAATTCATGCAAAACTGCTAATGCACGTTACGTTTCTGTTTTACCTCTAAAACAACCATGTGTGGTAACGTTGTGTTATTATCTCATAGCGTGGTTAATGTACAGGTCACAACTTGTCCACCAGAGCGTTGTGGAGTTGTTGGGTTGTGTATTTGAAACCAAGAAATCCCATCAGCCTCGTAGCGTAGCTCTGAGCAGCTCACGGCTCTGCTCCGCCGTTCTAAAAATAGCTTGCACCGACAAATAAAGGTAACAAACCTACTGCTATGACTATAGGGATTATGGCAATGGGCCAATTTGCCAAAATGTTGAACTATCCCTTTAACTGGTGTAGAAGAAGTACAACAGACAGACCTGTCAGTACAAAGTATTCACAAACTCCAGCCTTAATGATCCTCAAGCTGAATCAGTACCTCTCTAAAGCGTGTCCGCCCTTCAGAGAGGAGGAGAGAGTATTGAGAGAGAATATCTACCACATGCACTCAAAGTGACCCGCCATGAACTGAAATGACTCTGGGGACGTTGGCACAGTTTCAACCCCGTGGCTCGGCCTTTAACACCAATCACCACTGGAGATGTTCAAAGAAAAGACAAGAAAAACAAAACAAAAAACAAGTCGTGAAAGCAGGGGAAAAGTCGCAGGAAAAACTGCTGAGTCATGGTCACAGAAAAGCTTCCTCCTGTGATGAGTCCAGGTTAAAAACAGCAACCAAAAAACCGCTTGGGAACGGAAACTTTACATTCCTATGTTGAACCGCTTCACACTGCTTTAACACCAATTACAGTGAGTCACAATACAGGTCAATGAGCAGCCGCTGTTACCAAATGTGGAATCATTACACCAAATGTAAAAAAAAAAACCTAACATATGCAATGGCTAGATTACAGATAGAATATGTAAAACTCTCCTTGTTTTTTAAATAGTCACTTACAACGTGGTGGAGAGGGAGACAAATTTACTGTACTGGTGTTTGAAAAAGAAATTGGTATAAAATGTGGTGCAATAAATACAAAAGAATCGGATTTGACAGATGAGTGATTAAAAACACTGTACAGAAGTTTGTATTTGTACATCTGACTGGACTTGACAGTTGTTATACCATTATGTCTTTATAGAAAGCCCAGCCTGGACCATGTTCTCCAGCTGGAGAGTGAAGACGTGTCCCTCCAGGGCACCCAGGACTTTTTTTTGTACGAAGCCAGGCTGGCAGTCATTTCTACTTGTACCAAAAAAAAATAGAAACAAAACATCTTTTAGGCCACTTTCCTCAAAACAAAACCCCCCAAAACATAACACAGAGAGCACTCACCACATTTCTGACCCCAAACAAAAAAGAAAAAAGTTACAATACAGTTTAAATTCCAACGTTACAACAAGAAGAAGAGGTATCCATTTTTAAACACTTGTCATATGTTCTTTTGATATACATTTCTGTATACATATGACCTAGCTAAATTGTGTAGCGACAAGCCGTGTGAAAGTGCTTTTCAGAAAAGTTTGGCAAATCAACAAAACGGAAGAGAAAGAAAAGACATTAAAAAAAAACGGGAGCATCAAAGCGGTCACAGTACACAACGTTACTGAAATGGACTGCACCTGGGCAGTAGTTCCTATAGCCAGAATCAAACTTAAGGCTGGTTAACAATACTTTAAGACAGCACCAGTGATCACAAGCTGGGCTCCTCCACTCACAATACAAATTACAGTAACTGTCTGGAGGAAATGTGAAAACAGAACTTCTCTTTGAAAAAGGAAAAAATTAAAAAGGATCTGTCTTGTTGTTTTAAAAAAGCGTTTTTCCTTCTTCCAGGAACAACCAGAGAGACGAGGCTCCGCCCCTCCTGATCTTTAAGTACTTTACAATATTATGAGCCAATTATGTACACAATGGCAAGTGAGACTGGCAATATGAAAATCACAAGTACTTCTGTAATGTCATACCATTACACTATATACCATTATATTTCACCTTAATAGGACTATTTTCACAAGGAGGTCTGCGTAATGCTTAACACCTAAACAAACAAACATAATACACCACTCACTGAGATGAAGTGAGAGAATCTGTCTGTAAACATTAACAAACATAGATACTGTATATAATTATATTCATCTATACCCATAAGTATATTAAAACCATGTTTAAGGAAGGTTGGAATGTAGTGTGATCCTGAAAAAATTGCACAAAAATCGGTCGCCCTCCCTCCTCCTTTTTTCTCCCAGAGGAAGAAGAGATAAATACCATGACAGATCACGTCTAGGAGTGATGGAGGAAGGCTGCTTCGTTTCCATGGAGCCGTCCGGCTTACAGCAGGTAAACGTGGAGAGGAGCGGCGCGGTGGTGAGAGAGGAGAGGCTCCTCCTCCTCCTCCTCCTCCTCCTCCTCCTCCCGTCCTCCGCCGCCTCTCCCTCCACCTCACTCCATGAGTTCTTCAAAGTGCCGGTTAACTGATGACGTGACAACACTTAAAACTTCCACAGCTGTAAAAAAAAAAAGAAAAAAAAAGAAAGAAACATACTGAGGTGGTGGTCTGGGCTCAGGCCAGCTGCAGAGAGCGTCACAGAGATGGGAACATTGGTGCACGAGGATGTTGGGTCACTTCCTGTGCCGACGCTGCGCTGGTCTGTCTGAGCAGCAGCCGTCACTCTGGTCCAAAAGCTCTGGATTCCCTTTTTGTAGTGCGCTGCTTCAGGTCAGAGGTGGAGCGGAGCCCAGGAGGCCGATGGGAGCGCGTTACAGGGAATGAGGTATCGAGGGAGCGGGATGGACAGGAGGGGGCGTCACTCGGCCGCCTGCTCCTCCGGCTCCTGCTCCTCCTTGACCCTGACGGGGCTCGGGCCGGAGCGCCGCGGCTGCGTGGAGCCGGGGTCGGAGCCCAGGGGGCTGAGGGGGTCGTGGCTGGAGCAGCAGGGACGGCCTTCCAGCGAGGAGGGGGTGAGCGCCCCCGCCTCGTGGTCCCCGCAGAAGGAGCGGGGGCAGAAGTCGCAGAGGGAAGAGGCCGGGCCGCCGCAGATGCTGCAGTCGTGCCACGGGCATTCCCAACGTCCTGCAGACAGAGGAGGGGGGGTGGAGGGTTACATACCAAGGTGACATGTCATAACAAATCCTGATATTTCAGTCAGTATTCAATTCAATCAGAACCAAGACTGTTGGACCAGCCGGGGCCTTGTTTACACTAACAAAGAAAGGCCGGCCCAAAACACAGGCAGGGGAAAACTAAAAATCTACCACCTGGGACAGACTGGACCAAGATATGATCAGAAAGTCTTGTTGACTGTGTTAAAGAGAGTTCAACATTTTGGCAAATTGGCCCATTGCCATAATCCCTATAGTCATAGCAGTAGGTTTGTTACCTTTAATTGCCAGTGCAAGCTATTTTTAGAACGGCAGAGCAGAGCCGTGAGCTGCTCAGAGCTACGCTACGGAGGCTCATGGGATTTCTTGGTTTCCCTCATCAAATACACAATCCAACAACTCCACAACGCTCTGGTGAATACTGACTTGTTTTAGAGGTAAATACAGAGACTGTTTGCTGAAAACTGTCCCTGAAGGCAACGTGCATCAGCAATTTTGCATGAATTTACCTCTAACAACTCTGTCTGGTAATGTTGTGTTATTATCTCATAGTGTGGTGAATGTGCAGGTCACAACTTGTCCACCAGAGCGTTGTGGAGTCCGTAGCGTAGCTCTGAGCAGCTCATGGCTCTGCTCTGCCATTCTAAAAAATAGCTTGCACCACCAAATAAAGGTAACAAACCTACTGCAATGGGCCATTTTGCCAAAATGTTGAACTATCCCTTTAAAGGGATACTTAAGACAAAATCAATAATTCACCAATCTTCTACTCACTGTCATGCTAAGCAATGGTTTGGAGAACTTTTTGAGTTATCAAAACGCTTTTGGAGTTCCAGGGGGGGGGAGGGGTCTGGCTGGCAACAGATTTTCATACAGTGTGTGTTTTGGACCATTCAAAACTCTATCCGCCACCATTATATGAAAATCCATTGCCAGCTGGACCCCCCCTAGAACTCCTAAAGCGTTTTGATGACTCTGAAAGTGAAAACCATTTTGGGTGAGTATCCCTTTAACTCTGTGAAAACCAATGGGAGGGCCAGCCTTGCACCACCAGGCGGCAGGTCCCTGCTCCATCTCTGAACTCCTAAAAACGCTGTTTTTGAAGACTCTGAAAGATTCATTAACGGTGGTAAACTCAGTTCTCTGAACCAGCTTCCTCCATACATGAATAGCCATTAAGGAGATCCTGACCACCATATTAGGCAAGGAAAGAGGGAGAGAGAGAAAAACAGTGATCGGGGATCAAAGGCATTTTGGATAGTAGCGGTGTGACTGGGACAGGTCAAAGGCTGGAGGGAAGAAACAGTTTCAGTGAATTAAGTATCCTTTTTATCGATTTTGGGTGAGTATCCCTTTAACTCCGGGAGTGAAGACGACCTCATCCTCTGCTTCAGGGAGGGCCACAAATCAATTTTTTTTCCGCCATCATTAGATGGAGTATGCCGTGTTTGTTCATGTCCGATTTCTCTCTCCCTCCAAATATTTCTAATTGTTTGTCATGTTAAAATTACGTGTTTCAAAGGCACCACCAGGCGGCAGGATGAATGCGGAAAATGCACGTACTGTGCTGCTCCATCTCTGGACCACACACTCTGTGTGGAAATGCTCTGATTGGTTTGTATGGCAGTGAACTGCTCTGTGTGCAGCAGAGACGGAGTAAGGAGAACAGGTGCCAAGCAGCCCAGCAGGAAGATGAAGATGAGCTCCTGAACAATGAGCTTACTGTTGCATATGGTTGCTAAAAATTAACAGAACAAATGGAAGGAAAACAGAAAATAAGGAAGCTTCATATCAAAATATGAACAAATATACTTATAAAACAGGGAATTAGAAATAAAAGCCTCCAGTGGGGCCTGGTATTCTGGACAGTTGAGTAAATAAAGAAACAGTATGTAAGGATGAGCGCTTCATACATCTGCATGTCAGACACAAAAACATCTCGTGATCAGAAAGATTACGACGTGAATTTGCAGGTTTGAATGGATTTACACACAGCTCATTGAGTCATTACCATATGGTGGCTTGGTGAGGTTGAGACAGAGCAGGTGGTAGGCTTTGGGACAGTCCTTCCTGTCACACATCACCAGCTCTCCTCCTTCTCCACAGCAGAAACAGAAGTACTCGTGTGTGTGTTTGCCCTCCGGCCGCAGCTTCCGCTTCTTGGGCTTTAGCTTGGCGTTCCTGGCCTTCTCCTCCTTCTCCATCACCACGGCGCTCTGGAAGAAACATTATAGAAAAACAAAACGTTTGCCAAACAAGCCTCAGTTTGCACACGGAGCTGGACGGAAGTGGACGGAGGTGGGCGTCCTCACCGTCGGCTGCACCCCGAGGAACCCGGAGCAGTTGTCTGCTCCGCAGTGACAGGACGTTCTCCTGTTGCCCACACAGTGCAAGTTGTAGTTGAAGGTCAGCTCCGCGCCTGCAGGAGAAGCAGGGACAGTGTATGTTAGGGGTGGGCAAAAATATCGATATGGCAATATATCGCAATACTTTATATCGCGATACGATATCGATATTCGAATATCGTTTTGTTTGTTTTTTTGCTTTTGATGCCTTTATTGGTAGCTCAGGTGAGAGAGACAGAGAGAGGGTGAATTGAGGACTGTAGCCGCTACATGGGGCGCCTGCCTAACCTCCTGCTCCACTCGACACCCCCCAATATCGATATTTTTTCAAATAATAAATCATGTTTCAGATGTAAATCCAGTACGACTTCCGCACCTCTGCTCATATACGAGTCCATGTCTTTCCATGGGAGCTCACCTGACTCGATGTCACAGAGGGCGAAGAGCCCGATGCGAACGTCTCCGTTCACCGTCCACTTCTGGGTTTCACAGTTGGGGCTGCAGCTGTGGTTCATAAAGCGGGACGAGTTTCCTTTGGGGCCGGCGTCTATCACCCGATCCTAGGAGGGGACATGGACATATGGGACACAGGGTTTTACTCTGCTCTGCTCTGTCCTCTGAAAAGGCGTTTCATCCGCATCCATGACGGTACCTTGGTGAGGGTGAGCATGTAGAAGTTGGTCACGTGATTTTCATGGGCACGTTTGATGCGTTGCTGGCACTCCTCCGAGTCTATCACCTCCCCCACGTACTCTGTCACAAAGTCCCCCTGGAGGAAAACACAAACACTCGTTTCACTTATTTACAACTGACTTCTGAATTTGACATTCTTAATGTTGTCTTCATAAAGTTCCCTGCATCAGAAAAGCGTAGTTACATTTTTGAGGGGAAAATATGCTACAGCAACACTAAAAAAAAAAACAAATACAGGTGCATCTCAATAAAGTAGAATATGAAGTTCAGATAGTGGAGCTACTGAACCAGACTAATTTTCAGAGAACACACCAACCACATTTACGCCCCAATTATCTGGACGGAAACTTTGGCCGAGAGTGTTTTTGCCTGTCGCTGGGAGAAAGGAAACAGTGAAACACACCGCCCGACTGCCGACCAGAGCGATTGAGTGGCGAGAACTCCCAGAGAAATCACATATCGGTTTGTTTGTTTTTTTTTTGCAGACCAATTCTAAGTCATAAAGTTGTAGTAATAATCTTTGCCATGTGCAATAACCATGTTGACCTAACAAAATAAAATGTATTAGACTGATCGGTTCATTGTTTAACATTCATTTATTTACGTAAATGTGGTGATTTCAGTCCGTAGCCCAGCGGCAGTCCTGCTCACTTTTCATTCAAACAAACTAACGCCACTGCCACCACAGTTGTTAAAGGGACAACGAGGAGTTTTGGAAAAGCGAAGTGTTTTCACGCTGCCTCCGTGTGCAAGACGGACTCATGTTTTCATTCATCAAGGATTAAAGTCAGAGGTTCAAAGAGGTTCAGTTTGACATTCTTAATGTTCCGACCATAAAGTTCCCTGCATCAGAAAAGCGCCGTTATTCTCATTTGAGGGGAAAATATGTCTACAGCAACACTAAAAAAAACAAACAAATACAGTAATCTCAATAAAGAAACGCTGGTCGGCTCAACCAGCATTTCCGCCACCACTAATAATAACAAAATAATGATAGAGACAAAACAATATACTGATCGAAAATGGAGCCATTAACAAGTGTGGGTAGCGTAGATTCATCCACATTAACGTGAGACTGTTTTATAACCGAATAGAAACTCCTCGTTGGCCCTTTAAATTTCATCAATGAGACCAACATTAATCTCCCAAAAAGAATATAAGCAGACACGTGTTAACAGCGCTAAAGTCAGAATTGAAACAGTTTTTATCAGCTTACTGCTGTGGCTCAGTTGACCAACATTAATCTCCCAAAAAGAATATAAGCAGCCACGTGTTAACAGCGCTAAAGCCAGATGCTAATTTCTGTTAGCCCGTCTATGGTGTTTTACATTATACGTTAGCATTAAACTAGTAGGCTTTATGCTTAGTTGTGAGCTGTGTGCGTTTTGAACGTTGTTTCAAACTATGTGGGTTTGATTGAACATCTTGGATGCTTAAATATATATTGCCACTTAATATATTGCTTTACTCCTCTTTTTATTTTGTATACCATTTTTACTGTAGGACAGGCTAGGACACCGTTCGTACCTGGTACTCTTTTGGAAACACCTCAGCTGAGGGTCCAAGCGAGCTGAGCCGTTACTAAAACATGATGCCAACCACTGATTGGCCAGAACGTCGTCACTTGAAGAGTCGCAAGCATGACGTCCGACATGAGAATCAAACCTGCTCGTTTTAAAGGGATAGTTCAACATTTTGGCAAATTGGCCCATTGTCATAATCCCTATAGTCATAGCAGTAGGTTCGTTACATGTAATTGTTGGTGCAAGCTATTTTTAGAACGGCCGAACCGAGCAGCGAGGGATTTCTTGGTTTCCCTCATCAAACTCATCAAATACACAATCCAACAACTCCACAATGTTCTGGTGGACAAGTTGTGAGCTGCACATTCACCACGCTATGAGATAATAACACAACGTTACCACACAGAGTTGTTTTAGAGGGAAATTCATGCAAAACCGCTGATGCACGTTGCCTTCAGGGACAGTTTTTCATCAAGCAGTCTCTGTATTTCCTTGTGTGACACCATCAGGTTACTATAGTGACCTTTTTCACTAGATTTACATCACTATGTTTTGGGGTTTTCATTAAATGTAAGCCATAATCATTACAATTAAAAGAAATAAAGACATGAAATATTTCAGTCTGTGTGTAATGGATCTATATAATATATGAGTTTCACTTCTGAAATCAATTAACTGTTCCATCATATCCTCCGTGACTGAGATGCGCCTGTAAATCATTTGTGTGCAAGGAGTGGACACACACCTTCCTGAGAGCCTGATTGGTCCTCAGGCCCCAGCCACGTCCCTCTGTCTTCATCACCTCTGTCTCTGCATACAGCCGCTTAGAGAAGCACTGGTTCTCACAGTTGTCTCCTGCAGGACACACCTGGCAACAACGACAACAACAGCATGAAGGGTACAGCATGTTTGGAGGTGAAACGTCACAACTAAACAAACAGTAGCAAATATGCACACACACACACACACACACACCTGTGGATGGCACTCGTACTGCAGCATGCGGTTGAGACACTGAGAGTCGAAGCTGCACGGATGCTCATCTGTTGGTCTGCAGTTGCATCGTGGGATTTCTGACAAGTCAGCTACGTGTACCTGCACTTTCCCCACCGGTTTGTTGGACTGGCAGGAGAAACCACAGCAGTACAATAAGATAACACTCTGCAGTCTAACTGAATACAATATCAATACATGGATTCAAATTTTCTGGGGATATTTAAATGACAGTACCTTGATGAATTTGTAGGGTGGAGGTTTGCGAGAGTTGCGTTCTTGCTCCAGAGCCTCCCTGCTCTCCCTCTGCGCCTTCAGCTCCTGAAACCGTCTAGCTGCTTCTTCCAGAGCTGCAACACACCAGCGCTGTCAGAAAACCTTTCCTACCACTTGAAAAGGACAAAACCCTGAAAGCTCGGTCTGAAGGACTTCCTGTCCAGAATGAAATTACCTTTTTTGAAGGTTTTGTTGATGTTGATTTGCCCCGTGACAAAGTTCTTGTCGTTTTCGACGTAGGGGAAGACGCGGCCCTGGTTGATCCAGTAGTAGTCGTGGGAGCCGAAGAAGAAGACGGGGAAGTCGCCAATGTCGTGGCGAAGGCTCTGGATGTTTGACGGTACCAAGCGAGGGTTGCAGATCTCCGCGGGCCACCACCTGCAAAGGACCAGGACGTTGTTCAGAGAGTGTAGAAGAATAACTTAACCTGTGTAATATATCCACTTAGTCTTTAACTATATTTCATTGATCTAACCCTTTCTTGGATGTGAGAGTTTCAACAGCTCTCAAGTTCACATCTGTAACATCTACATGGGATTGGGCCCATTAAGAGACACAATTTGTGTCCCATCTCCTCCTTTATCTAACACCACGTCAGTCAACTCTAAACTGTGGTATGAATATTAAAGTTTGGTAGGGGTGGGCAAAAATATCGATATGGCAATATATCGCGATACTTTATGTCGCGATACGATATCAATATTCGAATATCGGTTTGTTTGTTTTTTTTGCTTTTGATGGCTTTATTGATAGTATAGTTGAGAGAGACAGAGAGAGGGTGAATTGAGGACTGTAGCCTCTACATGGGGCGCCTGCTTAACCTCCTGCGCCACTCGACACCTCCAATATGGATATTTTTTCAAATAATAAATCATGTTTCAGACGTAAATCCACACACGATTTCCACACGTCTGCTCCGTGAGGTGTCACCGTACTGCTACCTCAGACAGTGTGTTGTTCATGCAAATACGTTGTTGTAACTTGCACTTGTATATAATGGCATGGATAATTTGAATTACATTGTTTTGACTCAGTTTGTGTATGTATTGGATACCGCAATATCGTATTGTATCGCGAGGAAGTATCATGATGCGTATCATATCGTGAGGTCGGCTAATGCCATGAGAAAACCTAAATCAACCATGCATTAGTCTGTCCTCAGCCTGTCTCTGTTACTCAGCCAAAAATCCCTTATGGTACATTTAGAATAAGTACACACTATTAAGCATTAGTTAAACATGAATAAATACTGTATTCTTTATTTATAACACAGGAATACTCATTAGTATGTAGTATTACCAATCAGTTAGATGCGTTCTAAATGATGAATTCAGTACTTTTTTTAAAAATGACAAATGAGTCACAAATATTAGTAAAATAATTTAAAAAGTCTTAATAATTCCCCAAAAACAGTTGGGCACTCCCTTTTTAGCAGGAATATAAATTGTTTATTTGGAGTAAATGGTTCACTTCCTGGGGACTATTTTCAGTGATGGATTGATCCACACTCTCTTATTTAGACAATAATGGAGCTCTATGAATATAAATGAATGCTTCTTTTTAACAAGAATGATACCAGACCTTAAATGTAAGTGACAGTTGCACAACCTGCAGCGGTCCATGCTGGGTGTTCTCTGCGTACCTGTAGTTGCCCAGTTTGACCCAGACAATTTGTTTGTAGTGAGGCTTCTTCCCTGCCCTGCAATCACTACAGGACCACGCGCCCTCTGGCATCTCCATCTCCAAACACTCCGGGTGGAAGGAAGCTGGGCATGAGTCGCAGCACAGCAACTTGCCTCCTACATTTGTATGGATGTAAGTGTGTGTGTATGTGAGTGTGAGTGTATGTGTGTGTTTGTGTGTGTGTTTGTGCATGCATTGTGGAAAATGGGTATGCAAAGAGAGGAGGAGTGTATGATTAGGTGATGCACCTTAAAACCTGGACAAACTCTGAATCTCATTTGCAGACATGCCTGAGAGAAGGATGAATACCAAAACTAAACTGAAAAGCAAAACCTACAGTGCAGCATCAAGCCATTTCCATATGAATATAATGCCCTCATTGGGGACAATACTTTAATTTAAAGGGATAAGCCAACTTTTTTTTTAATGTGTCTTGCCTTACTCCCGAGTTCACGACAAGCAGATAGACATCATCCTTTCGACTGTGATCGATCCCACGGCCTCCTGCACCGGAGGCGACGATGCTAACCGCTTCGCCAAGAGGTTGACAGCCGCTTGGCAAGTTGGTTAGCACATCTTTTTTTTATGGGTGAGTGAGTTTACTTCCGGTACCGCTACCGCCACAACCTGTCACTTCACCTTACTGGTCCCTCTTGACTGTGGCACACCCACGGACCTCCGTTACAGAAGCAAAGACGGTTTATTTTGGTTTAAGCTAGCTAGATCGAGGGTAGGTTAGCTTCCTATTTCAAAGTAAAAGCACTTCTGTATGTAAAGGGCAATGGGTGTTTTATTTTGTCAAAGTAACCAGAAGTGCGTTGGTCACAGCGGCTAGCTTGAGTAGCGCTGAATTCGTCCGAACAAAATAGTAAACAGCTGGTATTTAGACAAATTAACGACACACTGCTGATCTAAACGGATACTTTCTCACCTAAAAATGTTTGAAATGTTGATAAAGTGATATATTTACAGAGTTTACAGCTAAAATGAAATCATCTTCTGACTGCTGATTTCAGCTTGGGTAGGAGGCACGCTAACACTACCCATACACTTCCAGTGTTTGAGCTAAGCTAATTACAGGCGATACTACTCTATCTCCCTCGTTACTGCACACACAGTGGAAAGGATGGTGTCTATCTGCTGGTCATGGACTCAGGAGTGAGGCAAGACACAATTTTTTTTTTTTTGGCGTATCACTTTAAGGCTAGTAAAATAAAATATGGCTTTTATTCTGCTCTTTGGTGGGGTCAAGGGTTCTGTGACAACCACACAGAAGGAATGAAAAGGGTTTGAAACCCCTGCATGTAATTCACTTACAGTTTTTATTACAACAGTTACAGCATGTCTGGCAATCAGATTCAGAGCACTGTACCAAGACCAGTCTAGGGGAAACACATGCAGCAGCACGGGAGTAAAATCAGCCAGCGAGTTAACGAGTCAGTGTTATACCCAGGTAACAGAACACTGGCAAAAAGCAGGCATGCAGTCCTGCCAGTGAAGCAAACATCTCCCATCACACAGATCACATCCTGCACAGACCAGCTTGCATGGAATCACGGGTTTCGTATGATTACACTTTACTTGTTTGTCTGTGATGAAGTACAGTATTTAAAAAAAAGAGTCATTTATCAAATCTAGTCCTGATTGGAATGGTGTTCCATCCAAGGCAGGTCAAAGCTCAAGAAAATGACGTAAGCTGAAATTTCTGTTCATCTGAAAGTTCCAGAAAAATAAAAATTTGAGTGTCAGTCAGCATAAAGGAGGCGAGGCTGAATGAGGCCTTTCAGATCAAAAAACAAGCCCAGAGTGCTGAAGCAGAGAAGCAGTGTGCCTCCAGCAGCAGAAAGCTCCACAAACCACAGACACAACCTGAGCTGCTCCAGAGCATCCTGCATCAGGTGGAATGACCAATTACATTTTCCCAGGGGGCGGGGCCTTTAACGCTTAAAATACTCTTTGATTTGATCTTACTTATGGCAGCTTTACTGCAAAGTTATATCGCCAATTGACTATTCATGCACAGTGCAAACAAATCTCACAATGGGCCTCTTGCAAGAACCACCCATATCCACAGGTTTATTTATAGTGGCACATACGAGTGATTTAAGGGAACACACATACCACTCTGCAGGTTATTAGAGCTTTTGCATTTGTCAGGGTAGCCTGTCCTTCTTCACAGGAAGAAAAACTGTTGGTTTACTTCCATAATCATAATGTGAATCACTCTATTTAAGGGGATACGCCAACTTTTTTTTTTATGTGTCTTGGCTCACTCCCGAGTCCATGACCAGCAGATAGACACCATCCTTTTGGCTGTGCATGCAGTAACAAGGGAGAGACCGTATCGCCCTTAATTAGCTTAGCTCAAACACTGGAAGTGTATGGGTAGTGTTAGCCTGCCTGCACCTAAAGTCATCAGAGAAACTCTTCAACAACTCTAAACGGACCCATCTTCGTCTCAGAGCTGACAAAACTCTCCAGTAAGGCATCTTGAGTGGTCAAATGCCGGTAACGGGACGAGATCGGTCAAAACAGAGGGTTCAAGCAAAGACGGTTTATTTTGGTTCAAGCTAGCTACATCGAGGGTAGGTTAGTTTCCTGTTTCAAAGTAAAAGCACTTCTGTATGTAAAGGGCAACAGGTGTTTTATTTTACGAAAGTAACCGGAAGTGCGTTGGTCACAACGGCTACCTTGAGTTGCGCCAAATTCGTCAGGTGGTATTTAGACAAATTACTGACACCCTGCTGATCTAAACGGCTACTTTCTCACCTAAAAATGTTTGAAATGTTGATAAAGTGATATATTTACAGAGTTTAGAGCTAAAATGAAATAAGCTTCTGACTGCTGATTTCAGTTTGGGTAGGAGGCAGGCTAACACTACCCATACACTTCCAGTGTTTGAGCTAAGCTAATTACGAGCGATACAGCTCTATCTCCCTTGTTACTGCACACACAGTGGAAAGGATGGTGTCTATCTGCTGGTCATGGACTCGAGAGTGAGGCAAGGCATATCACTTTAATAGTTCTGCTTCCTGTTAGGTTACCCGTTATGTGATGTTCTGCCTGTTGAAGAAGACCATGGCCACCAAATGTTCCAAATCTAGGTTACCAAATCTTCAGTTTGTAGTTCTCCTCACAACATCTGTTCTACAGGCAGCTGTATGAATATCACCACAGCTGACACTGCTAAAAACATGTTGTGTCTGCCCATTTTCAGTGGCAGGAGTTGGAGTTGGAAGCTTCTCTTTTTTCTCTTGAATAAAAGTTGCCCACATATAAGGTGTAGCAAACAGGTGGCCTTACACAGTGTTTTCAGGGCATCAATTGGTCTAATGATGGTGATATTGAACAGGCCTTTGTCACAGCATGTTTGAACTTGTCATAGCAGGAAAAGCAGAGGTGTCTCTAACTTTAAAAACAACTCTGGGCACATCTCTCAATCCCCTTAAAGGGATAGTTCAGATTTTTTTGCTCTCCCTCAGTGAGAAACACTGGGGGGTCACACTGCACCCAAACACAGGGTGTTGTCAGTGAGGGACCATTAATCAGCGTATTTTCAAGTCCTGTCTCAAAATAATACACCAGTTCAAGAGAAGGATATAAAGTAAAAACTTACAATGTATCAGCTGGTTAGAAAAAAAGTTTGTTAATCTGGAACTAAACGCAGTTATGACACCAACAGCTGATAGGAGAATTGATCCAGCACGTCGCAAAGCCTACCGGCAGACTGAGTTGGGTAGAGATAGATTAACTTTTTTCCGACCAGCTGATGTATTGGAATTTTTTACTTGAGATCCTACTCTGGAACTGGTGTATTATTTTGAGACAGGATTTTTCGTAGGTAGAGAAAATACGCTGATTAATTGTCCTTCTTTGACAACAGTGTGTCTAGGTGCAGCACAATGCAGAGACCTTTCTACTGCAGATATTATACTTAGTGGCCATTTGAATCTCATACAACCCCACTTCAAAACAGCTGAACTATCCCTTTAGCTGCATCACAGTTTCCTTCTGGTGTGTTTTTTCCTAACCCTAACCCTTTCCTCGAGTCTTATTCCCTTATACTGAGGATGCAAAGAAAATATGTAAGGAGGAAAAATATACTTTTAGAGAAATTAGACTTCCTTTCCTCGGAACCATCACTTCAGGTGAGTTCTGCTTCTGATGACCAGGGCCGTTGCTAGGAATTCTGGGCCCCCTAAAAGAATACTAAAGTGGGCCCCTTAACCCCCGTGACTTTTCCTTGTATTATCATTTTTTATTTAGCCTATATTTTGTCTATATATATTCTCATTCATCCAAGTCATCGGTCTTTTCTGGGTAAATTGAATCTTTGGCAACTAGACTTATATTTGTCTGGGAAGACATTTCGCCTCTTATCCAATGGGCTTCATCAGTTCGTAAGCAATGCAAGACTTTGTTTTGATGCTAATGCAGCATTACTGTGAGTATTAGTCAGGGTCTAAGCTGAATAATTCAGTCATACAATGATTAGACTACTGGGTTTTTTTGGGGGCCTACTGGGCCCCTAGAATTACAGCCCTGCTGATGTCATCAGAGTAACTAGAAGTCATGGTGTTTTTAGCTGAATGTCTTCTGTAAAGGATGGTCTGCTCTGTCCTCAGAAGAGTCAGAACTTGAAACTGGCTTCCAGGGCTAAAGAATTATCAAATTTAGTCCAAAGAAGTATAAAATTAGTATACTTTCTAGTATGCTACAAGTATGTGGTCCACAGTATACTTGCTATACTTTTACTCAAGCATACTTAATAAAATGAACTTCAGGTATACTACTTTTTGCTAAGTGCAGTGTACATGACTCTTCCCCAGGGCCATTGTATAGGGGAGAAAGGTGATGATAATTCTAGGGGCCCAGCGCCCAGTAGGGCCCTAAAAAACCCAAGTAGTCTAATCTTTGTATGACGGAATTATTCTACTTAGACCCTGACTAATACTCATAGTAATGCTGCATTAGCATCAAAACAAAGTAGGCTAAATAAAAAATAATACATACTGTACGTAGTCTAAGAAAAAAAGTGGAAAAGTCAGGGGCCTACTTTAGTATTCTTTCAGGGGCCCCAGAATTCCTAGCAATGGCCCTGCTCTTACCCAGGAGACTAGGGTTCAAACCCCGCCTGGGCCCTCCTTCGTCCTGCCACACTATGAATGCTTATGACTACATAAAAAACAATCAAAACAAAACAGTAGCCTAAAGGTAAAAAAAAAAAAAAAAGCTGAAGATAAAAAACACACAGTAAGGAGACTGTCCTGGTGCAAGTAAGTGGTAAAATATCAAAATAAGGAGATGATGCGATGTACCCCTCCCTTTCTGGCCATGTGCACACATGAAGCAGCACAATGTGTTAATGAAACCCGTGATTTTCCTGCTGTGACACGTTAAAGTGCCTGTGAAAGAAAGAAAGAAACAAACTAATAAAAATCCTTCTTTTCATACGGCATCCCAAAAACAAAACACAAAATCAAGTTTGGGATGAGGATACACTGCTGTTCTTGCATGAGGCCCACTGTTATCTGTTAATGTGTTAGGGACCTTGGCTGAGGTTACTTTGCGCAACACTGCATTTAAATTAACTGCATGTTTTAACCAGTTAATTAACTTTGCACCTCAAGGCTTTGAAATGAACGATGCGCACACAAAAAAAAAAAGGGAAACTAAATCAGAACTGGAGCAGGCACAACACAAACACAGACCAGTGGGACAATGGAGAAAGAGAAAAACTGTTTAGTTACCTTTCCCAACATTCTTTTTGGTAGCTGACGAAGGAGAGGGAATCATAGGTAATTTCAACTCAGCACGATTTGACTCAGTCAGAAGGTAGTGGGACTTATAGGCATATGAACTTAATATGGTGTC